>KK115138.1:107171-142516 GCA_000611955.2 Stegodyphus mimosarum
CCAAATTTTACATATTCACTCTGTTGTCTTTCAATAAACGTTAAAGTTAAAAATCATTACAAATCCAAACGAAAAATATACAATCATGAGATGTACGAAAAGTTCCGTACCAGCGGAAAATGACTCAAAAACAAATCCTTTAATTCTTGGCATTAAAAATTGGTCGCCAAAAACGGTCTCCGGTGGTGGCTTATTCTGATTGGTTAAATTTCTTCAGTTCCCGGCGGGTTTTAGCCGCCCGTCCTTGAGAGCGCTTTAATAGTATTTCGACACACGACGGTTCCGTACAAGTCGAAAACGGGAACTTCCGCATAAAAGAAACATTCATTGTGTGATGAATAATAAATAGCAAGTTGTATAGTTTAGTGACATTTACGCAAAAATCACATCTTTTATCATTGCTGGTAATACAACTTTATTATATTATCTTGGTTATTTTTCGATAACTAACAAGAGCAATTTTGATTATGAATTTGTTTTATAAAATTTTAAGCTGTTGAACTACAAAAATATAGATTTTAGGAAAAATGTTATGCTTAAAGAATGAAAAATACCTTACGGTCGCTTTAAAATTGTATATGTCTTTCGATACCTTTAATAGAATATTCATTAATTTTATTTTATGTTCCGAACGCCAAAATGTTTTAAACAAAATACATTTTTTTTGCCATCCACATATTATTGTAACATGCACTTTTTAAAAATTTTTAGGGGAGAGGCTTTATGGTTGCTCATTTTAAACTCATCATTTTATTTTTATATAACTGAAAAATAATCACATTGGGTTTACGCTTTTTACTTATTTAATTTAATTACTTATTTGGGTTATCTAAAAAATAAAATTTCCACTAAATGCTGAAATCCTCTTCAAAATTAATAAATATACACGTAGAAGAACCAATAAGTTAACTTTTCCCTGATTTGTAACCACACATTTGTGTAAAATTATACACAGTTTTACACAAATGTGTGGAACAGAAGACGGATACATTTGCGAATTCGGCGGAAATACCATGTGCGGTCAAGATGGTGTGAACATGTGAACGTGCCACATCATCAAGACAGCTTATTAAGAATTTGAAAATAGGGTAATTGACGGAGGTGAAAATATTTGTATATGCTGCTAAAGGAAGTCTGACCATGAATAGTCTTCTTACTGATTCCAGATTGTTAAATTTTTCCCCCGCTAGTCTTTTTTTCTCGGAGATTCGAGGTTCATGCTGCCTTCTTAACGTACGCAGGTCTCATTCATAGACAAAGAATGGCTAACTGGAGCATATTAGAATATCTGCTCTAGTATCGTAACTAAAAAGTAGCGAAATTTTCGCTTCTCAGTTAACTTTCTCCTGGATTAAAAATTTCTCTGAGAAAATGAAAACCAATAACAGCAAAGGTGTTGAGTGCTCTGCCAAAATATATTTACTAGAAGATTTGAATTTGATAATGAATGTATCCAACGTGTTTTAAGTCAAAGGCAAATATAAAATTATGCCTGTAAAAATATTTTTAATTAGGCACATAGGTCAGGTTAAGTTTTTATTAAATAGAGTAAGGCGGGCAAGGGCTATCTGCCTAAAGAGAGAGATGCCATCGTGGAAGAATTTCGAAGAAAAACTGACCTTTGAGTGGGTATTAAAAAATAATGCATGTAATTTTCATTCAAATTATATTTATACATATTTATTATGTAAAACTTTCGAGTTTAAGCTAAATCATTATAAATTACTTTACTCGAAAACGATTGTGAATGCACAGAAATTAAAGATTTGCACATGGCGAAAATGAAACATATGAAATAACTATGGGTATTTATGCATTCGCTTGCGAAAAGCACATTTTAACAAAATACGGAAATATTTATTATATTAGTTATATAAATGTATTTGAAATGAATGATTTTTTTATTCATAAACTGCTGTGAAAGTTACTGTGGAGAAATCTAATTATTAAATGTATCTAAATTTTCACTGCTCGACATTGAAAATGCAACACCAAGAAGGGGTGGTCAGAAAATTATGCAAATTTTAGAGTAGACGCACGTCACTGAGTTATGCGAATGATGTGAAATGCTCAGCTCTCCGACGCACGTGAAGTAAGATATAAGGGAAGAAACGTGCAGAATGGGCAATATTCGTGTCGTTATTTCTGCCAGACGAATTATCGAATAAAGTTGGTTTTTGTCCCGGAGGATACGTGTAATAGGAGAAAATGCCAGGCCGCCGTCAACGAAGGCACTTCCAGCAGATAGACGATTTTACGAGGGGTATGGTGATCGGACTGAGAGGGGCGGGTTAGTCCTTACGTCAAATCGCAGCTGATACCCACATGGATGCGAGCATGGTACATCGGCTATGGCGAACATGGTTGGAACAATGAAATGTAGGAAGAAGGAGGAGTGCAGGTGAAGCCAGAGTGGTGTCAGCACGCCTGGATTGACGCATCCGCCGACAAGCTGTGGCGGTCCCGCAAGCCACTTGTACCGCCACTCTGCAGCATGTGCAAGATACCCTGGATGTTCCCGTATACCCTGGATGTATTTTCACAATGCCAGAAACATACATGCATTCATGCAGATTCTTCATTACTTAGATTCGTTTGAAATAATACAGGGCGATAATATTTCTAAATAAAATGAAAACAATTTGAAAAGTGATAAGCCGTTTATAGTGATTCAACGCAAAATGCATATGGAATAATGTAATGGAAGTAACGTCCATATGGAAGTAACGTCCCTTTTGGGCTAATAATTCCATACTACAGAAATTTTTCCGTCTCGGATTTATACATCCATAAGTGTAATTTGCAGATCAGAAGACGCTTGTTTTAAGTGTGAAAAAATTATTATTTTGCTTTCAACCTCCGAGTTGTGTCTCCTAATTTGCTTTATCATAGCAAGGGGGCATTTCCAGAAGAGAGGTTTTGTTTATTTAATTACGGCAAAACCCTCAAGGGCTCCCTGCCTAAAGGAAAGGATGCCTTCGTGGAGGGCTTTCTAGTGGGAACTGGTTCGCGTACACGTTACACGTGGAGAAAACAAGAAAACGCCTTTGCAGCTAGTCCCTTCCTCCGGGATTCGAACGCCTGACCGAACTTCTCGTATTCAGCGACCTGTCGCTGGTGTATTCTACCAGAAGAGTGTATTACTCTTTACAGATTTCGTCTCTTTTAATATAAATTAAAATTTTTATTTAAAAAAATAAATTCACAACTCTTAAGTTTTTAGTAACTCTTAAGTTTGTGAAATAGGTTTACATATGTAGACACTTTTTTTAGATGTAATCTGTGATCATTCCTTAACCAAGATAAGCGAAAAATGCAATTTTTTGTCACAGCGTATGTTTATATTGTTTTCTAAAAACAAAATAAACGAACGTTGTAGCTTTACGTTCAATTCGTTCTATGCAAAGTATTTTTTTCTCTACAACGTAACTGCAATAATTCACTTTCCATTAGCTTTTTCATGTATGTTGCGCAGTTTTTTTGCATACCTTTTTTGAATTCATGACAACACTTTAGTTACATTGTTTCGGTTCTATAATGTACGATAAAAAGTAATTAAATAAACTTACTCACTTGTATTACAATATATACTTATTTGATTTGCAGAATAAAATGAATGAATATCCAGAATGTCATACTATGCATATTGCAATACTTCTTAAATCTCATACTTGGAATTCTGCAGTACTTAGGAAAAAGAACAAACAGACTGCAGCAACGAATAAAAAGCATGTTTGTCAAATTTTACCGATATTTTTATTAACTTCTGTGAAGCTTACGCGTTTAAAAAGGCTAAAAGTATTAAACAAAAAAATTGAGAAACAAATCCTATTATGAATTATCAAATTATTACGAATTTCGAGCAAGATTTACCATCACTTTTATTTTAGTTTATATTTTTACTTTTTAAGATACTTTCTTAAATCTTTATTAAGCTATTTAAAAGGAATAAAAAATTCATTTGATTGAAACAAATGCAAATATTTAAATTGCTTCGAGGTGCGTTACTTCGAGTGCATAAGCGTAATCCAACTAAAGGTTAAAAATCAACTGTGCTTTCAAATTTCATCAATTGTCTGTCGCAGTTATCCTTCTAAAAAATTAATTATCTGGTTCGCTGTTTAATATGGCAGACACCAAATATTATTTTCCTCTCCCAGTGCATACTGATGATTTAAATTAGTTAAAAGCAGCAATAAAAAAGTCTTTTCTGATGCTCTTTTTTAATGGTTTGATGAAAGATTTATATTTTGTTAGTCTTTGACAAGAATAATGTTTTGGAAATCATTATTTAAGCAAATTACTAGCTTTGCATTTCTATAGATTCAAATTAGATTTTCCTGACAGTGATTATTTTAATATTCATTCCAGAATAGCTGCAATTTGACACAGCAGCTATGATGGAATGAATAAATGAAAATTCTAATTTCACAAATTTCTTTACAATTACTTTTAAGTTAGATATTAATCGTTTTAAATCTAGACACATACTAATTCTAACCTTCTGATAATTTGCACAAAACGTGTTAAAACGTAGTAAGATAAGCATAGCTATTAGTGACATAGGACAGCTTATTAGTGAAAGTTTCAAATTCTTTATTCATCTTTGTTATGTTGATCCGAAGAAATCAGAAAGTTTTTTGAGTCATAAAGAAACGACAGTTAATGTCAATAACAACAATTCATAACATTTACATTACTAACCGCAATCTATGAGAAGATTAATCAGTCAACAGCAGAGGCTAAAGGAAAACTGAATAAAATACGCCTTTCACTAAAAGACCGTTGGAAATAATAGATATGAATCAGTGCATATAATAAGAACGAAAAATTTAACATTGGCGTTTCTCAAGTATTTTTGGTTTATCGATTTCTTTTAGAAAAAAATGTATGTTCACTGCCTCACTAATAAATCTGCATTTATATGTTACGTAAAAATATGTGAAAAAAGTATACAAGCCTTCATGAGGTTAAATTATTTGCATAGTAATTAAATTAATAGTAAAAGCACTATTTAACTACAGTCTGGTACTCTAAAATAAGAATTTAAATATTGCAATGATCGTTCTCTCATTAACTATCGTAAAACGTGTTGTCATCACAGAGGGGAACAGGAGATTCTTAGCAAGTTAGAGCCGTCGTTACCATAGTTACAAAACAAGCCAGCATAGGTGAAAATGACCTTAAGGTGTTTGACCTTAAGGTGGACAAGAATGGTAAAAAAATGGAATTCTTCGAATGTTACAATAGTGAGAACTTTAATGTTAAAAGAAAATCTGCGAAGTCAAAGCACAATTGCATAATCATTAAAATGCTAAATATCAACTGTAAGCAAAGTGACTGATTCTGATTTGAATCTTAACAAAGCAAAAAAAAACTTAATGTGTATAGTCTTTGTCCATGACATATCACTAAAAGCAAAACGCTGCAGAATTCTCTATGACAAAAGTTATTCGAACTAAAATGGAAAAATTTTGTCACAATAAATTAATCTTGGGTAATTAAATGACCACAATAAAAAGAGATCAATTTATTATCATCAAAGAGAAGAAAAATATCTTAGAACATTGTTCAAAGAATCTAAATGAAGTTTTTCAAAGGGATTTGTGATTGCTGCAGGTTTTTGATATAATGACAAATAAAAATTAAAGAGAGTGAAGAAAATTCTTAAGGTCAACTCCACATATTATTGGAAACATATTTTATACCCAGTTTTCAAATATGAAATAATTTTCCCTTACCCATAGTGGCAGTAATATCAGTAAAACGTCTCCAAGACAAAACAAGTAGCCGCACTTCAAAATCCATTGTTAATTTTCTAGAAAACATGGAACAAGAAGCGTATATCAAGGCCATACCCTTCACTCGTATCCTTACTAAATCTCCTGATGTATCAGCGCCGGAATTTCGGCCTTTTGAACTTTTAAAAAGCGAATTGTTTAAACGTCGCCCTACAATTCTCCTTGGACTTTGGAAAGCTGTTCAAGAGGAATGGGATAAGATACCTCTTTGGATACTAAAAAAGGCTTTATTGTCTTTGAAATTACGGTGTAGAAATATAGTGAAGAATATGGATTATCAAATGGAATATTTAAGACTCAAACATCTTAGGTAAAATGTTTCTGTAAATGCAATGAATATCGTCTAAAACTTGTATGAACAGCCTCTGAATCTATCAGAATTTATAAGATAGATATGTTTATGCTTGTGAAATATTATCAGAATTGAAATTAATTTGCATACTTGCAAAGCGGATTTATCGAGTCAACCACAGCTGTTTAGAGGCCTAATCCAGTCTTGCTTTAATAATAGAGAGCCCTTTCCATATAAAGGGTTAGTCAGCTATACGTTATGTAACGATCTCTAGTGAAGTATTTGCTGATCCCAGCATCAAAATCCCCAGTGGCGACTGGCATCTACAACTGCTGTAACTTAGTCTCGGTAGTTTACTACACCAATTTTTACCAAGCCTGAGGAAGACCAAGACAGTTATATAAAATCTAAGAATAGCCTCTAGGACAGACAGCATCACTAATTTATGCTAAAGAAGAATTCTTAATAATTCCTTTGCTGAATTCAATAGAATTATAAATTTCTGTATTTACCATTCCTACGTTATTAATTTTTGGAAAAACTTCAGTATTTTCTATGTACCAAAATAGGAGGAAACCTTGGAGGATCTGCAGGCTACAAATCATCCTTCTAGCTTTAGAAAAATAATTTGAAACAATTATTTTAAACGGGATTCAGATTCATATAACCAATTGTCTGGTAGTAGCAGTTCAGGGTCAGAACGAGAGTGTATACTGTTACATAGCTAGGAACAAACCTAGAATTCAACTACATCATAAGCAAAACATAGCTCTTTTCATTTTGGGGGTGTCCAAAGTGCTTGAAAGTGTTTGGCATGAAGGACTCATCTTCAAACTAATTATTTTTAATTTCAAAAGAATTTTAATTCTAACAGATCAAATCTATCTTGATCGCAGGCCTTTCCTGGTCAAGTAACATAACTTTAGCTTTAATTCTAAAATATTAACATAGAAGTATATCTCTCGGTTCTATTTTCGGTTTTGTGTTGCTCCTTCCTTTCACAAGCATGAGTTCTCAGACTTCGGAAATAACAACAGCTACCTTCCAGTGTGCTATACTGACGATTCAGCTATAATTTGAAAAATGCTGTGAAATCAAAGTCGGCTAATCATGCCAAAGACGAGTATTAAAACTAAATGCACGTAATACAAACTTGTCGTAGAATGTGAAAGAACGACATTAACTCGGATATATCTAAGCTGTTCCTTATGAAGAAATTTAAAAGAACCAATAATATCTTCAGCGAACTTCACTTGGCAAGCGTGCCCAAATCGTGATTGTCAAACTGGACTTGCCAGACCAGTGTTGAAGTTCTTCAGGCATTGCCGAATAAGTTCCTTCGACTCGTTACTACAGCTAACCACTTCACATGAAATTCGTCCCTGCATAGACTTGAAGCTTTCTCCAGTTCAATATTATCTGACCAACGAAAACAAGGAACTTTTTTAAAAGGACATGGGATAAGAATACACTATATTTTACTTATATCCTTGATTATCTCATATTAGAAGACATACTTCTTTGTCCATAAACAATGCATCTCATTCGCTCACATTTGCATTCGTAATAAGTGTCTGTTCAATGTACATATTTTTCATCTTTTCCGTAATCTTGCTCTTAAATCTTTGGGTTTCTCCAAGATATTCTTTATATTTCAACTGTAATTGCCTCTGTTTACAAATATTTCAGCACCAGTGTGAAGTGACCCCTCCCAGATTTCTCGCCCCCATTTCGACTCGCCAGCTCAAAGAAGAGAGCGACGCATGCGCTATGTATAAAAAAAGGTATTAAAAAAACGTATTAAAAGAAGGAACTTGAGGCAGCTTATCATAATTCAGACTTCTCTGGGTGAATTCCCCACACCTGTTTCCCTCCTGTTTCAGAGAAAGAAGATTACAAAGCATTTCAAAAGAGGTATCGTATAATAGGGTTTTTTAAGTTACCCGAGGAAAAAAAGCACCGCATAAGCGAATGCGCCAATCACTCAAATTGCATCAAGGTGGGAAGAGTAAGACAGATTTTTCTCTTTCTAGTTATCCTAGCACTACAATACAGAAGAAATAAATTTCTGCAATTTTTACTGCACGAAATGATTTGAAATAAAATTAATATTAAAAAAAGTGAAAATCAACTGCTATCAAAAATGAAAACTAATACAACGTTTATGTGTTTAAATGGTAAAATTGTGAAAAATTAATACTTGGAAAATTGTATGGCGGACATGTATGTATAAATTTACTTTATTCTCTACCTGATTCGGCGAAGCCTCAAGAGATGGAAAATGGAAAGTATCGATTGCATTTCACCTTTTAACGCTTTGAACTTCTCGTCCATCTAATGACATTAATGTGCCACAGAAATTAAAAGCTAGCATTCTAGATGCATGGCAACGCATTAGGGGTAAAGAAAAGATAAAATGGAAGCCTCTTAAATTATGGAGAAGAGAACAATAGTAAATTTGATTTAAATTTTAAGGATTGAGAATTCCTCGTGTAAGTGGAATCTAAATATCAATGTAACAATTCAACGGAAGGACACAAGTAATGAGACTTACGAGCAGCATTCTGAGCTTGAAAATCAGATTATTTTTTTGCAGACACATTTTTGAAATTTCGGGTAGATATAAAAATGAGTGATGTTCAACCGGTTTTGCTTTTTAAATTTCTGTCTTGCCTCGCGAGCTGGTGTGCTTTATGTTTGGAAAATAATAATCTTTTTAAACTATGCGATATTATTAGGTGATTTTGTATTTCTAAACATTAAGGAAATTTAATATTAACCTACAAAAAACGGGAGAAAACCACTCATAAAACGCAAATGCAGTGTAGATTCAAACTAACGGTATTTTTCCTTTATCTGCTCGCAAATCTGGTAAACATATCTCATTATGATTTGGCGGCCATTTTTATTCTCGAAATTCTCTTTTAGAGTCTCGCGCTATTTGGTCTTGCCATGTGACTCTTTGAATTACCAACAACTGAAAAAGATTCGATATAATATTTTCAGCAATGTGGAGTTCTCTGAAGTAATCGAAAATGTTCAAATCTTCATGATATGAATTTATGTATCACCGAGAAAAGGATTAGTTGGCGATGTAGTAGCTACGGAGCAGATGGCAGCTTTAGAAAAGGTAACAGGTTTGAAGCATCTCGTATCTTCTTTTCATGCGCATTCAATTTTATTTATTTAATGGTCTAAGGAACTGACCTCAATTTAATTTTGCCAAGAAACATTTTATATGTCACATAATGCTGCAGTTGCTCGAAACAACTATTTACGTGATATTTGTGCCGAAGTTTTAAGACGGGAGAGAGAAAAAATAGAAGGCCGTAGTCTACTATCAAAATAGATAAGGGTCTATCATCAAAACAAAGCACAACACCTGTCGTGTTTTTCCCCAGCAATGTGTTTCTGGAGGGATTTGCAGAGCGACGAGAGAAACATTTCTTGTAGCGGTACCCAACAGAGGAGCACGTTGTCTTTTGCAATACATCAAGGAAACTACTATTAACGATGGAACCACAGTTTCTTCAGCCTGTTGGAAAGGGTACAAAATTCAGGTACTTGGAAGAAGCTGTCTCTTTCCATTTGAAAGTTAACCACAAATATAATTTCCTAGATCCCGAAACTGGCGCTCTTACGCAAACTGTCAAACGTTTATGTGGGATCGGATAAACGAAGAAATAAAATACAACGCGGTACCGTAAGGCAACATCTGACGTCTTATCTGTCAGAATTTAGTTAGAGAAAGAAGCAAGAGGGAGGAATTACTTTGTTTCTATTACAGAGGCGATAGGCAAACAGTTTCCACCTGAATAAAATTACTAATTGACATGAGCAACGCCCCTTCTACCGTTTTTATAACTAAATTAATTTTTCATACTCTTTTGTTATTTAGCATTGCGTGTTGTTATATCATATTATTTGTTCTTACACTTTAAGGATAAATTTAAAAAAAAAGGAAAAGTGTCAAATTAATTTTATTTCAAATTAGAAAATGTAGAAAATCACGCATTGGTAAAACTAAGTACTAATATAAGAAAACGTAACTCTTAAATTTTTAAATTGTAAAATATCTCATTAAGTCTGTGCTGCATTATGTTATAACTTAATGATGGTGATAATTAATGATACATTCAGTTGTTAATGTTCACCGACGAAATATTAAAACGTGGCTTACATTCTGATACACAGAGTGCCAGTACAATGTTGTTTTTCACATATACTGGAGTCAATATATTTCTGTTTTTGCTTTTAATTAATTTTAATTACGATGAAGCCTACTTACAGATGTATGTTAAAGCAAAAAAGTGCTTTCACTGTTAGTGCACACCTAAATATGTTTTTGTAATTAACAGGTTTTATTTTTAGTCCAAAGGGACAATTTGCCCTGAAGGACTATTAATTTCGTTTTGAAATTTTGCGTTGAAAACTATAAACGGCGAATCACTTTTCAAATTGTTGCCAATAAATATTATCGCCCTGTATTATACTTAAAAAATAATTAATGAATCATCTGCATGAATGCATGCATGTTTCTCGCATTGTTATAAAACAACAGTACCTAGAGCCATCAAAATTTGAATAACGCAATCTTCCATAGAATACGGGCAACGCAATCTTCCATAGAATACGGGCACATGGAAGCCCTGATTTGAATTTAAAATTTGTTTTATTATCGATTACATATTTTGTAAACTGCTACAAATTTTTGATTAAAAAATTAACGCTTTCAAAGCGACCAATGTCAACACTGAAAAAAAAAAACCCATTTTTATCTCCAGTGCGCGAGACCGTATCGTAAATTCTAAAGATATGCTCATTTCAAAATTATTTTGCGATATTGGCGTTGATCCACACAAAACGTTAAAAAAAGCCCCTTTGCGCATAATTTAAAATCTGAAACATTTGAGATTATTTTAAACATTATTTTAAAGCATAAACGACGACATTTTTTGTCTCATGTCTTCATTTAAAAATTTCATCATTTTCAGTTTCTAGTCTTTGCAGTAGTATATCAGTCCGACGAGAATTCAGACTCCGATTTATTAATGAAACAGAATTTTCCGTTACTTCAGATTTGTCTAATTTCAAGAAAGGAATTTTTCTGAAAAATGAGAAAGAAAACATGACTTCGAATATTATTTATTATAAGAAGAAGGCTTATTTATTATACAGAAGGCTTTAAACATGCTTAAATGGATTATACTTTAAAATAAATCCCGGGTATAAAATGATTTAAATGAAGAAAAATATTGATGGTCTTTCTCCAATAAGTTGTTCTTCCTCACATCAAATTCAGCTAGAAAAGCAGATATTGAGTTCACCATTTCTTGTACATGTTTTTCTTTTCTTGTAACGAGATATTTAGACTGTTGAGCTTTGCAATGATATCGGTTAAAAATTCCAAGTCAACAAGGCACTACATGTCATTCAGTTTTTTGTCATAATTTTCTTTGGATATGAACGTCGATGTGTTAAAGGCCGTCCTCAGATACAATTCACGATACTCATAGTAACAGTCATTACGAGTTTGAGCTTTTTAGAACATAGCTTTCCTTAATGAATAACGCAGTGGTATAAATTAAATTTGGTAAATGTGCTATGGTATTAACTGAACCTAATAAACACAGTATTATTCCAGATCATACCAAGCACACCGTCGGTTGTGATTACGATGAGATTATTATTATTATTATTATTTGATTTTCGGGAATGCAGTTTTTAGCGGCGTCATATATGTCTAACCCTACAGTATGTTTTAACAAAGTCAACATTGCCAACAATAATTCTTTCATGAAGACATCAGGAAACAATTTTCCTGAGTATCAGAAGTTGCCGAGAATCAATAACATCAGTGGCTTCATCAAATTGCCAGGAAAAATGCACACATTTCTCAAATTCTATTTTGTTTCTAACGTACATATTGCTCGCCATAATATGCAATCGTCGGGCCACTGTGTTTAGTGACAGAGGCACATCTTTTATAGCTGAGATTATATAATTTTTTTAATTCGGGAAATAAAGACTCTGTCAACGCAGCTTACTTCAAAACGGTCTTGTCTGAATATGGCTTTTCATGTGATGCAAGAATGCAGCTTACTTTGAAGGATGCTTCTGTGTGAATCTATACTTCATTTTTGAGGGTATAAAGACTGCTTGGTCGATCGTCTTGAGAAGATTTCGGTCACTGAAATTCGTGTTTACGTAAAGCAGAGCGAGTGGATATTTACCGTTGAAATCCTTACAAACGGCTTTATGATGACTTTAAATATGCGATCGATTTGGTACCACTAATGAAGCATTGCATAATAAACAAACTGATTTTCTTCGACATTCGTAAATACACTGAAGAGCCAAAAATTATGGCCACCTACTTAATAACGAGTTGCGCGGCCTGCAGAACAACTGGAACTCACCTTGGCATGGATGCCATGAGTTCTTGGTTGGACTGCAGAAAGGTTCTACCAAATGTCTGAGCAGCGGTCACTCAAAGTCGAGATATTCCTAGATGGTGATGTTTGAGCTCTTAGCTGCCACTTCATGACATCTCAAATGTGCACTATCGGGTTAAGATACAGGGAGTTAAGTGGCCAAGCCATTAATTTGAATTTATCTTTATGCTCGTTGAATCACTCCAACACTATTCGAGCCTTAGGACAACATGGGCTGATGTCCTGCTGGAAGATTCCATTTCCATTTGGGAAGACAAATAGCATGTAAGGGTGCAACTGATCCGCAAATATGCTCAGATAGTTCGCAGCTGGAAGTTGCTCTATGGTCCATTGTACCATAACTAAGGGTCCCAGAGCCGTCCATGAGAACATCCCTCAAAACATAATACCGTCATCATCATCATTGACCCGATGTACAGCGAGGGGAGGATCTGTTCGCTTAGAAGACGGCGTATCCTGACCCTACCATAGACATGATGAATGCGAAATCGTGATTCATCGGACCAGGCAAATGTCTTCCACTTTTCCATAGTCCAGTCTAGATGTTCTCGGGGCGTAGTTGACAATGACGCTTGGTCAACAGAGGTACACGGGTGGGACGTCTGCTGTGCATTTCCATATCCAAAAGTGTCTGCCGAGCTGTGTGTTCCGAAACACTTGCATCTGCATTGCACTGGGCTGTCAGCTGAGCTACTGTCTAGCGCCGATGTTGCTGGTTTGTAACAAGCGGGCAGGAGACATCCTTTTTCTTTGCTGACGCATGGACGTCCAATAGCTTGGCGCCTACTCTTGGCTTCCCCTCATTTATCCACTTTTCATAGATACTAATAACGGCAGATCGTAAACAACCTATCAGTCGCACAGTTTCGGAAGAACTTGTTCCGAGTCTTCGGGCCATTACAATTTGCCCTTTATCAAATTCGCTTAGATCAGCAGACTTTCCCATCACTCGCAAATTAAGTGCAAAAAGGATTCCTTATCTTCTCCAGCAGTAGGTAAATCCATTCCCAGTTAATCACATGCTCTCCCGATCATCCACAGGACTTCATTGAAAAATGCGGGGACAGTCATAATATTTTGATTTCTTAGTGTATAATTCGGCTGCGAAAAGAAAAGCGTTTGAGTCAAGTGGTTTCAGGCGATTTCATTTTTCAAGTACGGTGAAAGGTAATGTTTCCGTAGTAAGATAACTGTGGTAGTTTCTAGATTTGGCACCGTTACCTGTTTTCTGATTAGAAATTAGAATCTGAACTTGATCGATAAAGATATAATCGTTAACAAATATAACAGTTGTAATCTGAGTAGAAAGGAAGAAATTAAGTTAATCATGAAAATTTTAATATTTACGAATAATCAATTATCATAAATTTATCAGTTCAGTAATTACAAAAAATCAATGACAAAGTCAAGTACCATTTTTAACATCTATAACATTTCAAACCCACTTAAAGGCGAATCTCTTTTCCAGGCATCAAAATGAGATTCTGCACTAGCAGTTGATTCCGACTCATCGCCTGATGAGACCGTGCCTATCGTTAAACTTATTTGTTCAAACGTTTCTTCCAGTAAATTATCAAGATTCCAATATTTGCTTTCAGTTGCTACGATGTGCTCAATATATTTTACCCACAGTACTTTGGAAATGTTGAGTACTGCTTCAGTAGTTAAGTTTTCAATGTTGTTAAGTTCGGTTCACCACTAACATTTCTCCCTTCCGCATATATTTTTGAGGCAGCGCAAGCTAGAGCTCAGCACAGAGATGTGAGAATGATAGGGAGGTATTCGAATTACATGATGGACGCTTTCCCTCAAAATTTCATGAACACTGTACTTTTCCAAAGGGGGAGAATTTGCAATTACTCAAATCAAACCTATTTACCAAAGTTTCGTTTAACTCATTGAAGATTCTCTGGAATTTGTTTCATCTCTAACCACTTGGAAAATTGTTTTGCAATGGCTTACTTGGAAGCCTTTGGATTTAGAAGCTTAATATGGTAAGAGAGATTGTCCGTACAAATCATGCTGTTTAATGAAATATTAAGACGGAGTTTTTATTTTATCAAAATTCTTCTATTTATGATCATTCCCTCAGGTGGTGTTAGATTGGAATACCAAACTCGCTCCTTCTCTAAATCCATCCTTGTTAAAAGCTGGCAAGGTCAGTCTATTTACCGCATCTTTTTTCATGAAAGTTCCAATTTTACCAACCTGCCCTCATTTTCCGGAGCACATGTATCTGCATATCCAGGATTCATCTAAATAAATAAACAGTCGATTTTTCTGTCTGTAGATTTTTATATGCGCAAAAATCTGTATCCACACTGCATAATATCTTGTCTTTGCATAGCCATCGTTCATTTGTCTTGACTGCGCTTCAGTCAAAACCGAATTTTGTATAATAGTTTCCGTAGTCTTTCTTTTTCCAAGGGAAATTAATTTTTTGTTTTATAATAGGCAGCAATGTAGTTAAGGAAGGGATTTTTTTATTTGAATGAAACTCATTGACCGTTCGCCAACTAACAAAAACACATTCCGAGTTTTAATAGGTTTCCTTCGTTTTCCTGAAGTAAATAGGTTTGATTTGATTTGATTCGGTTTTAGTTGATTACTGTAAACCACGCGGGGGCCATGTGCTTAGGAGAAGAATGCCTTTCTAAGGGAAACTGGTTCTTATACGTGTTACACACGTAGTACCAGTATAACACTGTAACACGTATAAGACGTATAAAACTACGAAAAAGCCCACGCAGCCAGCTCGTTCGCCGGGATTTTGGAGCTCAAAGGATAGGTGAAATATTAGCTTTTTGCTTTATGCGCACAAATGTTCTCAGCGATAAGCCAGTTGCAGCTCTTCTCTTCTGAGCCTGCTGAATAACAGTACATAGATATTTAGAAGCTCAGAAAACCTTCTCAGAAAACTCTAGTACATTTTGGTGTATTTTTCGCGTTTTCGAATGGATTGCTCTATCTTTATCAGACATTTATTCAGAAAAACACTTGCTTCATGTACAATTGAAAAGCTGACTAAACTAAACGGAGCAACCGTTATGAATTCAAGAAAATAAAAATAAAAAAAAGTGTTTAGATACAAAATTATGCACAACAAGATTTAAAGCAGCAATGATTATGAATTATGAGTAATAAACTACTCATAAAGAAGGCAAAGAGGCGGTCCGGTAAGGCAAAATAATCATGCCGCCAAGTGTCATCTGCTTTTAGCATTCCTAGCGCAGCAACCTCGATGTAAAAATGGACTACTCCAAAATCATAGGTAACTTACCTCGGTCGCACTACAGCACCTTTTCCTCCCATTCATTGCTGGAGTGGTAGGTTATCTTGTCTTCGATAGCAATGACACTTCGAATAGCGCACCACGAAATAATTAAAGCTTTATTTTAAAACTCGCCAGAAAAGCGCAGTTTGGTAGCCGCTTAACCGAATCTTTCACCGACTTATTTCAAAGGAGCTGATGACTGATGACTATTGACAGCATTGCCGATATTTGATTTATGCTTTGTGTGGACCTGCAGCGGCATCAGCAAGGAACAGGTTTCTGTTAAAGCAGACACTTTAATCTGCTGCACCTATAAAACCACGGCAACAAGACATAGTGAAGGTGAAAACACGAAGGTAGGTAAATACAACGCTCATGTACGTTACGTGTAACTGCATCTTTTTTATGGTTGTCTTTTACAGGATTAAGTTTTTAAACAGGTTAAATTAAAAAGTTTATATTGAGAACATTAAGTGTAAAATTATTCTAGAATTTTAACTATGTATTTTGCATTTTAGTTTCAAAATTTCTCTTATGTCTTCTTAATAATTATAGATGCATAAAAATATATGCTTAAATGTGTTTTTCACTGAACGCAGATTTTAAATTTGGTCTAGTTAAAATATGTTAACATTAAAATGTTCTTCTTTTCCTCTTCTTACATGAAATTTTCGACAGCTCTGAGAAACTTTTAGGACTGGAATTCTTTTTATCCATCTTTTTATCCTCCATTAGGCACTACTTGGCAGGTCTCGGGGAGGACGTTTAAGGGAAAATATCTCGGATCCAAAGTTACACATGGGAAAAACAACGAAAACGCACATGAAGCCAGACCGTTCGCCGAGACACGAATCTTAGACCAAGCTACCAGTGTTCAACGGCTCTTTTCACTCGGCCTTTGGGGGCATAAGGCTTAAATTTCAGATTTTGAAAAATTTAGTATTCATCGTACATCTGAGCCCATAGCTATAATCATGCATAATACTTAAATCATTTTTGTTTAAGAAAATCATCCCACTTTTTCACAATACAAAAACATATTGTTCTTTTAGTTATATTCTACTGTCTAAAGCAGTCAAAACAAGAGGGTTGTTTTCAAAAATGAGCAGCAGAGGAATGGAACTTATAATACTGTTCTTAAATTTAACAGCATTCCACTCTACTTTCTTAGGTATAACAACACATAAAAGTATGTCTCGCTTACGAAGTTCGTAGTATTAAGCTGCAAGAAAACTCATCAAACGGATGTCATGTTGCACTAGAAAGAAACTCATATTATCGACATATTGTGCACTCACTACGTCAACCTAAACGACTAGTGATAAAAATTTATGGTTGAAAGAGATTGCGGAAATAGGAAACTTTTACTATAGACGCTAATAATGTCCTCATAAATATCTCGTTCCGAAGTGTAATTTTCACAGACATGAAAGCATCTTACCATTTTATTTTTAGTGGAGTTTGGTAACAGATGACGAAGTAAGATTTTCTGTAGCTTGCCGAGAAGCATTTTATACTGATTGTTTTATGTCGCAAAGTAGCTTATGTCTCTCCCATATTCCTTTGATGGTTGTTTTATAGCAATGGATGACAGTTTTGAGTCCGACTTAAAAGTCAATGTTTATAAGGAACTGAAAGGTACTATATATTTCGGAAATTTTTTTATATGTATATTACTATCACCATTGCCGTTGATTAGAATATTTCAGAGACTTCCGTTAGGTCTTTGCTGCTGTGTTATATATGAAATAATAGTATTGTTTAAGTTGAAGTAATTGAACTGTAAGAACTGTGTACTACTGTACTTTAGTAGTTGAACTGTAAGAATCCGGAAACAAAGAGTCTTTACACATACAAAAACTACATTCTGTGCATTCAAGACCTTAGTAAGGTTGCGCTAAAGACGGCCTTAGATATAGGGTTGTTGGATGAAAGTTCTTATAGGTTTTATTTCTTGAAATTTGATTGTATACTGATACTCTCAATGCAGAGATGAGCGCAAGGGAAACATGCAGAGAGGAATTATTGGCGTCCACCAAGCATATTCTCATGATGTAAGTGTAAAGTTAGCAAATTGGATAATTCATACCTCGAACTGTTTCACATTTCATGCCCAGATAAAAAGCAATCGTGTGACATTCTACTGAGATATACGAATAAAAAATGTTCGTACTTCAATTCGAGTTATCATTTTCAAATAAGTTAATTTTGAAGGAATAAGATACTTTTTTTTGCGATTTTCAAGAAAATTGAGCAAAGAACTTGCATTAAATTCTGTTTTGAGAATAGAATTTCTGCAATCAAAGTTTTTGAAACATTTAAAAAACTTTGGAACAAAACTTTATCAAAAATAAGATTTAATAGAGGCTTAAATTTTTTAAAGAAGGCAGAGATTGCGTTGATGATGATAGATCATTGCTCTAGTACAGGGGTTCCTAACCTATGCTCGTGGGCACCATGATGCCCGTCGATCGTTTAACGTGTGCCCGCGGCTGTGCGATCACAATAAAAATGTTTCTTTTTTTCGATAAAATTCTATGTGAAAGTTTTCTCATTTTTAATGAAACAGAAATTGCGTCCACCACACATACCAGCATAATAGCGAAATGCGACTAGTCTTTTCTTTATGTGCATGTACTATTATTAACTCTATTCGACTATAAATTCACCCTGAAAAAGTAAATGTAAATGGTGTCCGCCGTCCAACAGATATTGTAGAAGTGCTCTTAGGAAGACAAAAGGGTTGGGAACCCCTCCTCTAGTAGACCATTCATTTCAGATAATAAACATAATGCTGATCAAATCAAATCCAGAAATTAGAGATAGTCTTTTAAGAACCAGGACTATAATTGAGCGAGTTAATGGGATGCTGTCAAGCAATTTTGAAAGAATTGCTGGCGTCCCTTTTTGAATAGTTCGAAAGCTACTGAAGTGTTTAAGAAATAATATCGTATTCAAGTTGTTCAAGGAATTTTCTTACGACAAACTGTTGCTACAAGGAATACGGTGTTACTGGTGAGAAAATATTGATCCTACTTTTGATAAAAGAACAACTCGATAGTTAACTGTATATGTTCAAAAGATAAAGTAAGCTCGAAAAGAAGATATCAATGTCAGTTAAAAATCAAGGCAGTGTCTTGCACCTTTAGTTCAATTGTCGGAGTGTTGTGAATTTCTACCAAATAGCTATAATATTGACATATAATATTATTTGGGTGTTTCACTGAGAATTCGCAAGAAAGTACCTGAATTGTAATAAAATAAGTAATGGATTTTGAATCATGATAATATACAGACTCAATATTCTTAATTGTCAATTTTAAGCAAAACTTCAGCATACCTGTCTTCACAAACTTCACATTTATTTCATATATCTCCAGGCGACGTTTCGTATTTTCATGGTTAAAACCGTCCCTTAGTGTTGAGTCTATTGATGCTATAAAAGAAAATTCCCTGCTAGACCCGAAAATTTTTCACAAAAACGGTTTTATGTTTCTACGATTGGGACGATGACATAAGTGCATTAATTTCAGATGGAAATTACTTTGAAGGATATGTAATAACTATTGATTAATGTATTGAAATCTTACGTTTTATGGAAATATTTATGATAAATTTTAATCACAACAGCGTTTAAATTATTAAAAGTTCTATAAACGTTTTACTAACCAGACCTTTTACTCCAGAAGGAGCACACAAATTAAATTTTATTGCGTCAATAGATACAAAACTCTCTATTCCTGAGCTTTGAAAATGTTTAAATAAATTATAGTTCTTTCTTCTGTTTGAACTCCGTGCAAGACATATATGTTTGCGACACTGCGAATTACTGCAATGTATTGCACAGAACTATGGAAAAGCCTTTTGGAAACGTTACTGGCAGAGCAGATGATTAGTTAGTTCGAATCAGGTGCGGCGCAGCCCGGCCCGCTTAGTGAATCTATATTCACTGTATAGCTAAAATTGGGCTGCACCCGAAAGAATATCAAAGAGGGAGGGGAAAAAGAAATTAAAAAAAATAATGCCAACAACAAAGGAATTTAAGACACTTAAAAGACATAGTGAGCGAAGGTAAGAAGAGAAATTTACACACAGTTTTAGTGTCCCTTGATATCAAAGGTGCTTTCGACCACGCCTGGTGGCCTGGGATACTTGTTTTCTTAAGGAAAGCTGTTATTCCGTGTAATATTTTCCGCCTTATTAAATATTTTCTTCATGACAGATCTGCATTGCTCTCCCTTGGCCACGTTTCTTCCTCCCGCATTTTGGACAAAGGTTGCCCTCAAGGCTCGGTTTCCGGACCTTTACTGTGGAATTTAATTATGAATGATTTACTCAATAAACTCTCGCATTGTCCGAGTTGTAAAACAATTGCTTTTGCTTATGATCTACTAATTTGTTTTCAAGAGAAGTGTCCCATTACTCTCTTTAATACGGCTCAGAACACCCTTAATATTTTTTCCAATTGGTCCAGAGAACAGAAATTGGAATTCAATCCTAATAAATCTAAAATTATGATTATTAAAAGAAAGCATGTCAGCTATTCAATCCAACAGTTGTACTTGGATAATACCTTACTAGAAACGGTGAATGAAATTAAATATTTAGGCGTTATTCTTGATCATAAGTTTTGCTGGAAAAATCATATTATGTATTTATCCAATAAGTGTGAAAATATACTTAGAGAATTTAATCGTGTCTCTTGCAACACTTTTGGTTTAAAATCTAATGTTATTGATATGATTTATAAGCAGGGTATTGTCCCGTTTATTTGCTATGCATCTAGAATGCGGGGAACAGCTTTAGAAAAGAAGATTAATTCCCGTATACTTCGCAGAATTCAAAGAAGAATTTTACTAAGAGTTGTGCGTGGCTACAGAACAATTAGCTATGAAGTCTGTTTTGTAATTTCAGGATTTCCTCCGATTGACTTTCATATTTTAAATGATAAAAAGTTTAAAGATACCATCAACAAATTTATGTCTGATACCAAAGTGGTGTTTGAAGATCTTCCTCATCCTGCCGATAATTTGCCAATTCAAATTATCATTGATGACAATTCCGTTGATGATAATTTCCCTGTTGTGTGTTATACAGATGGCAGTAAAATTAATAATCGAGTTGAATTAGCTTATGTCGTTTTCCATCATGGTTTCGAACTGGAATACAAACTCTTTAGAATTCCCAATGAATTCAGTGTTTTCCAAGCCGAATTACTGTGCATTAGTGAGTTAATTAAGCGGATATCTAACAACTGTTCGTTAAGTGCTAAATTTCTTATTCGCACTGATTCTCTTTCATCTTTACATTCTCTTAGAAATATCTTCTCATGTAACAAATCAATTGTCACTTCTCATGTCCTTCTTAAAGACCTTAATAATAAAGGTGTTGATGTTATCTTCTCTCATGTACGTGGCCACACTGGCAATCTAGGAAATGAAAGGGCTGATTGGTTGGCAAAACAGGCTACAAATCTTCAAGTAAATACTCCAATGGTACTGCCCAAGTCATTTTTCAAGAACAAAAGTAGGGATGATACAATACTCGAGTGGAATGAACTACACAGGAATTCTACTACTGCCTCCTTGACTAAACTATATTTTCCTTCCATTCTCCACAGATTGAATAATAAACACTTTTTCTGTAATTTTGAAATTACTCAATTCCTAACTGGACATGGTAAATTCAATTCTTATCTGAAGAGATTTAGATTATCTAGTACAGACTTGTGTTCATGCAGTTTCGGGGGAGTACAAAATGTCGAATATTTGTTGTTCTATTGTTCAAAGTTCAAGGAAGGACGAAAGGAACTCATTTCTAGGCTAAAATCTGTGAATATTACATTTCCTCCCCCTCTTCATGTATCTGTCCAACATAAAATGGATTTCTCTTTCTTCTGTAAATTTATCTCGTACGTGTCATCTGTGAATTTGTAAGTTTATTTATTTTGTGTTGGTTTATTCTATTTGTGAGTTTTTTATACTTACCTTTGTAAGCCTTGTGTAATACTATGTGGTGCACAAGGAATTTAAAATTTTCAATAAAAAAAAAGAAAAAAAAGGAAAACACAATCGCAAGAAGCACGGACATGTTACACCCAAACACCACTCGCACATAAAACAAACACACACACATAAAAAAAGGAAGAGAGTCCTAACTTTGAATTACTATCCTATCTTTATTATTGTTTATAATTTTCATAATATCCTATGCAATTTTTATATTTCTTTCAGAGTAATAATCCCATTTCCTGGTGATTTCAAAATCATCTCGAAGAACAGCTCTTAACTCACAAGATTCTAGGAAATGCGTTACCTACTGCATTACAAGTTTACAGAATGGATTGTCCTGGGCAAATCTTGATAAATACTGTGAGAAGATATACGAGATCCTCAGATTCCATTCTCCACGATTCTATCCATCAAAACAGAGATGGAAGTACCACTGAGTAAATATATCTTAAGTTCGCAACTACAGTAATAAGCTGAATATGTTATATTCTTTAACCCTTTCCTAGCATCTGCATTTAAAACGCCTTTAAAAACCTGCACTTAAAAAATTGTAATTAAATGTATTACTGCTTAGTGGTGGAGGAGGGAATTCTCTTCGATATTTTGACACATTTTCATACTGGGAGGAATTGTTCAAATACAATCAATTTTCAACTCTTCTTCATTAACATAATGAAGTACATATCATTTAAACTACTTATAGAAATAAATAATCTTCGTATTATTAATGCTTCCTTTACATTGCTATTATGTTATTATTTTGATATCAGTATATAGTAAAAATTAAATATTTACAAACATCCTATAAATTTATAACATATCTATGTATTGAGCAATGTTAATAAAACTGCGCTTTCCAACTTAGTTAATTACAAACATATTTGTCTCTAATAGCAGTAATTGTAATAACGTTATTCGCATAAATTAGTACCTCCTCTGCACAGTTGACATCCTGTATTTGTTCAATACTTTGTCATTATTCAGATGGATTTCCAGGCACACCCGGTGCCACAACTGTTTATTACGCAGATGGTACAGCTATTCTAACGTTGAAACCCAACAAAGTAATGCAATTACCTAAAGTGACATAATGTTTAGTACAGATTAGTTCAAAAAATAGAAAAATATTACAGAAAGTTCATTGATAAATACTGCATTAATCTAAAACAACGTACTCCTACAGAAGGTTTTTTTTCATAAATGGAAAATTATTCTATTTTAAGCTGCTCTTCTGTGGACAATTTCTACCTAGTTCATTGTAATGAGCTGAATATTCTAAAACATAAGGCCATCAAAATCATAACAATTATTTCATGAAGTTTGAATTTAACATAATTTAGCATTTACTCTTATCAATGATAACACTATATGAAATATCAAAATTTAACAATAAATGCTACAGATACTGCTGTGATATTATCAACACAATTCGAAGATATTAGCTGCTAGTCATAAATGCATGCGAATGACCTAAAATAGTTTTTTAATAGATAAGTAATTCTGAGGTTTTGTTAAAACAAAAATAAAGATTTATTTAAAATATGCATGAGAAAAGGTACAAAAACTACGTGACAGATGTGGCACAATAAACAGCGAACAGCTACTGCTATATATTCTGCTTTGTTCACATCCCTCTACATAGATGCAATAACTGTGTCCTTATTTTTACATCGAATTCACCTGTTAGCCTCGATAAAATTTCGTAGATTTGGAGTTGTGCAGTAAGCGCTTTACACACCGCTTTAAAACATAAACAGTACTTATTAACATAAAAATATTGGATGTACCACTACATTCACAACTCCCGCCTTTAACTGCACATTCAAAATTTGAGATAAGTTAAAACCACGTAAACGTAAATGTTCGTTTAGCTTACTGTTGGATAATGATTTAGATAACAAATCAACAGTTTGTGCACTAGAAGAAATAAATGCAATTTTGATATTATGTGAATTTATATTTTCAGGACTAAATTTAAGTTTAATGACTATGTGTTTCGAATTACTTGAATTATTCTCATTAAGCATGCACTTGGTACATCATTGATTATCCTCAAACACTGTGATGTTATTAATATCAATATCATCAGTTACGGATTTGAGCCACAATAAATCTTTAACACGTTTTCCTAAAGCAATTCCTTTGAGGCTAATGCAGTTTTGCATTTTACCACATCACAGTAAAGGGCAAACATTTAACATGGCTATATAGCCAGAATTTCATTTTATACCATTAGACATTGCCCCAATTCAATCTGCATCTACGTACAGTCACCGCTAGAGCAGAACACAGTTTGCGTCGCTCAGATGGTATAGTGGTTAGGGACGCCTACTGCGGTACCAAAAAGATCGAGTTCGAATCACAGAGAAGGCATGGATGTTTGTAAATGTAGTAGAAAGTCCCCCCGCCGCATGGGATACTCTAAATACATTCGAGGTGAAAGTGAGAAGTCGGTGATTGGGAAAAGGAATGGGAGACCCTCGGATAAAGGGCAAGGGGCCCGAGGGTCAAATGTTCTTCATCAAAATTGATGGAGGATTGGAGCGAAGACGAAGTGTATGGTGCTCAAAGTTCTTGCTAATGACAGGCGCAAAGTTGCTCTCCTTGCAGTCATTAACCAAAGCGTCGACACTTCAATGGGAGAACTTGCGCTTCGAAGCTACCGCAGCGCTCGTAGCGCTTGCGTTGTGGAAACACAATCAGTAAAACTGCGCATACTCTTTTTCTTTTTAGTCATTGGTATTCAAATCTGAATTTGTTCTGCTCCTTTTCCCGCCACAGCTTTGGCCAAAATGGCGTACCAATTCTGCAGCATTAAAGGTTGCACGTGTAAGAAGATTTTGTCAAAATCAGTTATCGAATATATGTCTACAGATTTCCTATAGAAAAGCAAGGGTTAGTACTTGTTTATTTTACACTTTTGTTACATTTTATATTTGAACGTGATAATAACTTTATCCTGCATGGCATGGTTTATATATGACTATGTGTCCATTAAATATATTGGTTTACCATACATTTCAAAAAAATTCGTATGATTTACAGTAATCATTTTATCAACAACATTTAATCTTCCAGAGGAGACTTGCATTAAAAATAAGCATTTCAGTAATCTTTTTTAAACTTTTATCAATTGATGATGCTGTAACTGAAGTTACGATCAACTCACTGTTCTTTTTCTAAAAAGTGTTTTAACCATTTATCTGCCTAATTCAGTAGCCGATAATTGGGAACACACATGTAACAATTATAAGAAAAATAAATCTGCATATTTTATGTTTTTAATGCTCTCATTTGCGAATACAACGTCTGGCTCAAGTAAATAATTTATTTGCAGTTTTACTATGTTTTTCACTTCAGGAAATTTAGCAAAAATTAAAGAATGCCAAAGAATGAGCATTAAATATTAATGACTTTTAATTTAGAATGAATGTTAAATATTAGTTTTTGCTAATGCAAATCAGTTTCATTTAAACAGCAATTAAAGAAAATGAACAGTTCTTTAAAATTTGAAAAGTGATTCCGTTTAACTAGTAATTGAATAAAATCAATGATTCAATAAAATTTAAAAAGGGAATTAAATACTTTTTATAAATTATCCGCTTCAAGACAACGGCATTTAAACGATTACCTCTTCTTTAGGACTTTTGACTCGGGAAATCCGATTCCCAGAAAAAGGTTTAAATGAAAGTACATGCAATAAAAGTTACATTGCAAGCTCTTTAATTTTCTTTACTCAGAAATGGCCATAACGTTTAACAAATGTACGTATTTATATATAAACACTGAAAGTTCACAATTCCTTTTATAGTACCAAATGCAAAATTTAAAGAAACATAAGTAAATTTCTATTGGTTATAAATGTACTTAAAAAATTACTTACCCCCCTACTTAAATATTCGAAATCGTTTCCATCAGTGGCTGGAGACTTGCTAATTAAGCATTCGCACAGTGAAATAAAATATTGTCTTGATACACCGTCGACGCGATCCTGGTAAGAACTGATAGAACGGAAATAGTGTTGTAGTCTGTTACCTGAACTTGGATTTCGCGAGTTTTAAACTGCAATTATATTTTATTGTGAAGCATTATCCTAATGACGTGGGTGTTGTAGTAAAAATTCTTATATATATTTTAATTTTTTATGTAGTAAAAATTATATTAATTTTTACATGTTATAAAAATATTAATTATTATTATTCTGGTGTAGCAGTGATAACCAAAATTTTGAATATTATTTTTATCCGCAATGAGCCGTGAATAAGAATAAAGAAATGCAATAACCCAGAATATAGGAATATAACATGTGATTAATAGTACATCACGTTGTTTTCACAATAACCCATAGAATAGAATAAAATGTGTGACCCATGAAAGCAAGGAATGTTGTACTTACCCCAGAAGCTGATTATGAAGAAAGACTACTACTTATTCATGAATATTTCTTCAATTTATTATGCAATCAAAAGATACCTTCTAGAATAGACATAAAAAAGGAATGCATAGAATGGACATAAAAAAGGAATGCATAGAATGGACTTAAGCAACTACACTATGATCAGTCCTATTACCACGCGAAAGTTTCATTTGCCGGCTATTTCTTATGAATGCTCAATCCTTCTGCATCGTCTCTAAAAGTCGTTAGGCAACATTATGCTGATCAGCACACAGTCCTAGAAAATCTTCTATCATTTATGGACGTTACTTTAGAAAGCTGTACTGTGTCGAAGTTCACGAGGTGCCCGAATAATGAAGGCAGTGCACACTATCTTCGAAAATTGAAATAAATATTTCGGAAATAATTCTGATACCCGGAACAATTAAAGCGTTGTTATGAGGCGAATTTATCAGGCTTCTAGTCTGTTCGAAATAACAAAAATCGCCGGTCCTCTTGGCAGAGAAGGAAAACTTCCAAAAAAGGGAAAATGGTGTGAAGCGGGAACAGGGAGGTGAAGAGACAGGCCGAAGCCCGTCATTTTCCTTTGAACTCCAAGCAGCGAAGAAGGCAGAAACCGGTCGACCAACTGCCACCAAGGGCTTGGACGAAACGAATGACGATTCTTGAGCGGAGGTTTTGATGATAGATGCCGGCTTGCTAGTACAGGCGTGCCAAACCAATTTCAGTTTTATGCATTTGTTTTACAGTGATGTAAAGGTATAAAAATTTTTTAATTAATGCGTTGAAACGTGCTCCGTAACACTTGCAAATATAAGGAGAAAGGAAATATTTCATTTCATGTTTTCCCAAAGGAAAATTTTCAGTTAAGGAAAGTTTGGATACATAAATTCTAAGATGATTTCTGCAATGTGTAAAATCTTCTTCAGAATCCGAAGCGAACATTTTCTGAATAGTGATTGTAAAGAAGATAAGAAAAACTGGTTGCTTGACTTCTCGAAATAAAATTGTGAAATACCTAATGTTGGCGAATGTAAGAAATTGTTATCGAAACTATTTACTGTGCTCAGATTTAGAAAGAATAACACCAAGCACTTGTAGACAAAATTAAATAACTAAATAAAATCTGAAAGTTTTCATATTTTATATTATGCCCAAACGGGCGTAACTTTTCATTTACAGACACATACACGTTTTGAGAGCATTTGGGCTAACGCCACTTTGGGCAAAAAGATTTATAAACAGCATATCTGTAAAATTACCAATAAAGGGTCTCGCGACCTGGGAGATGAAAAAAAATGTTTTATTCCGTACAGTTTTGCCAATATTGTTGAGTTTTTTAATTGTGCCCATGTTCAAGCACAGGACTATCCTTGAATAGACCATTTTTTTCGCAGTGTGAGAAACATACGTACATTCATGCAGATTATTCATTATTTAGTTCCCTTAAATACACTGCTCGACATTGAAAATGCAACACCAAGAAGGAGTGATCAGAAATTTATGCAAATTTTAGAGCAGACGCACGTCACTGAGTTATGCAAATGATGTGAAATGCGCAGGTCTCCGACGCACGTGAAGTAAGATATAAGGGAAGGAACGTGCAGAATGAGCAATATACGTGTCGTTATATCTGTCAGACGAATTATCGAAGAAAGTTGGTTTTTGTCTCGGAGGATACGTGTAATAGGAGAAAATGCCATGCCGCCGTCAACGAAGGCACTTCCAGCAGATAGACGATTTTACGAGGGGTATGGTGATCGGACTGAAAGAGGCGGGTTGGTCCATATGTCAAATCGCAGCTGATACTCACATGGATGCGAGCATGGAACATCGGCTATAGCGAACATGGTTGGAACAAAGAAATGTGGGAAGAAGGAGGGGTGTAGGTGCAGCCAGAGTGACGTCAGCACGCGTGGATCGACGCATTCGCCGACAAGCTATGGCGGTCCAAGAAGTCACTTGTGCCGCGATTCTGCAGCATCTGCAAGATACGCTGGGTGTGTCGGATGTGTACGCCGGTCCCGTGTCGACGAGGACCATTTCCCGTCGATTGGCTGAACGTGGCCTGCACTTAAGTCGTCTGTTAAGAAGGCTGCCATTGACCCCACAGCATAGATGCCAAAGGTTTAGAATGGTGCCGGACTGGAGCGATGTGGATGACAGAATGGCGAAACGTTGTGTTCTCAGATGAATCACGCTTCTGTTTATCCAGTGACAGTCGCCGCATACATGTGTGGCGTCGACGTGGAGATAGATCTAATCCAGCAGTAACTGTGGAATGCCCCACCGCGCGACAACGTGGCATAATGGTTTGGGGCGATATTGCCTACGATTCCAGGTCACCTCTAGTTCGTGTTCAGGGCACTATGACGGCCCAACGATACTTGGATAATGTACTGCGGCCGGTGGCAATCCCCTACCTTCAGGGGCTGCCTATTGCAATTTTTCTTCAGGATAACGCCCGACCACACAGTGCTTGCATCTGCCAACATGCTCTGCAAGGTATACAGATGCTTCCCTGGCCACCGTACTCTCCTGACCTGTCACCAATCGAACATGTGTTGGATGCCATTTGCAGACTCTGCCCCTGCCTCGTTCAGAAAACGAACTGTGGCAAGTGGTTGAAAGGGAATAGAGAGCCATCCCTCAGGACACCATCCGCACTCTTATTGACTCTATGCCTAGACGTGTTTCTTCGTGTTCGTCTGAGCTCTGAGTTTTTCGCTAATTTTTCATGGATTTTTTGGAGTCCGAAGTGTAAATTTGGTGTTTAAGTGTTAGAGCCGTTCTCGCTCTGTATTCTGACTACCATTTTGAAATAAAGATCACTTATTGCTGCTTGCTGTCTCTGTCTTTTTTTCAAATTTCATCACTTTGTGACCACTCCTTCTTGGTGTTGCATTTTCAATGTCGAGCAGTGTATTTAATTTATGTAGTAATTTTTTTAATGAAAGATGTACTGGGTTTAAAAATGGTTTTAAATACTGAATCATTTAACACTTTAATGTATATTTTCTAGCTTTTACTAATTTATTTGCTACAAAAAATTAATAAGTCATTGTCTCGAGACTATCATTTTGAAAATTTGAAATTGAAAGAAATTTTTTGAGTGAAAAGTAAAATTGCTCAACAATTATGAAAATTTTCCTCAAAATGCACCTATGCTATATTTATCAAAAAATAGAATGATCCAAATAGTTTTTCTGAAATCTTCTAAAATATTAATTATTGACAAAATGAGGGAATGACATATTAATTACTATTAAAATGATGATAACTCATCAGAGATTTATATTCATCACTTCCATCAAAATACATATCTTGGCAGCCTGTTTTGCTAAATTTATACGTAACATTTTCTTCTCGTATCACTCTGATGCAAGCATTTTAATGTTTCTTTGTCAGGAATTCTAGGGTCTAATATCCAAAATGATCTTAGAGAACGACTTATTAATTTTTTATAACAAAAAAATTAGTAGAAGCTGGAAAAAGTGCATTAAATTGGTAAATGATTCAGTATTTAAAACCATTTTTTAACCAAGTACACTTTTCATTAAAAAATTACTACATAAATTAAATAAAAAAAAACATTATTGAAATGCTTATTTTTAATTCAAGTCACCTCTGTAAGATTAAATGTTTCTGATAAAATGCTTACTGTTGCTACACATGAATTTTTCTCCAGTGTATGGTAAACCAATAGATTTAATGGACATACAGTCATGTTTAAATCCTGCCATGCAGGATAAAATTATTCTCACGTTTAAATATAAAATAATCACATTTCTGATCCGCTTACAAAGAACAAAAGTGTAAAATAATCAATTGCCCTTTCCTCTTCTATATGAAATATGTAGAATGTACTCCATCTGATTTTGAACTTTTTTTATTGGATGTTTCAAACAAATTCGTGAAAGTTACAACTTAATTTTTTGGGAGAGAGAGAAAAAAATATAAAGAGATACACTGTTTCTTAATCAAATTAATTTAGTAAATCAATTAGCTTCAGGTCACTGAACTGGGGAGGAGGAGGGGGAAAAGTTTTAGTTTGCGATGCAACCGCTGCAATTGGTGGCAAGTCATGGTATGGGAGTGCCGAAGCTTTACTATGCATACGCTTTGTCATTAACTTCGTGGGCTTGTTCTGATGTTGCTGCTAGACAAGTGAGATAAGTCACGGCAATAACAGAACATGATTTGCAGTTCAAGGTGTTGAACCTATTCAACAACCGCAAGATGTAGGACTCTTGATTTGAGGATAATTCAATTTGCGTAAATTGTACTTCAGTTCCTAAAAATTCAGAAACGTTTCCAAATTTAGACATCGTGAATTCTTTAGTTAAAAATACAGTAACTAAATTAATTACATGAGTATTTGATCCATTAATCAATACGTCATCCGCATAAAGAGCAATATTACCTGAAGCGTTCTTTTGACGAGTAAAAATACGAAGCTCAATTGCTTGAAACCTAATTTTACTATGAATTTGATAAGTTCTTCATTCCACTGTCGTGATCAGTCCATATAAACTCTTTTTAAGTCTATATTTTTTATCAGAATGATCAATCATTATCTACATTTTCTATTACTGTGAATTTTTAGCTGAAGCATATAATTAATTTCACGTCAATCACCATTTCATAAAGCGATTTTGACGTCTGACAAGAAACATAGAAATTTGTTTTGTACCATAATTCTCAGAATAAAAAGTAACGCAGAAATACTCTTAACATATAATTAAGTACTCAACTCCTTTCTGTTGCATAAAGGGCAATAATTAATAAAGCTGTGATCTCCAAGACGAGCTTCGTACTTATCATCTCATTTTTGTCATAAAATCAAATATAAAATTGACCTTTCCCTAGGTTGTAAAATTTCTAGAGCCCAAGCATCATTGTCCTTGATAAGCTGCATTTTTTCATCCATGACCTAACATAACGTTTTAATCACCTAACGTCTAGTCATCATCTGGTAGTATGGATGTATCTTCAGAGGACAATTTTTGTTTTTTTTTTATTAATGCTTAAACCCATATCTTCTAACTCAAATTATTCACTTTCTGTTCCAGAAAAATATGATTCTTGGAAATAAATTTTCTCTTGTCAATCTTCACCTTTCCTTCAACGAATTTGATATTTCTGGATATCACGTTGCGCATTGTTACTTAATACAATAAATGATACTCCGTGGTAGAATGAATATCCGACAAATAACATTTTCTTTTAATAAGCATCTAACTTGTTAAGACGACAGACAGGTATCATAGTATAAGCATCACAAGCAAATTGGCGACTATTTCTCAAATTAGATGTTTAAAACTGCAAGGCATGCGGTTACAGAGCTTTTAGGACTTTTGTTATGAAGAAAAGCCTCAGATATCATGCTAAAGATGCTATGGAAGATTTGGTTGAAGAATTAGATTCTGCCTTTTTTCCAGCAGGCTCCGATTAGCTTTTTGTTTAAGAGTGAGGTATGTGGAGGAATTGGCTCAATTACATCACCACGTTTAGAAACAAGTTCCACTAGTTCCCTACTTAAAAATTCTTTGGCATTGTCACATAACGGGAGGATTTGACTTTCGGAAAACTTTTAGCCAAAATATTTTTTTTTTCTTTTTAGTTGTCGAACTTCAGTAATGCATAAAAATCATCAATAATAGTCATGAAGTGATTCTCACCTGCTTGTGTAGTTGGTATACCTGAACCGCATACATCTGTGTTTATTTTAACCACTGGTTTTGTCTCTAAGCACCTTGGCTCCTTTCTCATTGGTTTAGCAGTCTAAGCCACACGTACAAATTTAACAGAACTATTCGAACTTGGAAATCCTAATTTCTTGTGCATAGGATCGGAACAGTAACTAAGTCTTATGGTGCCATAAATTCGTATCACTCTCATTTGTTAGTAACAAAATTTAATAGTAGGTGCAAAATCACTGATATATTGGTCGCGATTATTACGATAGCCAAAAAATATGTTATTGCGCTTGTTAACAATAAACATGTTTTGATTCCTTTTAATTATTTTAAAATCCGCGACTTCAATATTTCGCACTGATTTTAAATATCCTTTCAAATCAGGGCACGAAAAGAATATTTTTTAGAGTTATTCAAAGACCACTAGATATTTCGTCAGATATGTGGCGCACACCTTTCACATTTAAAGTAGATAAAAGCGAAGCACATTTTACATTTCCTAACTTGGAATGAACAAAACCATTCTTTAAGCGAACTTTTGTGAGAAGTTGCTGCGGAATCAATAATAAAGCTACATCACCCTCAGTAAAAGAAATGGCTGGTGAAGCTTGTTTCTCTTACTGTTTACCGGTTGACTTGGATTTACATAAACATTTCACATGCTCATGTTTTCTACAATGAAAACACAGAATCTTCTACTTACACAATTTCCCCAAATGGCCTTACTGTTTTATAATGAAAGCAGGTCTCTTCTGATGTTTAGAAAAAGCAACATTATTTTTCGCTGAATGGCAACTAACCTTGATTTTTATATCATTGTAAAGAGCTACTGAGTCTTTAGTTTGCGTAGTAACGAAATCCAAAGCTAAATTCCTACTTGGTTGATTTTCTAAGGCCACATTTCAGATTTTCAAACTTTGTGGAAAAGACATCACAATTTAAATATTCCAACATGTTCTCATGTTCTCATCAAGACTTTAGAAACTTCTTTTATTGTTTACAGGTAAGTATTGGATTCCCTGCTCTTTTAGACTCATAAACAGTACGAAGCCTTTTCCCGCATTAACTTTGATGACTTTTTCTCCGTGTAGTGATCCCAGAATTTGATCCTTCTCCATACGGAGCCACTATGTTTGCATATGATTGCCATTGCCCTTAGTGAGTTTTCTCAAACGATATCTAATAAATCTGACCTGTTTCCTAAAATTAAAGTTTCAAAACTGAGGATTCTATTTTAAATTGACTTACAAATCAATGTTATCCACAGCTTCAAAACGAAGAATAAAGATATTAAACATTCTCATACTTTTCCGTGTTTTCAAACACTGAGTTAGTATTTTTTTGAATTAGCAGTTCGTATAAATTTTCTGAATGAACACGGCGAAAGAACAAAAAATTAACAATTTTTCGTTAAGGACACTTTTTTAAAACTCCAAGCAGAAATAATTTTAACAGGTGAAGGCATTTGAAGCAAATTTGGATAACGCCATTGTGCTAGCAAGCCGGCATCTATCATCAAACTATCGCTTCAAGAATCGTCATCGTTTCGTCCAAGCCCTTGGTGGCAGTTGTTGGACCGGTTTCTGGCCTCTTCGCTGCTGGGAGTTCAAGGGTGAAGGACGGGCTTCGGCCTGTCTCTTCACCTACCACCTCGTTTGATGATGCACGTTTAACTCTCCTGAAAAGTCCGATGATATGGTTCCTGATTTATAGAAAGCCAACTGTAGTTTTTTATTGAATATATTCATTCTATATGCAGTTTCTGAAAATTCATCCAGGATTGAAATATGATATTCTTAAGCAAGAATCATGAACGATCTCATTGTGCTGTATAAGACTCTTCACTTGTCTATCGCCACGTGGTGCGCTGCTCCAAATTAATTCACTAGTAGAAGCTTCAACATCATAAGAAATTTCAAGATAAGTATATTCCTGGTCTACATATATTTTCGATTCCAGGTTTTTCGTGATTTATAGAAAGTGATGCAAATAGATTGTGCTAGTGCAAATAGTGTATCGTTAAACGAATGGACGTTCTGCATTTGTAGTAGGGCTATAGTTATGTTCTGGTTATTTAATTTTCTTGTTTTATTTGTGTGAGCTCAGCAGTAAAAATTTCTGATTGGAAAAATAAATAGAGTGAATTGTAGATGATTAACTTGTATTTTCTTCTTCAACAATCCCAACGTCTGGGGTAAGTACTTTAATTTGCTATTCTCCGTAGGTCACATATTTTATCCCTATCATTCGGGTTATTGCGGAAACAACGTGATGTACTCTTAATCACATGTTACAATCCTATACTGGATAGTTGGATTTCTTCATTCTTATTCTCGGTTCATCGCTGATAAAATGAATATTCAAAATTTTGATTATGACTTATACACCAGAATAATTATAATTAATATTTCCCATAACCTACAGAAATTAACACAATTTTCATTACATAAGAAATTAAAATATATAAGTATTTTTACTACATATAAATATTTTCACTAAATATGGTGCCGTGACAAAAGAAATAACTTAAAATCATTTAGTTCAGGTTGAGAATTCAAATAAAATGTGTGACCTATAGTATATTTGCTACACATATGATTTATATTGTTGAAAATTTATGATAAATGATGGGTAATATGCCATGAAAGAGTAATTCTGTTTTGGATAATTAAAAAATACAATTTCATATGTATTGTTATATATATGTGCATATTTAAAGAAAGTTTTAAGATATTTGAATCAAAAGCTGATTTCAGTAATTTCATTGGATTGTGGTATGTAATGATAAAATAATGTTCAGAAGTATTAGAATCCAGAAGTGTTAATGATCAATGTACTTATATTGCATCACTAATTTGATATATGCATGGTTAAAGTTGCAGGAGATCCTAATTAATTACTAAATTATAAAAAAAAATTACCTTAACTTTGCTATCTACTCTTATATGCATGTTTGGTAAATGTATATGTAAATTATCAGAGAGAGTGCTAAGTGTTTGTGTAAAATAATGTAGATCTCAATAACATTAAAATAGAAATAGCAGACTGTAAGGTAAGGCAACATAAGTAACTATATTTCTTCATCCATGTCAAAGCTTAAAGGTAGATCTAACCCTGGTATGGCAACTTCCCTAGCTTCTGCTCTGCCCACATTTAGTGGCAACTTATCTGAAAATGTAAATTTCTTTCTTGATCAAATAAATAGTGTTGCTAAATTAGAAAAATGGTCAGATGAAAAGAAAATAATCATTCTGAAAATAAACTGTAGGGATAAAGCTCTAGATTTCCTAATTAATGATCCAAGAGCAGCTAAGGAAAATAAATTTGAAAATTTAGAAAAATTATTAAAGAATAAATTTGCACGAGTTGAATCCTTTCAGGACATTCAACAGCAATTCTCAAACATTTCTCAAAAGT
>KK115138.1:143965-200634 GCA_000611955.2 Stegodyphus mimosarum
TGTGCTAGCAAGCCGGCATCTATCATCAAACTATCGCTTCAAGAATCGTCATCGTTTCGTCCAAGCCCTTGGTGGCAGTTGTTGGACCGGTTTCTGGCCTCTTCGCTGCTGGGAGTTCAAGGGTGAAGGACGGGCTTCGGCCTGTCTCTTCACCGACTGTCTCTTCACCTACCACCTCGTTTGATGATGCACGTTTAACTCTCCTGAAAAGTCCGATGATATGGTTCCTGATTTATAGAAAGCCAACTGGTTTTTTATTGAATATATTCATTCTATATGCAGTTTCTGAAAATTCATCCAGGATTGAAATATGATATTTTTAAGCAAGAATCATGAACGATGTCATTGTGCTGTATAAGACTCTTCCATTGTCTATCGCCACGTGGTGCGCTGCTCCAAATTAATTCACTAGTAGAAGCTTCAAAATCAGAAGAAATTTCAAGATAAGTATATTCCTGGTCTACATATATTTTCGATTCCAGGTTTTTCGTGATTTATAGAAAGTGATGCAAATAGATTGTGCTAGTGCAAATAGTATATCGTTAAACGAATGGACGTTCTGCATTTGTAGTAGGACTATAGTTATGTTCTGGTTATTTAATTTTCTTGTTTTATTTGTGTGAGCTCAGCAGTAAAAATTTCTGATTGGAAAAATAAATAGAGTGAATTGTAGATGATTAACTTGTATTTTCTTCTTCAACAATCCCAACGTCTGGGGTAAGTACTTTAATTTGCTATTCTCCGTAGGTCACATATTTTATCCCTATCATTCGGATTATTGCGGAAACAACGTGATGTACTCTTAATCACATGTTATAATCCTATACTGGATAGTTGGATATCTTCATTCTTATCCGCGGTTCATCGCTGATAAAATTAATATTCAAAATTTTGGTTATGACTTATACACCGGAATAATTATAATTAATATTTCCCATAACCTAAAGAAATTAACACAATTTTCATTACATAAGAAATTAAAATATATAAGTATTTTTACTACATATAAATATTTTCACTACAGTCATCAACTGTATACTTTCATCAGTTTACATCTCAAATTTAAATAGTATAACGAATATAAAAAACGTAGGCAGCGTTTAACATGTTGTAAATGTGAATATTGATCGCTGACTGCTCCGGGCTCATACTACATTCAACTTTTCTAATTTAAGATTTTTTTACCTGAAGGAAAGTCAGCAAATAAGAGATAAAGTTGCACAATAGAGCAAAAATAAATCATAAAAATTTCCAAATATGAGAAAAATATGACCACGTAAAGGATGAAAAGTAAAACTCCGAACATCTTATTTTAGATTTTAGTTAATTCTTTAAAAGTTGGCACAAAAGCAAGCAACTCAGAACGGAGTAGATTTTGAATAACTCTACTGATTTTGACAATGACCAACGTCCCTCGTCTTCAAGGGCAAAAAAATTTAAGCAATCTTGTTTCGGCGTATATTTTGAATAATTCTATTGATTGTGAGTGTAATCAAGGTCCTGATCTTTCAAGAAAAAAAGTACTGAAGAATTGCCCCTGCAGATATTCTTAACAAAATATCTGCGCTAAAATACTAAATTAAAGCTTTCTTTTTTGGCAATTGCTCTTCTATGAATGAGACAAGAATGGGATATGTCCAAGCCCTTCTAAGAATCTCTATGTCCTCTGAGTAACAAGATTAGGAATGTAGAATCGGTCAAACAATTTCCAGAAGTGTTATGAACAGTTCAAAAGTGAACTTTAGCATTAAAGTTATTACGAGCAGTTCGTAAAACAAATTTCCATTTTCTAATTAAAACTCTCTAAAAGTGAATAATTATACGTTTCTTGTTGTATTTATATTAAATTAGTTAAATTATATTGTCTTTTCAAAGGATAGCGTTTTCCTAGACGTTTCATGTTATCATTCGGTTGATGTTATCAAAATAGCTGTTGACAAACGTGGTTACATTAAGGGTCACTTACTGTATCAAGAAATTGAGAAAATTATTATAAGAAGCTTGTAGCTGTTATTTACTGCTCATAAAGCCAAAAATAAATTTAATGGGGTAAAATAAGCGCTAAAAATTCAACCTCTGTATAATCAAAATACTATTTAAACTCATTACATGAAAAGAGATATTCCGTCTCTTTGCACACAAAGCCGTCAAACAGTAGAGATACAGCCATGGTATAACAACAACACATAATTAGATATACATCTAATATCTCTGTATAATTTTTTAAAACATGAGAAAAGCGAATGTTAGCACGTGTTTATCTTTTTAGTTAATATTTGTTCCAAGCATTGATGTTATTTAATGAGATATCATAATTTTGGGAGGAAACAAAGAATGCTTTTCTAGAGGTTGACCGAAAATATTGAATCTAATTCAAAAGAAGAAGAGGAAGGAGAAAAATATCATTGGTATTTCTAAGACATCCATTCGTATTATCAAAATCTAGTTACGGATTCAGTCTTGAGAAAGCGCTATCAAAAAGAGAGATTAAGAAGAAGGTATTGTTATTAAAACATCGATTTTATAGCATCAAATTTGTTTTAGAATTGAGCATACAATCACTGCAAATTGCTCACTTAAGGAAATTCTTTTTTTATTTTTTAAACTGATTTTATGCTTGAAGATAAATTTTGAAATAAGAGCAATTATATCCCTGCTCCAAATTCCTAATTGAATTCCAAAATATCTTTACGAAATGAGACTACGTGAACCTGAATTACCTTAAGCAATAAATTTACTTCTTTGGTATTCCTTAAGATTTATATGCAGTTTCAAATATCTTACCTTTAATGATAGGGAATAAGAATTTAAAAGCTTTGTTAAAAACAGTGATTTCTCTGGAAGAAAGTTTAAGTGCATCGCTTAAATGAATTATTCAGCCAGGTGACTTATAATAAAAGAAATCATTAAACTAATAACCTACGCAAAATATTCAGTTTCATTTCTTCAAAGAATATTGATTCATTTCTCGGTCTTTGTTTTAATACCACAAAAATAAAGTTATTTAAATAACAAAACTTAGAATTTCCTTCTTTTCATAAGAAGTAGTCCTTTGGATCTGTAGATATTGTTTGAAATATTATTTACTTCTGTATCGTAACGTATTAATTTTATATATATATAGTAAAAAGAGCTTAAAATAAATCTTATTAAACTGCATCATTTCAAAAGTGATCCTTATCATGTTATTCTAAGATAACGTTAATGACGTACGTACTTACCTAACGCTTTGTAGAGATATTAAGTTATTTTAAGCAGAGAACATGAAAAATGAGCAATGCCCTCACCGGGATTCGAACCTCGGACCTCTGCGCGTTGAGTGGGCTGGCCATTACACCATGAAGGCGTGCAAAGAAGGCGGGAGAAATACCTTATATACTTCCCCTTTTAAAGGGCGACTGGGGATTAGGGGACCCAATCGCCAAATCCTTGTGGTGAAGAATCATTATCCACCCCTTTTTAAGTTCAGACTCCAGTGTGGAGACATTAGGCACTTTTAAATCAGGAGATGTGAAAAATGAGCAATGCCCTCGCCGGGACTCGAACCTCGGACCTCTCGAATACGCGTTCTGTATGCTGGCTATTACACCACGAAGGCATGCTAAGAAAACGGGAGAAATACCTTACAGCTTCATTCAAAAATAACAATAAATTTGAAAATCTGAAACCTTTAGGAATTGAGAAAAACCATACATGTTTCATTCTTAACCTTCAGAGTGTAACGTATGCCATTCTTCTCTCGATGGATGTGCTGCAAAATTTTCATCCGCTTTTTTGCTACTATCGCTGTGTAAAATTCAGTAAATACATGAAAAAGAAAACTGTATTTGTAGAACTTTCTTTACGAATAAATTACGTAATTTATTCGTAAATAACGTAATTTAGAACGTCACACACACACACACGCACGCACGCACGCACGCACACACACACACACACACACACGCACGCACGCACACGCACACACACAAATTTCTATGCGCAGTCAGCTAGATGGATGTTTAGCAGCTTTCAGTAGTTCCAGTTTTCAATAGTTAAGAATTCCTAATCTTAAGTTTCACGCGTATAATACTATCTTAGTAGACATTTATCAACTAATGAAATACGACAATTTCAATGTACATTGTTTTTTAAAAGGTATGATGTTGCCATTTTAGCAAGGCAAAGTATTGCGGTCTTGGCAGAACGGAAAGGAAGATGACGTAATTACTTGCGAGCGATAATTATACCGAGCAGATGCAGAACGTTCTGTAAGCTGTGCTCGTTTAATTTTAGTTGCCTTTTTCAAGCAGCGTTATGTAACATGGAAAGATCTCAAATTTGAGAGAACAGATGAATTTAGGGGGAGAGCATAAAATCTAGAAGCTTTAATTTTGAGTTCGCCTATTATTCTTACAGCAGCTATCCTATTTTTTATATCACACACACATATATATATATAGAGAGAGAGATAGTTATAAAGTAGAAAGTTGATTGCGTAGATGTTGATCCATACTTAAAAATACTTGAAATTATATAGATGCAAAAAGAAACAGATGTGGCATATTTAGACATTAATTTTATTTACTTTATAAGGATTTTAAGTTTTACTAACGTTTATTTTATTTTAAAACTTTGCTATCCTCTCTTATTTTCCATTTCCGTTCTCTTATTTTCCATTTCTTAAGCGCGGATAGAATTTGTCTATGCAAATAAGGTTGCAAACTGTAGAAGTAATTAAGACACGGCTTTTAGCCAAAAGAAAAAGAGAGAGAGACTTCTCACTGCCTTTTCCACGCGCGTGATTTCATGTCTGCCTTAAAGCCAGCACGTAGTTCTCGCTGATATTAGAAGATGTATTGTAGTCTTTGCATTCCGCTCACTACATACGTAGCATTAAAGGCCAATAAAAAGCCAAACTTCGCTTCACTACTCTCAAGTTTGGTTCTTATTTAGTTAGGTTAGATTATTTCTTATTTTATACGTTTTAGACCATAAGTGCTGATTTCTGTATCCCGAAGTGCGGGAACGGCTGTACACTGTGTGAGAAATAAAGGGTAAATTTAACCCTCCTTATCTTTGTTGCATTTTCTACACATGCAAAAACATAGCTTTGAGTAAGCTCCCTGTTCCGACTCAGGACTCCAGTTATGTTTGCAAAATCAATAAGAAAGAACAGTAGTCCTGTTAGTGGCGCCCGAAGAAGAAGAATCATAGCCGAAAATCAAGAAGAATTCGATGTACCTGCAGGATCGGCTCAGAATCCCGAACTGCCAGCCTAGAAGGCCTAGAACATCGTGCCGACCATGCGAGCAGCGATGAAGCCGTCGGCAAGCTTCGATGGAAATTCAGCAGTGAACAACTTCTTGGAGAAGTTAGATGCCCATTTTATGCTGTACCCTGCCCATGAATTTTAGAAAGTCACCTTGGCTACCAGCTCCTTGAAGGTTCAAGCGCTCAACTGGTTCAAGTACATTGGGAAAATTCTTTTGGGTGAACCAGGAAGTCTCACCTATACGTATGAGAAATTTAAAACCTCCTAACTAAAGGCCTTTCTCGTAGTAAGGAATTGAGCCAAGTTAGAGGCTGAACTCTTTAGTGTATACCATCAAAGAATTGAAGATTTATCGAATTTTATTTTGAGAAAAATACAGTATTTAAACTTCTGTGTGAAAGCTGGTCAGATCCTGAAACAATCCAGGTGGTTTGCCGAGAATACTACCCCAGGTACAAGACTTCATTGATTTAAGGAACCCTATGACATTCGACAAATTTTTCAAGCTCGCAATCCAGTTTGAAAGCAGAAGAACTGCGGACAACGAAAGAAGGTGCCAATATAAGCAACGAAGCCCATTTCGTGCGCCAAAGCCTTAGCGAAGGCAAGAACATGGATACGGAAGCAAGTCGAATCAGAGCTCAAAGAAAACGAAAAATTCAAAAGCAACTGGCGAACGTCGACAGTTCAACAGTAAACCAGACAAGAAGTCCTAAGGTCAGCGAAAAAAGAATGAAGGCTCTGAAAAAAATAGAAAAGATTTAAACTGAAAACGGATTTTTGCTGACGGGAGGTGCGGAAATCCCAAGGCCAAGAAAATCGCTCTACCATAAAGCTGAATACAGTCGTTGTGAGAAAGCTAATTTTGACTAAAATTTAAGTTCTGGTTGAAATAATATCCCAGCCACCTCTCTTCTGGATACCGGCGCTCAATGCAGCTTTATTTCGCGAAATTGTTTTTAAGAAATACATTCGCAGATATAGGGTGTTTAGCACAGACGGTACGACGGTTATAGCTGCCCAGGAAGAAAAATATAAGTGCACCGGCAAAGTAGCTCTATGTTTCCCTATTAAGTACGAGCAGGTAAAAATAATGTTTCTCATACTTAAAAATTTGCAACTTGTATTATCTTGGGGTAGATTTTCTCTCAGCTGAAGCCCAGTTATATTTTCAGCAAGCGTTACTCAAGTTGTCCATGAAGCCAGTCTGTGGTGTTGATAGTGGGACTCCCTAAATAAATAAATAAATTAGATACTACATGTATCAAAAACAAATGCTATGTATGTCCAACACTTGCTGGCCTAAAATTATGTTTTGTACATTTCGTTGGTATTTAATATCAAGAATAATAAAATGTTTCACTTACCCAATAACCAACATGCATGAGACTCGCAGAGGCAACTTTTCTTTTAATCTCACATTTATTTTATCAAAAACCTTCTCTTGATTAAATATATATAACACAGATCACATTGCACTCGAAATAGCTTAATACATTAACTTAGAAGATGAAACGTGAGAAGCTAAGCATGGAACGATATCTCACAAAACCTGAGAAGCTAAACATGGAACGGTATCTCGGCGCCTTACAGTGAAAAAAGAACACAACTTTCTAATTTTTAAACATCGTTCTCCCTGTGCACTGTAACTACTTTCAAGTATACTAAACAAATTGCAGATGGAGTTTTTCACACGTACAGCTATTTCTTTCACACATATTTTTTCGTTCAGCACATGGTAATTTCGGCGAGGCGATGATTGATGACTAAATATCGGCACTTTCTGGAGATGGAACACATATTAATAATTTGCTCGAGGATGGCTTAAATTTTAGCACGGCGTCAAGACAGATTAATTTTCCCCCAAACATTTTTAGCTGCTTCCTGCAATTTTTTAGGCTATCTCCGCTCCTTCTTTTTCATGCAACCAAAACGACATTATCACAGGAGGGCAACATGTGTGAGGCCGAGACCCCACACACTCGCTTGAAACGTCGTCAGCAGAAAGGGAGGGAAAAGCAGTTTTTTCCGTATTTACACAAGTAGTTCTCCGATTTTGACTAAAGTTATGATGAAGATGAACTGCACGGAGTGAGAAATTTACGTTCTCACACAGTCCCAAAAGTGAAAGCAGAGCCTCCACATTAAATCTGCAGCACCTGCCATGTGAAGAACAAGAAAAGTTGCGGCAAGTGGTAAGTGAGTTTTCTACTTTATTTAGTGATAGCATGGTTTCACACAAGTTACGCACCATTCAAAAGATACTGGAGACTCACAAGCGGTTAGGCACAAGCCCTACCATTATGACAAATCTAAAGAACAAATTATTGAGTGGCATATCAAATATATACTGAATAAGAAGATCATTGTCCCAATTTCCAGCAGTTATGCCAGACCCGGTGTTGTGTAAGAAGAACAACGAAGACCCGATTGCGCACCTGAAGAGGTGGCGTTTCACAATAGATTATCTCAAGTTGAATAGCATTACAAAATAGCCGGTGTATTCGCTACCGATTATTGAGGAAATCTTGAGAAATATAACTTCCACTACGTACATGGCTACACTAGATTTAACGTCGGGTTATTTTCAAATAGGCGTAAAGACTGAAGATGTACACAAAACGGCGTTTATAACTAAGTCTGACACTTATGCATTTTTTGCGTATGCCGTTTGGCCTGTTAGGCGCGCCAGCAACATTTCAACGTTGTATGGACATTGTTTTAAGACACGTATTAGGGAAGAGCATTTTTATTTATTTAGATGATATTATTGTTACTAGTGATAATTTAGAACAACACATTAAATACGATCAGATTTGCAGCAAAAAGATTACGTTATTTGGGGCATAAATTTTCCAGAAAAGGAACTGAAACGGATAAATCAAAAATAATTGCAATTCAAATTTATCTGCCGCCAAATACTGCGAAAAAATTATTTTCTTATCTGCGAATGTGTTCTTACTACAGATCTTTTATTAAGGATTTCGCAATTATTAATCGCTATTAAAACGCTATTAAAGTTAAAACGGAAGAAGGCAAGGTTTTTCTTGGACAGCCGGAGCTAACACTGCCTTTGAAAAATTAAAACAAGCGTTAGCACAAGCCCATGTTTTGAAATTTCCCGAAAATGATGAAAATTTAGAAATTGTGGCAGTTGCCTCGGCTACGCCGTAGGGACAGTTCTTTCCCAAAATGGGCAGCCCATGGCCTTCTTTAGTCGTACTTTAACTGATACTCAAAGAAATTATGCGGCCACAGAAAGAGAAACACTTCCGGTTCTGTTAGCGATTCAGAAGTTCCGAGTCTATTTTAGAAGTTGTCCAGTAACAGTCTATTCCGATTATGCTACGGTTTCTAGATTATATTCGGGAAAGTATCTGTCGCCAAGACTAATACGATGGCGACTTAAACTGCAAGAATATAACTTGGCAATTAAACACACTTCGGGAAAGGAAAATGCCGTTGCAGATGCTTTAAGAAGAATCAAGCTAGACGAAAACGGAAATATAATTAAAGTGGCAATGCTCATACAAAAAAAATCGATTCTCTTGAAACCGTAATAGCCGAACCGGGCATAGATCCTGAATTCAAAAATATATATAATTATTTGATAGATCCTGAGAACTGTGATCATCAAGATATTGTGGCAATAAGAAATAGGGCGGTCCACTACGAACTGATAGATGGATTGTTATTTTATACTAAAGCTACGAATAATAATCACGAGTTATCCCAGCTAGCCTTTGATTAAATATATTGCAGAAATTACACGATTCGTCTATATTAGGCCATTTGGGCATTCAAAAAACTGTCCAATGCGTACGCGAAGCAGTTTGTTTTCATGAACTGCAAAAGTTAACAAGGGCTTGTGTGTCCAGTCTGCCCAACATGCCAATTAGTTAATTATGCTAATTTCCGGAAGGCCGGCTTCTTAACTAGCATTAAGTAACAATCCCCAAATGAAATAATAGGTGTCGATTTATTGGGTCCTTTTCCTGAAAGTTAGTTAAATAAAAGTCGGTATCTCCTCGTTATGGTCGATCATTTTAGTAAATTGACGGAAATTGTTCCACTGAAACGAGCTTCCGCGAAAATAGTTGCTGATTTTATCTTAAATAAGTATATTTTAAAACACGGGACACCCCTAAAAGTTATCTCGGATAATAGTCCCCAGTTTATTAATGATATTTTCGAAGACATGTGTGAAAAACTGGGCATACGTCATTTAAAAATGGTCCCGTATCGACCGCGATCAAATACAGCGGACCGAGTCAATAGGAACATAGTTAAAAGTTTTCGTAATTACGTTAAGCATTTTCATAAAAGCTGGGAGAACCATATCAATGAATTAGCCTTTGCCCTTAAGACCGCCAGACACGACACGACGGGCAAGACACCTAAGTTGTTTTTGGGCAGAAATATCATAACTCCGTTAGATAAAATGTTTTATGTTCAGAAAAGGGCCCTTGAATTTGAAATGTCGGATATACAAAAATTAATTGATGAAGCAAAGGAAAATAGTGAAGTCTCACAGAGAAAACAAAAACTTTACTAGGACAAAAAAGACGGGTAGTAACTTATAATGTAAGGGGATGAAGTTCTCAAGTTGAAACATTCTCTTTTCTCAGCTCCAAAAGACAAAGTGGCCATATTCTGTCCACGGTTTGAATGGCCATTTTTCATTGAAAAATTAACCCAGCCAGTGGTGGTTTTAAGAGCCAAGAATGGCGAGAAAATTACGGCAAATATCGATCAAACCAAATCGTGTTACAACCGAAATAAAATGAAAATATTTGAAGATCTTTTGCCGGATACGGCACGGCAGATACTCTCTCAACAAACGCCACAACAACAACAAGCGTCAACGCCATCGACAAGTACGGATAAAATCCGAAAAAGAAAAGCCCCCGACTCAGAAGCAGAAGCTACAAAAAGGATAAAATAGCCTCCAGACAAGAAAAGAGAAGTCATGACCAAATTTAACAGGAGGGGAAATGAGGAATACTACCAGTAAGAAGCGGGCAAGAGGAAGTGGCCGGAGCCATATCACCAGTGAGAAGAAGAAAAGTGAACCTCTTGTAAGGATTTTACGTAGCAAATATTCACGAATTCACACGGGGAATGCAGTTCCAGACTCAACGCGAAACGGAACTCCCGATCAGCGAGCCACCAGGACCCGGCAACAGTGGACCAAAGATGTGTCAAGGACTTCAAGGATAACGACCTTCAGAACAAACAGGGAAAAGAAGGAAAGTCCTCAAAGCTCAAGGGACAGAGAAAAAGTAGGACAGTCCCAAGAGAAAATGCAGGACGAGGAGCGTGATGCTCAGCCCCGAGCCAGACGTCGATTGAAATAAACTGCTGTCTTCGCAAAGTTTAAGCAACGGGCGGCAAAAGCATGGCTGAATATCAAAAAGATAAGTAAAACCTTTCTGTTACTTTCCTAAGTTAATTTTTCGTTCTTTACTGCAAATTGCAGCAGTTAAGAAGAAGTTTTACCTAAAGCGAGGTCAAATTTTGAGCCAAATCGGCGAGAAATGACTTTTACTATTTTTCAATTACTCGCGAGTTATCTAAAAGTATTGTGTAAAAGTAATGTACAAGTACTCCAATAGTAGAAACGCTTTATAACAGCATAGTAAAAGTATTTCAAGAATATTGTAAAAGTATTGTCTAAGTTTTATTGAAATGTTCTGTAAAGAAAAGACATTTTAGTCTGAAGGACTCCTGTAAAGTGAAATGTAGTATATAAATGTAAGAGGAAAAAAAGGACAATTGCTATGAAGAAAAGGAAATTAACGTTTTGTTGTTACTGTATGTTTTGTAAATTTTTAAAATTAATGATATGTTAAGGTATTATGTCTTCTCTTTAAGATTTAGATGTACGTTGATGTGTTAAAAGTAAAAGTATTATATAAATGAAAGGTTTAAAACTTCTGAGTTAAAAGAATGTGTCAGCATGAATGTAACTAACGTTATGAATTGTTAAATTGTGCTAAATGTTGAATGAATGAAAGTAGCTCAGGCTGTCTAACACTACACTTGAGAGTTAGTTCACATTTTAGAATAGTACCTCAGGGTTTCGAGCTGATTGTAAAGACGTGTTCTGAGGTCTCCATATGTTGAATTTTAACACGTTAGTGTCTTCATTGTAGGCGATAGTGTTGAACACCCATACATATACACGCTCATGTTCAATCTTTCTCTGTGTACAACACATGTCAGAGAGCACGGTTAGTGTGCGTCTAAAAGGAACGTGTATACGTTATTTGTCATCTAATATGCTGTATCAAGTACTAAACTAGTTTTCCTCCCAGATCTCTGGAAGGAGCCAGATTAATGAGAAGAAAAAATTTTGTATTTTAGATTCAAGTACAGATAACCAGAGTCGCTGAGAGAGCAGCTCGTCTGTATGCGTTACGTAAATAATTTATAGGTTAGAAATATTGTAAGGATTGGCCTCGTTTTTCTAACTATTAAATTCTGGGCGGGAAATATATAAGGATTTTAAGTTTTAATAACGTTTGTTTTATTTTAAAACTTTGCTGTACTCTCTTATTTTCCATTTCCGGCCAGAATAAGCGTGAATAGGATTTGTTTATGCAAATGAGATTGTAAAATACAGAAGTAATTAAGACATGGCTTTAGCCAAAAGAAAAAGAGAGAGAGACTTCTCGCTACCTTTACCACGCGCGCGCTTTTCATGTCTGCCTTTAAGGCCAGTACGTAGTTCTCGCTGATATTAGAAGATGTATTGTAGTCTTTGCATTCCGCTCACTATATACGTAGCATTAAAGGCCAATAAAAAGCCAAAGCTCGCTTTACTACTCTCTGTAAAGCATCTAAGTTTGGTTCTTATTTAGTTAAGTTAGTTTATTTCTTATTTTATACTTTTTAGACCATAAGTGCTGGTTTCTGTATTTCGAAGTTCAGGAACGGCTGTGTGAGACACAGTACAGTGTGTAACAGTACGCTGTGTGAGAAATAAAGGGTAAATTTAACCCTCCTCATCTTTGTTGTATTTTCTACACACGCACGAACATAGCTTTGAGTAAGCTCGCTGTTCCGACTCAGGACTCCAATTATGTCTCAAAAATCAACTAGAAGGAAGAGTAGTCCTGGCAAAGTGACCAAACGTTTCGATAAGCCAATTCAAATAAACTGGCTACAATAAGAGGAATATCTGGAATTTACATTTTTGTAGAGAGTAATATCAAAGCGTCTACCTAGCAGAGCAGAGATGGCGTGAAACAAGCGCGCGTTATCAGTATGGATGGCTACGACAAAAGGAGAAAAGATTTTGGTTTACAAATTTTCACTTAACAAATTTTGATTTACAGTTTTCGAATTAGCTGCGCCATTCAGCGGTATGAAATGGATGGTGATGGGAAATAACGAATTAAATTAAAATGCTAAGAGACAATTTCAAAATTAAAATTATAAATTTGCTTTACATATCACATATTTTACATCTCATATGTAATTATATTATTGACATAGCATTCTTGAATTGCATATATTGATAAATCTCTACATATCTGATAAATTGATTTGCGTTCAGTATTATATAATTCTATGGGTAGATTCATAGCATTATATTAGGTTTAGCATATATTCATAGCATTATATAAGGTAGCAAAAAAAGCTAAAAAAGATATAAAGCGCAAAAAGAGGAGAGTGGGAGAAGAGCGAAAATAATTTTTCGACCATTTGCCTACTAAAAGTGTTCCAAGATATCAATAAAAAAAGGTATCGGGATTTGTCCAAAGGGTACCCGTAAAAAAGCCTATGTAAAACCGTCTCTAAAAGAGACAAGTATTTCTGAAGTATCGGTAATGAACATCATCTTTCTAAGCGACCATCATCTGTAAAAAAACAATTCTTGTGTGCTGGCTGGTCACTTTAAAGAAACCTCATTGCGCGTAGGTGTATATATATATACAGGATGTATCAGTGCAGCGATGACAAACTTTCAGAACAGATAGAGTACACCTATCTGTTCTGAAACACACAATGGGAGATCATATCAATCCATGATCAGAAACGCTCTCCGGGCGCGGTAGTGACGACACAAAATTTGAAAAATGAAGCACAAAAGCGGTGACACAAAAAATGTTTTAATATGTTTAGTACAGCAGAAACCAACAAATAAGAACAAAAACAAGCAACAATCGTCATTAAAAAAGGTGTTCGAGATAGCGCCCCGGACCGTGATGCAGGCGTCACTTCTCTGGCGATGGAAGATCTGCATCTCGTATGGAAGATCGCATGGAAGATGCATGATGCAAGGTTCCTGCATCATGGTCCAGGTCGTAATTTCGAGCAACTTTTTTATGATGTTCGTTTTGTCTATTTATATTGTTTTTTTCTTTGTTTTTTTATACTTCGAATAATGCTATATACTGCTATATACTACTAATGCTATATACTGCTATATACTACTAATATATACTCGAATAATAATACTTCGAATGTTTTCTCACACCGTTCGTGTCCTTTCTTTTTTTACTTCTGTGTCGTCAGTAAAAGCGTTTCCGAACATACATTGCTCTGTGACTTCCCATCGTCTAAGTGTACTCTGTCTCTCCTGAAAGTCTGTCACCGCTCTACTGATATACCCTGTATATTCTGGTAGATTATTGAATATATTATCTCCTTTGAAGATAAAGTACTTAGAGTTTTATTGAAATGAATTTACTCATTAGCGTATTTAAAATAGAATTAATAGAAAGCGAAAATGTAACAAACAAACTAAGTAATGTAATAAACAAACTACGTAATTATCGTCATTGACCGGAAGTTAGTTGACCTTTCAAGGGGAGCAAACTAACTTCCGATTAATTAAGAATAATTAAAAGATACGAAAATGTTTCTCAGGTAAGAATCAAGACCAGAAAAGAAAAAGACGAAACACTTTCTCATCTTTTAATTATTTTTAATCGACCGGAAGTTTGTTTGTTCCCCTTGAAAAGTCAATTAAATTCCGGTCAATGACTATAATTACTTCGTTTGTTTGTTGCACTTTCGCTCTTAATTATTCCTTTTTATTAATTCAGTTTTAAATAGGCTAATGAGTAAATTCATTTCAATAGAATTGTAACTACTTTATTTTCAAAAGGGATAATATATTGAATAATATACCAGAAAATAAATAATTATTTTATTTCTTTTCAGATTTAGCTAAAATTTTGGTAATTTATTACTAATAATTACTTTATATATAATTTAAGTATCGTCTTAGCGTGGTGATGTTTAATAATGCTTATTTATATTAATAGAAACACATATAGCATTCAGAGGTCGTCATCTTAGCGAAGTGGTCGTAACAAGGGGATTTACTGTATTTTTTTAAATTGTAATCGTTTCTGTTGCTTACAAAACTGAATTAAACTTAATCTCAAGATTGGTAAAGCTAAATAAATAAATAAATAAACTAATAAAAGTTTTAAAATAAACAATAGACGAAATGAATACCAATGAATTTTTGTTTTACTGATACGTGTAATAATTTGCATAAGCTTTCATTGTTTACAAGTGTCTACTGATGTCAGTAAGAAAATTCGGTCTGGTGTCCTTTTCGTCAGTGGAATTTTAGTCACGAGGAAAATCGGGAAAATAGTGGACTTTGAGCCGAAATTTCTTTCTCCCTCACAGAAGGGACAAACGAAGCATGTTACAAATAAATAAATGCCCTGCACTTATCCAAGACCGCAAATTTGGCCCCTTATCCCGTCCTTAATTTTTTTTTAAGTCCGATGTCTTTAACTGGCTCAAATTTGGCGACAGTTTGCCAAATTAGCATACTAATTAATAGCACTGACTTCAACAGAGCAGACTACTAACGTTTTTTTTTTCCCGTTCAATCATATTTTAAACGAAATTACTCAGCATATAATACAATTTATTTTGATTTGATTGTGTTTAGGACTAAGTACTAAAATAAACTTGAATTGGAAAAACTAAAAATGTTCTTCTTTGTAATTCTAATTTCTCAAAAAAAAATCCAGAGAAATTAAGTTAAGGAAAACTAAAATGCGGGGATTTATAAACAACTCCTTTCCTTAATAAGTATTAAAAGTAATTAGTTTATTCAGCTAGATTGATATTTCTGTCTTCGACATACTATTTAAAAAAACGGTTAAGACGACGGTACATCTTCCATATTTTATCCTTGGAAGACGGCACTTCCATTTTAATTTACGGTTATTTAGTTAAACTAAACTTCATAGCAGAAAATATGAAAATCGTTTCACTGATATGCGTTATCACTTCTAATTGTTATTTAAAAAGGAAATGAATCAAAAAGCTTAACAGGTTTGGTAAATGGTTGCATTTTGACCTTTTAGCTCAATCTCATATTTGATATTTCAGCGTTAGGCGCAGAAATTGCAATCAGCGTCAATGGATAGTTGAGAAAGCCACTCAAGAGATTGAGTAGTAAAGTTAATAAAAATATGTTTCTAAGGGATAAGATTGACTTATCTTTTTGCAGATTTTGCAAAGGCTTTGTTTTCAAAACTGCATTTCTTCTTATTAAAATTTTCATCATTTCAGAAAAGGCGAAGCTCTCAAATTAACTGGTTGCATAAGCGCTTTCTCCATGTATAATATGAATGGAAGCCAGTTTCACTTAAAAGATCTCCCACTATGACATCGTTCGTTTAGGCAAACAGTGCTTTGCAATAAGCTGTTAAACAGGCAAACTGAAAATGCAAAGCACTGGAAAGTTTTGATCATAATTTGTTGTAGTATGGTCGGAAATTTTATAATTCATAAACACTTGCTCCAGCAAACTGGAAAGCCGCACGCGGTTCGCTCCGTAATAAGCAGTAGTTTTATTTATGAAGAATGTAATTAAAATTTAATGAAAATATCTTCGTGCTATGACTCTTGTTTTTATGTATCAGTAACGTAATTTTTTTATAACATTACTGTGCGTATAATAATTTCAAAATGCATACAACGCGTTAAATACAGTAATAGACAAAAGATAAAACATTTCGTTTCTGGACTTTGAAGGAATTGTTTTTAGGATAGACATTAATTATAGAAGCAGCATAAAAGACATAATACGTTGAGAATATACTCTACTAATATATCTTACTGAATAACGTCATAGAAATAATAGAAGAAAAACATCGTCTAAAGGCAAGATTGTTCATGTATTCCAGATATTTCACTGCCAGAAAGAGAAAAATATAAAACTGAATATCATACAAACAATATTGTGAAGAATTTAGCAGATTTATGAAGCATCGTTTTCCAGACAATTTAATACATATTTGGATTTCAAATCAGAAATTCTACAATTGCAAGCCGGAAATAGAAAGAGTCGTAAACCTTTAGATATTTCATCTCAACAGGGAAAATTTAATTACTTCGAATGAATACAAAAATAATTTTTTGATACATGAAGAAGGTGGAATATATGAAGAAAATTGAGTTCCTTGTGATGTTCTTTGAAAAGAAAAAAATGGGGCTAAAATTCCAGAAGGTATACACTTAAAATTTTTATTTTCAGTATATAAATTATCAAGATAAAAGTGTATTAATATTTTATGTATAATATATTTATATAAAAGTTATAACTACATGTATTTGAAGTCTTAGTGAAAATAGGAAATGTTCATATCCCATTTTTATTCATAAAGAAAATGCAACAGATGCAAAAGAAAGAACACTGTCGAGTAAGCCTTCATATTTCATTCATATACTGAATTTATAAATTGTATTTTATTTATTGCAAAATAGGAAGGAAAAGAAGACTTTTTTGGATTTTTTAAAATTGCTTTTTAAATATTATATAAATATATTACACATAAAATATTAATACACTTTTATCTTGATAAATTATATACTGAAAATAAAAATTTTAGGTATATACTTTCTGGAATCTTTTTTTGTATGTGTTTAGTTTTACAGTTAGTCCGATTTTAAATAGTCTGTGTAAACTGTGGACCGATTAGCCAGGCTAGGCAAGGTTATTGTTGTATCTCAGTTTTAAGTGAATCTGGGTGAAAGATTTTTGTTTTCAATTTAAGTTTAAATTACATTTTATTGTTAATGAATTTCAAATCTATGTGAAATTCATTTCACCATCATCAGGTAATTTCATGCTCGAAAGTGTAGAGCAAAATTTACTTCTTATCTTCTTCCTTAATTTTAAATTATAATTAATTTTAAACATGGCTAAATTCATATAAGTTGTATTTCCCCGTTGTTCGACTGTTCTATAGAAGCCAAGTTTAGCAAGTTAGCGTCAAACGTGCAGTTGTGCATATGGATAACTTGGAGTAGAGGAAACTGTTTAGTCAGGCTGTAGCTGATAGGGGACGAGTTGCACGTGTGTTGCAAGTGGGGGTAGAATTTTAAACTGAAAATCCACTATTTACCTTTCCGGTTCAAAATCCACTTATCCACGAATAAAGTGGACATTAACGAAAATTTGTATATGTCCATATTAATCAAGAGAATATGGTTATCTATAAGATTCTTTTGATAACAGAAAAAAAAAGAGAAAAACAGTAAACAGTAAAAGTCAGTGGAAAATAGGAGAATACTACGGGTACTAATAGAAAGTTTTACTAGTAGTTTCTGTGGAGCATTGTAAGCAGGGTAGATCAAGAAAGTGAAATTTTATTTTATATTTCTTAGTAAGAAGGCACAGTATTATTTTTTACTATTGGTTGTGCTACATTCTGAATCCAGTTACAATTGTATATAATATTTTGCACCCACTTTTACCATTCTGTAAGGATACGCATCTTTAGGGTTATAGAAGAGCCATAAAATAGGGATTGATTTTGAAACGACACTTTTCAGAAACATTCATTATAAGCATATTATTCTTTTTACGAGAGGAACGGAAAATAAATAAATTAAAAGGAGACTTAATTAACTACTGCACATGAAAGTGAGAATTTTATCTTACATATACCCCCTTCAAAAGATAAAAAAGTTGGCGACAGAAAAGTTCTTTTTTCTTCTTAAGGCTGAAAGCAAAACTTGAGGAAAATGGAGAACGAACAAATAATTAATGCACAAGATTAAAACCTAAGATATTCCATGCAAGCTAGAACCCTTGCATCAAAATTTGTGAAACAGAAAAATTAATTTTCATCAAGGACATAAACCTTTGAAGTTTCACTACAGCCATTATTTTCTTTTTTAAATCTTTCATATACTAATAAGCAGTAGTGTAACTTTCGAATATCTTACGCTTGGCGTTTATCAAGTTGAGATATAGTCTGTAGTTTGCTAGTTTTCTTTCTATAATCGCCTTGTTATAATACAACAAATATGGGAAATATATGCTTTTAATTAACGTTACGAATAGCCCGTCTCTTGCAACACTCAACACTATATTGCTTGGTTCCAGAATATTATGAAGAATTTTCATCACCAAGAATCCGACATCCTCTTCCTTTTTCTATGTCAATACAAATAAATTGCATTTGTTACCTACATGTATTTTGAGTAAATATATTCGCTCGTAATACTATGCGTTTTTAAGTTTATGATATATGTAAGATAAAAAATATGTATATCAGAATTATATTTTAAATTAGCAATTACCCACCCCTTAATACTTCATTTTAATTTCAGCATTTTCTCTCTATTCAAAAAGTAGTAACTACGTTTAATAACTTTTTCTGGACTGGGCCATTTCTGGATTAATCCATATCATATTGCTTTTGCATAACGCTGATGACTAGAACAGCCAATAATAAATTTAGAGCTTTATTAATTACCCAGTCAAATGGTACTAAACCGAAACTACCCATTCAGACTTAAGATTTACTTCTGAACACAACGCGTTTCCTTTTCGCTTCTTGTAAACTTCTTCAAGTATGACGCATTATCTACTTTCAGTTTTTATATGTATTATGACGACTGTTTCGGTTTCAATACCATTTAATTGGATAACTAATAAAGCTCTAAACTTATTATTGGCTTTTCTAATTTATTTCCATTTACATCATCAGCATTACCTAAAAGTCACGTCACATGGACTAGAAATAACAATTATTGATTTTAGAACAGAGAGAGGGCGGAATACCCAAATGAAAATGAGGAACTGATGGGTTGTTGCCAGTTAAAGTTATTAATTTAATTTTGATTTACATAACGCAAATTGCGCACTTCAGGCTATAGTAAATTGGTGGCAATAATTAAATTCAAATTAAATACTGAACAAATTCAAATATCACACTCAGTTCGGTAAAAGAAATGAGACAAATCTTACACAAAACACTGTCTAACATGGTTGTAAACATAATCAGATACTAGAATGAAGAAAAAGATTTATATTTCTCAGCATCTCATCATCATTGGGTTGGTACACCGAGAAATGCAACAAATACGCTTATACTTCTGAATTTCTCAGTGTACCTACTCTCTAAGGAAGAGAAACAGGAAACAAAACATTTTGGGTTTATTCTTGTATTTGATACTTTTAAAGTCATTTTAAACGGTGGTTTCTGCAATATTTGGGACATTTCTTTTTCAATTTGTTTGAATATATATATATATATATATATGTGCGTGTGTGTGTGTGTGATATGTATAAATATATATGTAAGATATAAGAAAATACGATAGCTGCTTTAAAAACTAATTGACGACCTTAAAATTGACATTCTAAATTTGATGATCTCCCCCTGAAATCATCTATTCTCCCGAATTCGAGATCTTTCGACGTTACGTAACGCTGCTTGAAAAGTGCAAATCAAAACTAATATTAACCAATCATAGCTGTCTAATCATAGCGCCTACTCTGGTATAAATAATCTGGTGAGCTAATAACGTCATTCCCAAGGGACGGGAATTCCCCGCTGCATGCCAGGATAATAACAATAGTATCAAAGTATCAAAATTATTCTCTTCTGCTAGCTTCCACCTTGCTCATAACTCCGCTGTGCTTCCCCGTCTAAAGTACCTGCGTCTTAATTCTAAGAATCAATGTAAATAGCAAGTTATCATTTTTCATTATGATTGAATCATAGAAATGTATCGAATTTCATGATGATTGGATAAACATCTATGGAGATGATATTATATGTGTGAAAATAAAGATGAAGACTGGAAATTCTTCAAGTTCGTGTTTTGTAATCTTCATCTTCCTTCAAGCCTTCATGCCCAGCTACGACGACTGCAAGGTAATTCCTCCTTCTATGCTCATCGAAATCATCACAATATAATATATATCATGCATTTATGTTCCCAAAGATAAACGTTTCTGATGAGAATGTAGGAAAATATTGAGTGATCTTGTGTATAAAATTTTCGCAGTGATTGCGTGGCTTCTTTAACTGTTTTAATTTGTTATTGACAAAATAATCTTGAAGTACTACAGACACAAGTTTTATTTCACATGCTCACAAAATTATACCTAGCGAAGCAGCAGATGATATTTTAGAAGTACAGCAGGCGAAAGAATAAATATGAAGATTCTAATACGAAGGTTGTTGGAGAATGATACGCCTTTAATTTATTCTGATTGGAAGGTAAAGGTTTTGGTTCGCAAATTTTGGTTCACAAATCATTGACTGAAACGTTAGGTAAATACATGCGTCATGAGCGTCATGAAGATCATACAACAGAGATTAATTTTGAAATGATGTAGTGTAAAGAAATTTATTATAAATATGATACTATTTTTAGGATAGAAAAGAGAAATATCTCAAATTAAAAAACAAACGTAAAGCGCTATTACAAACTAAGGTTTTAGAATTTTCCTGTATGTATTACCATATTCAATACGGAGAGGGGTGAAGATTACATGCAGAATAGAAACTAATACATTTCAACTGAATAATTATTTCGAAAATTGTAGAATATAAATTTTAACCATTATGTGTTTTGAAAATAAACACAATTCCTTCCTTGTGATTTTGCCTGATAGTAACACGAAAATAAGTCCACGAATTTTGTCGAGGCGAGAGGCGCAAGCTTTTGTATGCCGCCTACACGGGCTTAGGCACCTTCTAAGCGAAATCACGACTTTGCCCAGCTCCGTTCGGGTTTTGAAGGAGAATCTTCCGAGGGACGGATCTAAGGATCTCCCATCTCCCTTTCTCTACTACCAAATCAGAGAGATATCTTTTGCCTGGCTGTGTATATTAACTGGCGTGCCTGAAATATATTTTTAAAAACACAATTCTCAACAGCCCTACTGAAATTTTAGTCTTTAGTCCGATTGGAAAAAAATCCATCTTTTTGCAAATTCATTCCTAATTTTGATGATATTTCAAGGAGGGCTCTCAAATTTTCCTCGGTTTGGTCACAAAATACTACAAATATATATAATATATGTTTACATAACCATCACTTCTTTAGACACTGCATTATAAATCACAAAATTTATAACATTGTGATTTTTATATTTATAATCTCTCTTTCTCCCTTTTTATAAGTACTATAATATTGTATTAAATATATAATTTCATCTTATTGTACTTTCAGTGCGTATACTAGCTGAAGTTCTACAGCTCTCCAAAAATAAACATTTCGGTATAAAAACGTCTCCTTAATGAAATGGTGATTTATTTCCCGATTGTTTAAGAGCAACTCGAGCGTTGACTTGAAAGGCTTCCGTTCCTTCTATAAGCTAACAGGTCCTTTGATAACTGCTTAAAACATCGCTTAGTTAAAAAATAATTCTGTGAAAATATAGTATTACATTCACTCTCATTAGTGTTAACCTTTTCCTTTTTTGTATCACAACATAAAACAAACCATTAATTCAGAGGTAAAGGTTTCTTTTGATTTTGGAATAACAATCCTTACATCCTACGTTTTTATAGCAAGTATCAGGTAACCTTATTCCTTCTACATGATTTTCAATTACAAACGACATTCTATTATTTTTGATTTTGACTGATCTGTATATATGGGAGTGTAATTGCTGCATTTCTGGCTATGCTCTAAAAAGTGTTGCTAATGTACGGTGTCATTCGTATTTTTTTTTTTTGCCAAATTGGTTTCAGACATTAAGAAGCTGAATTTACGTGTTGTCCGGGGCTGACATTTCAAAATGTTTCAAGCCATGGGTATGTATATCAGACATGCATATAATACTAAATTTCTCTTTAGTAAGTGAGCGTGTTCAGAAAATGAAGGCACACAAGATAGCCGTGCTTCAAATAGGAGATCACATATGTCATCAAAAAAAAAAAAAAAGAAACTTAGTAGGGATGGTCAGGTTGCAATAATATATTGTAATAGTGCAGAAGAGGCAATTGAATCCACCTCAAATAGAGAGATTACATTTGAGAATGGAGTCATCTGTCCATTTTCAATAATGTAAAATGAAGGCAACTATCAGTTCTACTATCTTTTTCTAGACACCGCTATCTTATTCAGCAGAGACATGAAAACACTGAAGGAAATAATAATGTTAAATAGCTTAATGATTTTGCCACTGGTACTCTAATATTTCTTGGTACATAAGTTTCTAAACTGGTAATTACACAAAGAAATAAAATAAAATAAAAATGAAACAAATAGACACAAAAAATACCAGTAGAGATTAAAAAATATTTCAGTTTGACCCTCGAATATCAGCACTCAATTGAGTAGTTTACGGACTTGTATTGACCTTTGCTACTACACTTATCATCCAAGATAGGTGTTCTAAACTAGGGGGAATGCCTCTTTGGGAGACAAATTTTATAGTTTAAGAGGATTAATGTGACCAGCGTTTTACTTACTTGTTAAGTATTTAGTTTTAATTTGTAAGTTTTATTTTAATTTTATTAACAGTTATTTTAAGTTTATGCATCTTTCCTAGCATACTAGTTTCAGCTTGCAATTTCCTACAAGAATGTAATTTCAGAAACGCAGTTAACGCAAATGAGTAAAGAGTAGTATTAAGTCAATGTTTCACCAACTTCGTGAGAGAGAGTCTGAGTTTCTGACTAGCGCGCGTTTGCCTTTTGGCTACGTTGCCTTTAGCTATTGCTACCCTCGGCCATACTTTAGGCCCTTATTTGGCTTCGCCGACTTAATTTAGATTTAGAGTCCAACTACTTAGAATCTTAATAGCTTCGGCTATATCTTCAGTTAGCTTTAGTTAAGTTTAATTTCCTATTCATTTAAGTTCAAGCCCAAGTGGAGGTTTCGCTATGCGTTTCGAGTTAGGAATTGATTGTATTTATTCTGAGAAATAAAGGGTAGTTAAATCTTCTTAAGTCTTACGTCTCTGTTAACACACTTCAGCGATTATTCGCTTGTTAGTGGTTGTGGGGTTCAAGGATTGAACACTGAATTAAATAAGCGGAACGCCGCAAATTTATGAATATAAAAAAACTACTTTGATTCAAGTTTTGGTATTTATCAACGCTTTCTCTACTTTTCCTGTTTACTTAATGACACACATTAAAAATAATCTAAATTAATACGTAATAATTAAATGCGTTATTAAATGCATATCTATTGTAATGTATATTTCGAAAGAAGGGGGGATGACCGCCTAGCAAGGTTGAAAGGAGTGTATGGGCCAATAAAAGGTTGAGAACCAATGCTCTAGTGTATCAGAAAGATGATTCGTGAAAACTCCTAAAACGGAGCTACTCCTTTGCTATGAAAATCGAAAAACATCCAGAAATAAATTCTGCACACATATTTGAAGAAAGAAAAACTGAGGTGGACGCGACTTTCTAACCCGCTTCGTAGTTATCATCACAAGAGTAGTTCCGCTATTAGGCTTTGGTAAGAAATGCGAATTTAATCCTCATCCGCTGCAAATCTCATGAGCAGTTGAGCTGCTTTTACGCTTTCTCTAAATTTTGCAGCGGCACATTTAGCTATGCGAATTTTCTGTATTGAGTGAATGATGCTGTTTAAAAAATTGTTGGATTTTCTGATATTTTATTCAGGATATTCCTTCACTGATATTATGGTGCGTTCTTTATCTTTTCGTTTAATTTCTCCGCATACGATGATTTCTTTGGATTGAATGTCTGAGTTTCATGCTTAGTAATTTAAGTGGAGAAGTATTCAAGATTTAATAACGGATTTTTCTTATTTGCAGGGATCTTAATTTTTTTCCGATTTTCAGAATATTTTTATAATATTTGCAGCCTCTGTTACTGCTCATATGTTTCTGACATTAGAAATAACAAATGGGATTTTCTTCTGATTTCTTTGGCAAAGGAAACATCTGTGTTCTTCTCCACATTGGCAGCACCGTTCAGTACTGTAACGCGAATGCTGCATATGACCATATTCCAGACAACGGTTGCATTTCGTGGTTTGTTCCTTCGAGAAGTATTTTTCTATGCTGACATTAACGCTAAATTAAGTATACAGTTACATAGATGTCTAATTAAATGTAGAATCCCCTGCAGCATTTAAGTTTTGAAAAACATAATGAGAGAGTTTTGCAAAGTCGTTCTTCCTGGATTTTTTTCAACAGCCGAATCTTCATGATTGGGAAATTTCGTCTAGTTAAATCTTCAAAATTAGCCTCTTCGGTAATCGAATCATTTTATTTTCAGCTTCGTGATGATCGCTGCGCATTTCTAATCCAGTCTATGGCATGTTGCGCAAAACAACTGGGTGGGATTTTCCTTCACTTTTTATCTTGTTTTCTAGATTTTGATTTGTTTCCTTTTCTTCAGTGATGAGGTGGATTACTGAAGATCAAATCTATTGTCCTTGGGGAGGTTCACTTGCGTTTCTTCATTTTTGGTAGTTTTGCAAGTTCTTTTAAGGGAGATCCAATCGTTATCATTTTTCTCTGGGTTTGTAGGGTGAATCTGAAATTTTGTGAGAGTTGCGATTAATCCTATTTCCGTAAAGGTTTTAAAGCCTGCCTCTAATTGTGGTTTGTATAACTGGCGTGTGATTTTCGATATTTATATGTTCTTTCAGAGCGGATTGTGTATTCATTTCCTTAATGCGGCTTCCAGGGCTGCTAGGACACATTTTAGCAGGATTAATTTTAGGAGAGCAAGTTTTTATCTTTATTACTTTAAACATTCTTTCTTTTTTAGTTTGCCTATTTTCGTTTCTAAAACTTTACTCCATTCAAAGTTGCCCTGAGGGAAAGACCTAGTTCAGTAATCCGCATCCGATTCGTCATCCACGCGTTCTTTTGCAGGCGTATTCAGGAGATAATACCTTAATATCTGGAGGGGTCGTGGTCATTACGATTATTGGTCATTACTGTCTGTTTTCAGTCTTTATGTGAAAAAGGCGTTTGAAGAACGCAAACACTTATAAACAATGAAAATTCTTTAAACTAGCATTTAAATAACTAAAGACAACAGTTTAGCACCTTTAATCTTAAATAAATAATACCTATTATTAACTTCTAAATCGAGATATTTACTCTAAAATATAATTTAAATTTAACTCAAAATTAAAAATAGAGCAAAAATGTGAATTATACAATTTAGAGCTAAACTTGCTCAAATAAAAAATAATTATTTGAGTTAGGACAAAATTTAAGTTTAAAAATAAAATTCGCGATACTGTACCAGTGACTGATATTTAAATCGAAATTAACAAATAAAAGTTTATATTGAATTTCATTCATTTGAACTTATATTCTGTTATCATGCTTAAATGTGTGATTCTATTTATCACGCGTCTGTTTCTCCTTGAATTTCTTTTTATATTCCAAAACAAATTTTGAATTCGCGCTCTGCGCTTTTTATTTCCTACACTGTTATATAGTGCACAAAAACCTTTAAAATAATGTGTCTGTTAAAAATTTCATAGCTGCATTTAAATTTTTTTTCTGATAGAGAAGAATAACAAATAAATCAATTCTGCCTCTGAACATAGGGAAATTAATCCCTCCAATCAGCATAACAGCAAAGAACGGTACATCTCGTTCCTTTCAAACTCTTCTGATTAATGTGTAAGATCTATCTAATGTGTAAGTCTATCTTCTGTGTGAAATCTGGAGAATAGTGACTGCACAGAAAGTTTAAAACTACCCTTTATTACACTCTTTAAATTATTTACAATGCTTCAACACGACCCTAACATACTACGCCTCTGCTTGGGAAAAAATGGGCGGAAACGGAAACAGTAGAATTAAACTTAAAATTTGAAGATATTAATAAGTAGTATAATTAAACTACAGGGCTCAGAAAATCCTGTTCTCTAACAGCGCGTTGATGAGTTTAGTGGGAGCAAAATAATAGCTGTTACGGCACATTTATTTAGCAATTACTACTAAGCCGAAGCTCGCGTTACGACACGCACAGATTTTTCCCACACTCTCTAACTTTCCCTTCTAGAATTTGAGATTTAAACTTTTTCTCCCACTGGTAGAATTTGCATTCTTCACGTCCGCTACCAAATTTAAATATTCTGGCACTGGCAATTAGGGGAATGAAGGCTTATAGGAAAGTAACTTAAATTTTAATTTAACTGGTTATTTAAAATAAATATAAACCCCTACAAATGTATAAATATGAATTTACATTCAGTTTAATCGACTTTTTTTCGACACTCATGAGATGTCCTGTGGCTCAAAAATATCTTCTTGCTGCTATTTTTGTATTATTTTGAATTTTAAATTTTTGACTGGATGACACGTCACTTTCATCTCGGCTTCAGCCAAGAGGATTTGTTTTTTTGACTCACTATTTCAGTACTGGTAAATTTCTGGTAATGAATTTTTATAAAATAATTGTTTAATTTCGTAAGTAATAATTTAAAAATTTAATTTAAAATTAATCATTTGTGTCTTTTTTTATCCCTTCGGTCATTTAATTTTGAATTTACAAGAATACTGTTGATTAACATTGTTAGTTTCTTGTTGGTATATTTACAAGAATTGCTGGGATATTTACAAAATTAATGTTTGACTGTAGGACATTAGGTAATTTTTGAAAGCAGTAGAGATAAAGTAGATGTGCAGTGCCCTGACCGGAACTCGAACCACGGATCTCTCGAATAGGAGCCGAGCGTACTGACCACTACACCACGAAGGCATGCTAAGCAGGCGAGAGATATACCTTACATGATGTTTACAAGATTTGCTCAAATAAACGACCACCAAATTCATCACGTGTATCATAGCGATGGTCGTTTCATTAAGGAGACACAAAGTGACTTTTCTGAAGATTGTCTCTAGAAGGAGCAACTTTTCTGCTGAAATACTTGATATGACAGGGTTTTTAAAGGGTAGGCCAATCACTTCATCGTCGATGTATTGTAATTGGTGTAGAGCATGTATTCATGCATTTCATTGTGCAAGATATTCCATCCATTGCAATTGGTGGAAATTTGAACAATTCTTGTAAATATTATTATTTATTTTATATATATGTAAATAATTTTACTGAAATTATATGTAAACTGTAGTATCTCTTGATTAAAGGCCTTAAGAAAGGAAGCTTCCCCAGAAATAAGATTACAAGGGAAAGTCCATTTAATATTGAGGTAAATGATAGCGACAAGTTAGCAGTTGCTTTAGAAGCTAATTGTAGGGCCAAATTTATGAGAAAGTGGCCAAAGGGGGCGAATTTTTGGTCCGATTTTTCTGTAATTGTAACTGGTCTGATCCCTATATAATTGTAAGCGGCCCTTTATTACTGTAACTGTATGTGCTTTTTAGCAATTTCGAGCAGTCAAAGGTATTGGAAATTTCTCGGCGGCCGGAGGAAACTATGTAAAACCGGAGAAAGCATCAGTTTTCAGTTTGCCATGTTCTGTCTCCCTTAAAGTTGTTACACTCTCTTTCTGTGTATACAGATATTTGCGTATACACAAATTCCTTGAGCGACTTCTATTTTCGCAACCGTTGGTAGCAGACGTGTAATAAATGGCCGCAGATGCATACTTAACAGATATAAAAATGCTTTAAAGGACTGAAATATTCATGTTTTGGTGTTTTTAAATTTACAAAATCAGTTCTACATATAAAAATATTCAGCTTCTTGTGCACCTCTGAAAAGCCCCACATAAGATTCCAAACAACCGCATAGTTGAAGCTGAGTCCGCAGCCGCATTGTTAGAGTGCGACAACGCCTCACGATATAATCGAATTGTTGAAGTACAGCCTCCGAAATTCTAAAAGAATATTTAGAAGATTCGGTTTCAAGCAAACTTCGGCAACGGCGATTATTTGTGAAACGCATTTCTCCGTTGTTCCCTTTAGAAAAGTTTCAGCAACATTGTATATTTCTACAGAAATTTTACCTCAGTTTCTTCCATTGCTGGCAAATTAAACAAACTGATATTTTAAAACCAAGGCAAAAAAATCACGACTTGTTTAACTTTTTTGGATTTGTTTTGTTTTTGAAAGTGGAATACAACAGAAAAGAGCGCATACGAAAAGACTTCAGTCCCCGTCATCATAAATATATATTTTGGGTCTCATTCGTAGCGAACAATGGAAAATTATTTTCAGCTATTAGGTAGAGCAGAGAAATTCTAAAATTCCGTTATATATTTCTAGTGGCTTGTAGACAAAAAGAAATATCATTTTAGCACAGTATATCCTTTGAAAGTTCCATGGTTTATAAATTTTAAGTTACCCAAAATTTCGCATAAAACACTTCGGGTCGTATCCGCATCCAGTTATGGAACGACACCTAGCATCTATAATGCGAATGCTACACTCATGCCCATAAATTAAGGATAATGCAAAATCAGGCAAAGGAAGAGTTAGAAGCAAAACAAATTTGACTTATTTGTACAGCTTATTTATTAAAGAAAAGGTAAAGAGCAAAAAAAGATGCTATATGTTTGATATTATTAAAAAAATTAGCGACTTTTTTCTCCCTGGAGCAAATTACAAAATAACCTATTTACAAAAAACCTATTTACAAAAAAACCAATGTTACATGGTTGGTATGATTATTAATACATTGCATGTCTCCCAGACGATGCAATACAGTTCGTACAACGCCTAGGCGTGCTGAGTATCAAATTATCGATCTGATCTTGGGGGATATTACACCACTCAAAAAGCAATGCTCTCCGAAGTTCCGGTAGACATGTAGGAGGAGGTTGAAGGGCTGCAACTCGTCGGCCAAGCATGTCCCACACGTGCTCCACTGGATTCAAGTCCGGTGAGAATGTTGGCCAGTCCCTACGGGTGATATCCTACGACTGAAGGCATTCGCTTACGATGTTTGTACGGTGAGGACGGGCGTTGTCATCCATAAACACAAATTGTGCGTCCATGGCGCCCCGAAACAAACGTACTTGATGTTCCAGAATGACGTCCCGATAGATTTGGCTTGCCATGGTTCCAATTTGAACATGCAGGTCAGTTCTGGATCCCAGAATAGTTCCACCCCAAACGAGCACTCCTGCACCACCGTAACGGTGTCGTTCAATGATGTTTTCTTGGTGATAACGGGTACCTGGAGCAATCCATATGAAAGTCCGGCGAGAATCAGACTGCAAGGTAAACCTGGACTCGTCGGAAAACATCGCACAAGCCAACTGTTGCGGTGTCCACAATGCGTGCTCTCTTATTCAGGCTAACCGCAGGCGACAGTGAATTGCACTAAGTGGAACGCATCTGACAGGTCTACGAGCATATAGACCAATCTGCCCTAAGCGTGTGTACACGGTCTGCCTTGAAATTGTCGTACCAGTGGCTGAAGACAGCTGATGAGACAGGTCTGAGGCTGTCCTCCGCCTGTTTCTTTTGGCAGTAACTGCAAAATACCGGTCCTCATTCGGCGTTGTAACTCTGGGGCGACCTGTGCTGTAACGTCTACTCACATTACCATCATCTTGGAATTGTTGCTAATGCCTGCAGATGACACTCTGGGCAATTCCAAGTTCGTCTGATACTTCCAGTTGGGTACGCCCACATTCCAGACGACCGATAATTCTACCACGTAAAAAATCATCCAAATGTGTTCTTTGTGTCATAACTATTCGGTTATCGCACTGAAATGCTTATAAAGCGCCTGCGAACAATTTTACTTCTTTGCCTGTATTCCTTATATATCACTCTCTTACACTCTCGTCCTTGTGACGTACCATCGGTGTCATCTGGTTACTTCCTGAAATTTGCATATGATTCTTGAAGATGTGTCTAGTGATTTTACAGGTGATATATTTATTTGAGAGTTCGATTTCAGCGTGACTCCGAATTATCCTTAATTTATGGACATGAGTGTAAATAACAGGCAAGTTCTATAATTCCGGTACTTATTTTCGTTGGCTAGTTATAGACAACAAAATGACCTTTTGCCACAGCACATGGTTTAAATTTACGAAATATAGTTTAAGCAAAAACAGATCTTTAAAATCGACATCAGTTAAACCATTTGAATTAAATTACTCATTGATTGCAACAAAACAAAATGATTTTAAACGTTTTTATTTTTTAATTTTAAAATTTAAAAAAATATTTTAAATGATTATAGATTATTACTGATTACGATTAAGGCTGTGATAGCTGCGCATTAGTGAACGTATCAAAGTTTAATTCAACCCCAGCGTTATATAGCTACAAATATTTGAAAACTTTGTCAAAATTCCCAACTTACTGTGTCTTACGTCTGACTGCAACATCTTAAAAATTTATAATTGGGTCACATCGATTATCATCGATCATCATCCATCACTCGATTTTATTATTTGCATTATACGACGCAACAAAATATTGCTTGTATTCCTAGTACCTTATTAAACGTAGTTGATGATAATAATCAATCCTAATAGTTACAATATAGTTTTCATTAACATTATTTATGTTAATAATTAAAACTTGTAGAAACTTATAGCAAACAAAGTATAGTGCCGTTTCATATTTAAACATAATCCCTGTATTTGTATGAAAATTTTGCGAGAAGTTCAAGAATCAAAAGTAGAAGAGGGACGCAACTTCTGGAGTAGGGTATTAAAATAGCAAGGAAAACAGGGGAATTTAACAGAAACTATGCATTTTTAAATAATTGATATAACGCTATTGTATAATTTCTATGGCGCATTGTATTAGGTGGTATGCAAAATAATCCATTCCTGAAGAAGAAATGCTTTGAATTCCAGAATGATATTCATGCACTCATTCCCAGTACTATGGATATCCAGAAATATCTGTGATTGCTGCATTTCTTTCAAAACATTAATCATTTTGAATAAAATTTTTGACCAGCTGATACCGATGAGAAAGCACGTTATCTTCGATATATAATAATTGCGGATCCATAATATTTGAAAAGCAGTGAAATTCCTATGTATTTCCTACTAGCAACAGAGTTACTGCTGAAGATGTGAAGCTTTGCGTGCCCGTAAACTCACATACTGTTATCTTTATTCACAGCTTAATTAGGTCTAAACAACTTAGGATCTGCACATTTTTTCCTCTCCATGATGAAAAGCCAATGATACCATATTAAAGTGCCTACCCATGCGCAGAAAAAAAGCGAGAAGCAGACTAGTGGATGTCAGTAATAAAAATCAATTCCGTACAGAATTTTGTAAGCAGTTCAGTTGGATAAAATGTTTCGTAGAAGTTGGAAAGCTTTGGAAAGCGTTGCCTGTTAGAATCGTCGACAGGCGTTTGGTAGTTAAAGCAAGATAAAATACCTGTCGTCATTGGAAGTTTACGGAATTTCCAAGCCTTTACTGCATCTGATGCTTGCACGTTATGGCATACAGAGTGTTCTAATAATATCTTTTTGCACATGTCCCGATTCCATTTATTCTGATGATTGTGCTGTTCAAAAACAGATGGAGTCATTGCATCATAAGTAGTTGTTGCTCAGCAATGACTAAACAACTTAAAAGTGGAACAAAACAAAATGCCTGGATACGCATTTTTTAGGAACAAATAAAATGTCTCGATATGCTATTTAGCATTCGGATTTAGATGCAAGGTGACGTTCCATAACTGGATGCGGATGCGACCCGAAGTGTTTACCTCAATGGAATTAAAACAAAATGCCTCGATATCCATGTGATGTTATAGTGGTGAGATGTGCTCTTTTATATACAAATATAATCGCTACTGGTAAGTGTTTGAAGAGCATGGAATTTTATTCAGGTCAGTAAATAATCTTAACAACATTCTGCTGTTCATTTCGCGAGAAGGCTGCTCTTGGCATGTTTCAGGAATTATATTAATTTTGGAAGAAGGTCTTTTAATTTATTTATTTCACAAGTTTGCAGAAAAAACGGGATAAATAAATTTCACATTAAGTAACATTTTGAAAAAAGATAGTTTTCTGTATGAGTCTTCAAAAACAAGTGCTTTTATTTTTTCAATTTATTTACATTTTCGAGATGATTCATTCGATCTATCTCACGCGAGCATACAGAATCAATCAAATTTGTGAGAACGCTCACCCAACACATTCTAGATCTTTCGAGATTGTGTTGACTCACCGCGGGGTAACCATTGGAAGATTGGAAATAGATCAAAATTAATGGTTTGTAGCGTCCGCCAAGGGAGTGAGCGGAAGTGTAACTGCACGCTTGTAGAGTAGAGTTTGCTCTAAGAGGTGGGAAGTGTTTCGAAGAAGGTTCGAGGTGGAAAGTGTCAAGGTTCATAAGCTACCATTGTAGATAATGTGAAATTTGTCAGTTGAAGCCTTTCAGAACAGATGTCATAATGTTAGTGAGCTTCACAGCTAATTTTTAATGGTACAGTATCCACACATAGAACTGAAAGATGCCTTTGTGGATGCGATTCTCAGACATGGACTGTATTCACGTCGGCCGGTGGTGTGTGTCCAAATGATTTTATAGCCCCCTAAAACTGGAAGAAACTACAGAGAAGAACACTGGGATCCTTCCTCTCTTTTCCGATCATTCCAGATCCTTTAGCGAAATAATCGACGTCATCTGCTATGCGGAGAGCGTGGCACACAACTAAGTTCAAGTCCATGAATGATGGCATTTTGCTGGGGACAATTGTGCTCTGTTGCACAGACACAAATTTTGGTAGCTGTTCGCTATTCAGAATATGCTCCTGACTACTAAAAATATAACAGAGGAATTGGTAGTCTCCTTGTCGTAGCACTTTGTATATTCCTATCGGTGACTGAGTTCTTCTAGATGGCAACGCCTGACCTCATCGAGATCGCGCCTGTATGGATCATATGCTTGGAAAGCGAAAAATAACCGTACGGAGCGGCTGGCATGCTCCCCATATGTATATCCGACAAAATATGCTTGGAACACGTTCAGCAGACGCTTTGACCACCCTTTTCATAAAAGCACCTTCATTTGGAAAATGGCTTTCTGAAAGAGTATGAAGGGATGACTCAAAATACCATCGATCCACCCTATCACTTCCCTGCATCTGAGATAAGTAGCCGTCTTGCACATTTAAATTCACCGTGCATCTATAATTATTACATTTGACAAAGTTGATAATTTTTTTTCTTCTACAAAAAATATAGTTTGTATTTTGTCCATTCTCGCAGAACATATAGTTTTAGAGAAATAAAAACATTTCTTTTCAAAACCTAGCCAGTAATTCCCAGGATGCCTAGTTAAACAGCATATTTCTTACCTGAAGCTGAGAATGACTTGTAGGTCACACTATTGCATTTGACGCATTTTATTAAAGATTTAAGAGAGAATGTATAGCTTTGGGAAAGTAATCTGTCAGATATACTTTTGCAACATACCCATGGATGATTTTGTGAAGGATATTTTAAGCAAAATAAGTTCGAAATTTTGCAGAATAAATGAAATAAGGTCTTATGCGGCAAAGGGAGACGCGAGCTGTCTCAGTTGTTCTTCCATCGCTCTAGCGAGTAGCATTCAAATATCCCACTTCTGACACTAAAAATTGTTGCGTGCGTACGGTTAGTAATGGATTTTTCTGGAATGGCAAAGCAATTACGAAAGATTCATTTATTAAATATTAAATACATGCGCTCTTTTATTTTTATTTTTCCAACGTAGCTTTCTCTTCAAAAATCGTCTGCGTTGTACGGGAAAATAAAACAATTCTAAATAAATAGCTAAATTAATTACAATTCTAAATAAAGTACAATTTTAAATAAATAGCTAAATAAATACGAGATTCGTAACAATGCCCCCTTTCCAAAGACTGCACGTCCCGAGCAGTATAATCCCTGGACAGGAAGCCAAACTTACAACTAAGGCATCAGTGTAATAATAAACATTACATTACAATAGCAAAATAAACAATAATTGCAATAAATAACTTTCAGCAAAGCAAATACTATTAATGAACAAATACAAATCAAATACTATCAAATATTAAATGCAAATCAAATACTATCAAATATTAAATACAAATCAAATACTATCAAATATTAAATGCAAATCAAATACTATCAGCTATAAATACAGTCAAATACTATCAAATGCTATCAAATACTAAATACAAATTAAATACTAAATACAAATTAAATACTAAATACTATCAAATACTGAATACAAATCAAATACTATCAAATAATAATACAAATCAAATACTATCAAATGGCTAAATACAAATCAAATACTATCAAATGCACAGTGGGATGTCTGACATCCACTGTGCATTTGATATATTTCATCCACTTTGCATTTCATCAATATCTTTTTTTAAATACAAAGAGGACCATGGTCTTATACTATTTACATTACTATTTACAAATACATACACTACGTACTATGGCCATATTAAGGAGCTAACCTGTCGTAATCGACGACTTTAGGTTTAGAGTTCGATGATTTAAGGAACCGAACCACGACGTCGTTCAGCCTGTTTAGGACTGTGTACGGAACATGCCAAGTTGACTGTAGTTTCTTCAGAGTCTATTCCTTCGAGTCGGATTCCACAACCTCACTTTGTCTCCTCCGTTGAATCGATGTTCAGTAGCTCTCGTGTCGTATCGGGTCTTCATCTTCCTTGTCGCCATGTTGACTCGCTCTCGCGCAAAATTATGCATCACTTCAAACCAGACCTGGAGGCCTTGGACGTATTCCTCAGGCGATGAAGGCGCATCCGGAGGGCGGCCAAACAAGAGATCACTAGGCAGACGCAGATCACGACCGATGAGCATCTGGTATGAAGAATTGCGGTAGTCGATCCTAGTCTTTTCGACCCTAGTATTATTTCGGCAGTTTCTAAGCAGGGTCTTTAACGTCGGCGTTTCCAGCTGATGATCTTTTCTGATGATCGATAGTCATGTCCTCAGATGCTGAAACAGTTTGTTGTTTTTGAAGTCTAGAGAAAACTGTATTTCTTTAAAATGTCCAATCCGAGTAGGCAAGGATCTGTAATATCCTCCACATATGACGTGTGATGGTAGGCGGCAATTCCAAGCGTGATGTTCGCGGTTAACGTCCCACATACGCAAATTTTCTCGCCGGACACAGTCTGGAGGGCAACACAGGATGGCGTCCAAATCAGTTTGTTCTTAAATTGTTGAGCTAAATCCTTCCGAATGATGGTAACATTATGTCCTGTATCAATGATCATAGTGCAAGGAACTACGTCGATATGCCCTTTAATGGATAGTTCGTTACTGTTGCCACTCGCTGCAGAAATCTTGAGAGCTTTCAAGCAGGGTTTTTCACTATCGTTCAATCTCAGCTCCGCGTTATGATCATTAAATTGCTTCCTGCGTCGTTGCTGGGAAATGATCTTATTTTCCGTACCTCGGGGTGTTCTGCAGTTCATTCGTACGTGGCCTTCAGTTCGGCAATTCCAGCACTTTGGTTTATTGTCACTCCTTTTCCATTTCATGGGATTTAATTGCCTGTTTATATCGTCCGTCTTATTTTCCCTGCTCCGAAGTGTTCGGCAGTTCCTTCGTATGTCTCCTACAGCACCGCAGTTCCAGCAATTTACGGTTGGTTTCTTGTCACCAATATTCCTTGTCAAGGCGTTTACATTTCTGGTTAAATCGTCTAGGCGAGCAGCCATTTGATCCACTGGTTCTTGTATGTGAGCAGCTGTGATTGGGTGGCGGTCTCTACGAGTGGCTTGCTGTGCTGCCTCGAATTTCATGGCGTACACTAGAGCCCTTTTCAAGACAGCCTTTCAACACCCGTGGCGAGCTCCTGGAGTGTTTCCATAGGCTTCTGTTGACGGGGTTTTAACTGCAGCCTGCTGTAATATTTTAAACACTTCTCTCCAAAGCGCCGAACAGAGCTTCGAAGTCTAGCCTTTGTTTTCGGCAAGAGTCTGAAGGATATCCGTTGCGTCTGCTCTCAGAGAAGCGGCGAGGTGACAGGGCGTAGCTTGAAAATCCCATCCATTTGCATCCGCCACTATAGAAAATTGTGTCTTATACACTTGCCAAGAGTATTTGAAACAATCCGAATTGCTTCCTGCCGTCGCTACGAATTTCTTTAAAGTATCAACTTCCTTCGCAACCGCAGATACCTTGTCATCAATTTGTTGTTCAATTTGGCGTTGGACGGAAGAGACACTTCCTTCGATTCGTTGCTCCACAGCAGAAACTCTTCCTCCTATTTGTTCTTTTACATAAGAAACTCTTTCTTCAATGTGTTTAATTTTATTTTCAACAGCGTCAATTCTACCTTTTATAGCCTCGAATTTATTTTCTATTACAGTGGTTATTTCTCTTTTCATTTCTTCTTGCCCTGCTTCAATCCTTTCTTGAACAGTCTTCATTTCTTCCTTAACGGATTCTTGACCAGCTTCCATCTTTTCTTTAACGGATTCTTGACCAGCTTTAATTCCTTCTTTAAATGCAGCAAAGGCTCCCATAAACTGCCTTAATTGTTCTTCCATTGCTCTAGTTAAAGGCATTCAACCCCACTCCTGACACCAAAAATTGTTGCGTGTGTACGGGTTGGTTGTGGATTGAATGCACAAGTCGTTAAAATGTTAACAAAAATTTATTCCTTCCGCAAGAAATAAATCAAAATGCTGAAATATTTCTTCAGAGATATTCGCACAATATCACAATATCTCAAATGTTTAAAAAAACTCAATTCAAAACAGATAAAATAATTCTATCTCACAGCCAAATCGCTACAATCAATAAGATAATTAAGTAAATAAACAGCAGTTCGCTTTAAACAGCTACAACTACAACAACAACTACTGAGATGAGGTGTTTGAATTCGGCTTTTATAAGCTTTTTAATTATCACTAGAACAATCTCGATTTTTCTAGATTTTTCTGGATGGCAACAGTAATTACGAGATATTTATTTATTAAACATTAAATGCATGCGCTCTTTTATTTTTATTTTTTTTTCAGCGTAGCTTTCTCTTCAAAAAATCGTCTGCGTTGCACGGGAAATATAAAGCAATTTTAATTACAATTTTACATAAATAGCCAAATAAATGTGAAATCCGTAACAGTATAAACAGGTCTCTTCAGATGTCTCCAGAAAACGTTATCGAGGCTCGGTAAATTCTGAGATTGGACGGCCAATCCATCTCACCCCAAAAAGTGGCATTTGGGTAATTGCGAACTTTGTGCTGAAGTGAGCTGGCGGCCATTCATGCTTACGACCGAAGATCAGAATGTCTTGCAACAGTTCTACTAACATCTGTTCCAGTAAAATAAGATAACGTTGGACATTCCGTCGCTGTGGCAGTAGGTGTAGACCAATTAAAAAGTCGTGGACGATATCCGCCCACACGTTCACTCTGACTCGTTGTTGAGGCGCGTGTGGTGGCGTTGCTTTGGATCTCAGTTGCCCACATATCCACACATTGCCAGTCTTGGGAATTCAAAGTCTGTACTCGCTGAAAATTGAAGGCGTGTAAGCAATTTTCGTTTAACAAACTCCAAATGGTATGTTGACTTTCACCCACTTTTTGTGCAATAGCTCTTGTACTGGAGCGGGATCTATCAGCCAGAATGCTCAAGATGCTTTCTTTAAATCTTGGATTATGTGCAGATCATCGTTGTCATCCTGTCTGGCGACGTGGAAAGAACATGTTTCACAAAGTTGACGATGCAATCTCTGAAACATTCTGTCATCCGGCATTCGTCTATCCGGAAACTGCGCGTATACATTCTTAGCGCAGCTCTAACATTACCGTTTGCCCGGCCGTACATATAATGCATATCTATTACTTTTTCGGTATACGTAAAGTCTTACATCACTGACGACACACAATCGCGAACGGCGTCTTCCTGTACTGAGACACTTACTGGCCTCTAACGGCAACGGTGTTTTCTCATGCAAAATACTAATACGCAAATGAGTTTCCTTACGTAGTTTGAAGAAAGATCTTTTTAAATGAGTTATAAAAGGCTCTGTGGGTACTGTTCTCTGTATGAAGCAATTCATACGAGATGTAATGTGGTCTCAATCTCATTTTAAAGTTTTCTTATTGTAAATGCATTTTAAGTTGTATTTATGACTAAATGAAGACCTTGCAGAGAGTTCAGGAGCGTTCTACTGGAATAATGCAAAGGATGACGTGCAAAAGTGGTGCCGATCTTGCGATGCGTGTGCAAATCGGAAAGGACCGAAGAAACGGAGCCGGGGGAAGCTGCAACGTTTCTATGTAGGAGCACCTTTTGAACGTATCACCTTTGACATCTTAGGACCTCTGCCACGAACTGCTGATGGCAACAAATACATCCTCGTTGTCATTGATTACTTCACCATATGGCCTGAAGCGTAATTTATTCCTGATCAAGAGGCTGTCACAGTAGCAGAGATGATGATACAGCAGTGGATTTCCAAATTCGGAGTTCCTCTTCAGTTACATTCCGATCATGGAAGGAATTTTACCTCGGCTGTAATCAAAGAACTCCGCAAGCTACTCGGCATTGGCAAAACCCAAACCACGCCTTTACATCCCCAGTCGGACGGCATGGTAGAGAGGTTTAATCGAACCATCCTCAATAACCTCTCATTAGTGGTTTCCAGAAACCAACAGGACTGGGACAAAAAGTTACCACTATTTTTACTGGCTTACCGCAATGCTGTTTACGAGACTACCGGTTATTCCCCATCTCAGATGCTCTTCGGTCGTGAACTTCGTCTGCCATGTGATCTTTTGTTCTTCATCGCCTGAGAAATACATTCAAGATCTCCAGGCCCGGTTTGAAGTGATGCACAACTTTGCACGAGAGCGAGTCAGCTTTGCGACGGAGAAGATGAAGACGCGCTATGACACGAGAGCTCGTTTCAACGAAGGAGACAAGGTGTGGTTATGTAATCAGACTCGCAGAAAAGGACTTTCTCCGAAACTACAGTCACCTTGCGATGGTACTTTCACAGTCCTAAACAGGATGAACGACGTCGTGGTTCGGATCCGTAAGTCATCGAACTCTAAACCTAAAGTCGTTCATTACTATGGACAGTTCATTACTAACGACAGGTTAGTTCATTACTATAGTACGTAGTGTATATAATTGTAAATAGTATAAGACCATGTTCCCATTTGTATTTAGTATTTGATTTGTATTTGTTAAGTATTAGTATTTGATAAGTATTTGTATTTGATAAGTATTTGCATTTGATAGTATTTGATAGCATTTGTATTTGATAGTATCTGATAGTATTTGTATTTGGTATTTAAATTGTATTTAGCGTTAGATAGAATTTAATTTGCTGATTGTTACTTATTGCAATTATTGTTTATTTTGTTATTGTAAAGTAATGTTTATTATAGCACTAATGTCTTAGTTGTAAGTTTAGCTTCCTGTCCAAGGATCGTACTGCACGGGACGTGCAGTCCTTGAGAAGGGGACAATGTTACAGATTTCACATTTATTTGGCTATTTATTTAGAATTGTATTTAAAATTGTCTTTATATTTCTCGCGCAACGCAGACGATTTTTGAAGAGAAAGCTACCTAAAAAAATAATAATAAATAAATAAATAAAATAAAATAAAATAAAATAAAAATAAAAATAAAAGAGCGCGTGCATTTAATGTTTAATAAATAAATGTCTCGTAATTACTGTTGCCATCCAGAAAAATCTAGAAAAGTCGAGATTGTTCTACTGATAATTAAAAAGCTTATAAAAGCCGAATTGAAACACCTTATCTCAGTTGTTGCAGTTGCTGTTGTAGTTGTAGCTGTTTAAAGCGAACTGCTGTTTGTTTACTTTATGCTGTAGCGATTTCGCTGTGAGATAGAATTATTTTATCTGTTTTGAATTGAGTTTTGCTAAACGTTTGAGATATTGTGATATTGTGTGAATATCTCTGAAGAAATATTTCAGCATTTTGATTTATTTCTTGCGGAAAGAATAAATTTTTTTTAACTTTTTAACGACTTGCATTCAATCCATAACGAACCCGTACGCACGCAACAATACTAAGATTTTATGTATAATAATATAAAAAAAAACATAGTAATATCATCAGTATACAGTAACGTAACTACGCAATAAAATACAATAGATTTCACACAATAGAACAAAATATGTGAATTACGCATATGCAACTAATATATAAATGTATAAATTAATAAATTAGATTCTTGATTATACGTAAAGTGTTAAATTAATATGGGATAAAGCTATGAAATTCAAGACTTGAAACATCAGCTCGTATGTAATCAGTCAAGCCAAACCTATGATATGACTTTGTGTTACAGAGATTCCTATGTATGAAATAACGTACTTCATACTACGTATGAAACTTCCATTAGCATATTATCCACTTAGGAATTACTCTTATGCTATAAAATAAATGCCGCAGAAAATTGTTGTGCCTTGCGGTATTTTATTACGCAGCTCAACACAGTTCTCCACCCTGGGACAGCGCATCCATTATCTTGCTAATTTTCTGTTTTAAGTAACGTTCCTTAATTAAATGTCGCCTAAATGCTTGTGGATTGTTGTTTGGAAACTTTATGGGCAGTACTTCTGGTATTTGTTAAATAGTGCTCCAAGGTACTTTGCTCACCTTATACGCAATGCTGAAGGATTTCGGAATTTGTTTGAAATCCCTAATTTATGAAAATATATAGGGAAGTGTCCATCTCTGCTGATGAAGCGTGTTAATTGTGAAATAGACATGTTTTGGTGCATATTTATTATTAGATATGATAATGTGTTCTTCTTCCTTATTGTGAAGGATTTGCCCTTTACTTAATGTTTGAGATATGAACGGGGTGGTGGAATATCTTGCATGGCGGTGTTGTTGTTATTAGCTTCTTCAACTTACATTAAAAATTCATATAAATATTCTTCAATATGGGAGCTAGGGACTAGTTATAACAGAGGTAAGGATTAACAGGCATGTTATGCGGCGGTTTTTAAAAGTTTTAATCAGAGTTTTGATTAAACATAATTCTTATGATGAATTACGAAAGGATAGTCAGTGTCCCCATTGAAACAGATAGCGAGAACTTACGTGCACATCTTCCGCCCTCGCTAATTAATGAAAAGTATTTCGTAAATTTCAATTTAATAAGTTAATTGATATTTTTTTAAAAAAGTGTTATAACTATTTATTTTGTTTTTTATTAAGTTTTAAAATGCTGCTTTATTTTTTTTATAAACGCAATATATTTATGTAAATCAACAAAAATGTCGTAAACCGTTCTATGGGGCAAGTCGTAAAGTGTTACAATTGCGCCTGAGATCTTGATTCATGTAGTTAGACTTTCTTCTTTGAATATTAACATGCAAATTACATTCTTCTACCTAGTTTTCTTTCCCAAAATGAATAAACTGATTTTTCCTGTTCAAAGATTAGATTCGTCCTTAAGGTTTCACCTCGGAAACAGTCCAATAGAGGCCGACGCGAAAGGAGATCTACCATTCTAACCGACACATCCGAAACATTGGAAGAATAATATAAAAAGATAATTGATATGAAACGAAATAGATAAAAAAGATAAAAGAAAGGGAAAAAATCCGAAAAGAAAAACAAGAGACAAAATGGGGGGGGTGAAAGATGATTTGTCTTCAGATACAGATTCTGAAAAAGAAAACCTATTTACTTATACAAGTACCAGACATTTGGCCACTAAGACATTAGCCTTGATCTTGCTTCTAAATACTTAAGAGCAACAAAATTAAAAGATAATAGTGCAGTGCATTTGTTAATATGTTCCTTATTCATGGACTATCCCGAGTTACAAAACGTACAGACAAAGGAGTCGAATTTTAAAATGATGGTCATTCAGACAGCCGCGCCCAGCCAAAAGCCGAAATAACGTCGAGACTGCAAGAGGAGGAATATCTGGAATAACTGGCTTTGGACTCGTGATGCATTTCTAGACCTTTCCCTCAGCGTCATTTGATAGTTAGCAGGCAAATCTACCGTTAAAATCTAATTTAACTAGGAATTTTGCAAAATTAAAAGTCATATGGTTATTAGTAGTTTTCAAAATAGTCGTTCCTTTCTTTGCCAGGAAATCGGCTCTTTCATTTCCCTTGATGCCACAATGAGAAGGAATCCACTGCAAGACAATTGAGTCAGCCAGGGTGTTTGAAACAAAAAAGTTGCTGTGCTTCCTAAGACTATTCTGACGAACCAGAGTAGCTGCAATAGTTAATTTTCAAAATGTAGGCACATATTAAATGTATGAGAGGAAACAATCTATCATTTGCTTGTGTTAACTGAATTTTGGTGACGACTGACTGTCATGTTGAATGGTTGTATAAATTTATTATTATCCTTTTTTTTTACTCAGCCACCACCTGAAATTATTGTCGTTATACCAATTAACAATAATCATCAAATGTCTTATACATATTGTCTTTTTTATTTATCCGTTACTATTTGCCCTAGGTCTGTTACAATTTACCCCACGCAGGGCGTTTTAACATAACGTTTTTGAATACAATATGAAAATGTTTCCCTTAAATAGGCCTATGCTAGAAGGTAGAAATGGAATGCAACGAGCCTAGGCGCGAGCATGTCAGTTAAGAAGAAAGCCGATAGAAAGTCTTACCCAGACTTGTTCGAAGATGTATAAGTAAGCAACCTACTGTTGTTATTGAATAGTACGAAATAATGTGTGCTAGGGCTAAAAACCGTTTCGTTTTAGCTCAAGTTAGGATAAATTTGCATGGCTAATGCTTTATTCTGCTTTGCATGACAGTAAACTAATGCTTTGTTCTGCAAATAAGTAATTGTTCATACTTCCATGCATTGTGAAGCACACTTTTGTTAATAAATGCACATTTGTTTGACTACAAAGTGTGTCTATTCATTTGATGTAGAGTTCAGTTGACTTTTCAACGATATCATATGTACAAAAATGTAACAGTTCTTCAAATCGGCTTCGTATTTCAGGATAAATTTTAAGAAATAAAAATATAGTTAAATATTTGATGACAACAAGGTTCTGATTAGAATTTGGTGTCCTGATTAGAGTGAAAGGGGAAATACCCAATGAAATATATTATTTTATTGTGGTGTGAAAAGAAAAATAAAGAAAAATTTATGATACACAATTACCTATTTGTTTTCAAGCATACCAGTAACCAGCGTCACACAAGCCGGTCTAAACTCGAATAGCTCAGTTAGACATGGCTATTATAATTAGCAAAAAATATTTAGAACGAAGTTCAGCATAAAACGGGGAGCGGTTCTTTTGAGCAACTATGGTAATTTGCAAAACTCAAGCGTTTTACACAGATTTGCTTAACAAAATCTATAACTAAAATCGTTGAATTCCGTCCCCCCCGTTCCACTATCAGGGACCAGCTAGTTGAAATACAAATCTTTGCTTATTGCGCCTCTTGTTGGAAACCTTTATTTCCCTTTGAATACACTTTTTTTTCTAAAAAGATTTAAAATTTTAAGTGCTTCATAAAAGTTTCTTTTTAATGTAAAGTTTCTAAATAATTAATGCAAGTAAAGTGTTTACGTGTCGTTGACTTAGAACCTACAACATCATACGAGAACTTAAAAGAATATTTTGGGGAGTTGGATTACCATCCACATACAAATAATTATATTAGGAATTTGAAGTAAATCTGTCATACAGAAGACGCAGTTGAAAGGGACACGGTTAATGTTATCATTAAGACATTATTATCGAATTTGCCCTCCCAGTGTGTATTTGAAAACACGGAAAATGCATTGCTTATTGTGAGCAGCAATGCGATTGATATGATCAAAATATTACAGGGTAAATGTTTTAAGCTGAAGAAGTCACCCAAGAATTTCAAAATACATTTTAAAAATTGCTAGATGACAGAGGAATATAGCCAAGTAAAGGGTTAAGACGTCAAAGAACTTGGTTTCGATTTCAGTTACCCATTTGAATTTAAGCAGAAAAACAACCTTAGTCTGACGTAGATTTTGAATTACTGTATAAATTTTGATGGTGATCAGACACAGGTCCCTCTTCCTCGGAAGAAAAAATCCTGAAAATGTCTAAAACACTAAGGTTGTTTTTAGCCTAATTTTAAAGTTTATATTATAGTATATTCTTTTCCCATAATGGATAATCTCTGATTTTACGATTAGGTTGACAGCATTGGTGAAATAATTCCCAGATATGTTGTAAACAGTTCATAATTTTTTTCCTTAGCTAAAATGCTGTGAAAACACGTATTTATATGCTTCTAGTTATATTTATAATAAATTAGTTAAAATTCCATTATTATTTTGAAGGATTTTTACACTCATCTTTTAACGTTATCAAAAGAGCAGTGGTCAAACCCGATCGCATTAAGCTGAGCCTACTGCAGTCAGTAATTCAAATTAAAATCACAAGTACAGCTTCAAAGTTTTGAAGAAACAAATAGCCACTAAACAATTAAATTCTCTTGCTTTTTTCATGTTTAAGGTAATCCAGAGCTCAATTCGTAGTTTACAAAGTAGAACATTTACAAATATAAAGATATTCTTTATCATATCCTGCTACATATATGCCTTAGATAAGAATAAAATAAAGAATTATCGAAATGAATTAAAGTTTCCGGTTGCAGGAAAGATTTGCTATCAAAGAATCTTGTAATAAAAGCCCCTCAGTATTATTATTTTTATCTCATAACGTATTAATGCATGGAAAACTGATGAAATGAAAAAAAAATATTGTTCCTTTAGATTTCTTCAGATCTCTGAAATAACTACTTATTACAAGAACATATTAAAGACGTAGTACTATTAAATTAAATACAAATAATACAGTAATATTTTGCACATGATAATTGAATTCAAAGTATTTTCTCGTTTCTAAAATATAACTAATTCTAATATGTTTAAAAATAAGAGTTTCTATGGAGTAAGTTAAAGTAAACACAGTTTTCAATATTTATTTTCAAGATCATTCGTCTGGATTTAAGAAAATGGATAATACAATAGTTTTTCTGCAAGTAGGCCTTAAAAACAGATAATGTTTTTAATTCTTCAATATATTGCTTAAATTACGACGTTTTGAATTTGTTTTATCCGAGCAATATAATTATGTACCAATAATAGCATTTACAATCAGACTTCGTATTACAGAAAATCTAGGCCACTAAATGAATCAATCAATAATTTCTGAAAGGCCGTTGAATATGATAACGCTTCTAAAACTTTTAGTGTAAATTACAGAGAGGTTATTTGCACCCGTTTCGAAAGGATTTTGAAGCAAAACACTTTATCATATATAAATACTTTTTATGTACTCTACTTCAGTGGACCCGAACTTAAATGACGCGCCAGCCTGATGCGCGAATTGGATGTAGCTGACGAGCCGTAATAAAAATAATAATGTTATAGAAGTAATAAAAATAAAATATTATAAATATTATAAAAGAGAGAAAAATCTGAAAGGCTTTAGATTTTAACTATCTCCCAATAGGATTTGCATTAAAACAGCATATGTTCAGAATTTCCTGTAGACAGTCTCGCGAGATGGAGATAAAAATGTTTTATTCCTTATAGGGATACACTTGCTTGCTCACAGATCGTTAAATTCGGACTTCCAGGTGCTTATATTCAGCTGGAGGACAAAGTTATTCAAAATTGAATGGCTCTACGGCCTGTAGTTTTTTTCACAGTGCGAGAAATATATCCATGCAGATTCTTCATTATTTAATTTCCTGAAATATAATACAAGGCGATTATATTTGATGGCAACAATCTGAAAAGTGATTCGTCATTTATAGTGAACGATGCAAAATCCCGTTTCTAGACTTAACAGCTCATTCGGGCTAACACCCTTTTGAGCCAAAAATAAAAAAAAAGTTTAAAGTTTAAACTTTTTTAAAGATTTTTTGAAGTCTAAAGATGTTTTATCCAAGTCTGAATTACTTTTCAGATTGTTGCCACAAAATATTGCAGCCTTGTGTATTTAAAGCAATTAAACAAAGAATCTGCATAAATGTATGTATATTTCTCCAAATGAGATAAAACAACTGTACCTACAGCCATCCAATTTTGAATAACGTACGTTTCCAACCGAATATGCCCATCTGGAAGCCCGAATTTGGAATTTGTTTTATTATCTGTTTCATATTTTGTAAAACTTTAACGAACTTTTGATGAATTCTCAACGATTTCAACGAGAAACTCAAACGATTTAAAAGCGAGGAATGGCAACACTCTACGGGTAAAAAAACCTTTTTATCTGAAGAGCGCGGAACTGTGTATCAGAAATTCAAAAGATATACTCATTTTAAATTATTTTGCGATAGTGCTGTCGAACTGAATTTTATGCTTTAAGTGCGAAAAACAGATATTTAATAAATAAAGGTAACATACACAGCGTTAAAAAAACGCCCTTTTGGATTTAAAATCTGAAATCTTTCAGGTTTTATTTTTTTATTACATATCCTAGTCTTCACACATAAACCACAAAATTCAGTTCAACAAGCAATATCGCAAAATAATTTTAAAATGAGCATATCTTTAGAATTTCCGATACAGTCTCGCGCGCAGGAAATATATATATATATTTAAACAAAACAAAATTTGGTAACTAAATTGAAAAGAAAAATACTATCATTTGTCCAAAACATAGAGTTTAAAATGACGCAAATTAAAAATATTCAAATTTTTTCTTATTTTCTGCCTGAAATCTAAGGGTTGGTATCTGCAAGAAATTTATGATGATCACAGTTTATAATTCAAACGTATTGACAGCTAAATATTACAATTATCAGATTTTCATTTATTCAAATAATCGTAATATTTTAAAGTAATCTCTAAATAGTTTACGCTATGTATATAGACAGAAAAGGAGGAAAATACATGAGAATAAATAATGATAAGCTTTTTCTTTTATTTATTACATTTTTCTTTTACGCATGCATACAAAATACTTGTTGGTTAAGTATATACTTACAAGCGCCTTTGTTTCTTACTAAATCTTTCAGGTGCAACACCTCTTGGCATTTCGATTTTCGTACAGTTTGTAAACTAGGAGGACAATTAATAGAAAGTATCTTCTTCTCAAACTGCAGATACTTATCGTCAATCTGGTTCTTTTCGTAGACTTATTAATTTTCAAATGTGAAAGAAAAACTGTTAACATGTAAATGTACTTCCAAACCAAGCGATTATTCTTATTTAAAAATTTGTAGCTTATTCGTAACCATTGATAACTACAGACAGAAATTAAGAAAATTTGTTATGTCAAATCTTTGAATAAGATTTATATCATAGCGCAAATTAATTAGCTCCATTTCTATATTTTTCGGGGCATAACTCACAATTGGGTTTGGCACTCTACTTTTTAACTCTTTCTTTCAGCTGTCAAAATTCACAGTGATTTCAATAGAAAAAGAATATTTTGATTTTATCATGGGAATTCCGCCTTTTTCTCGTGCACGGCCTTAAGAACCGGTTAATTGTATCTGATGGAGTTAGTTAGTGCTCTTTTAGTAGTTGCAAAAGCTTATGCTATCGGTCCTATAAGAAGACTTTAGTGAATAAATAAAAACATTTTAACACTTTATAATGTTTTCCTTCAGAAATGTAACAGCACATGATGTTCTGGTGAAACTGAATTTCTTTTACATCCTGTGGACAAAAAAGTGGGATTTACCTTTTAAATGTTTAAAAATACAAAGTCCGAAGGAATGTAAGTAATTCTACTCATTATGGAATATTTCTCTGGGTTTGCCTAATCGGTATTAGAGGTTAATTTTTCTGGCTGTTGTAACGTTAGGCTCGGGTTCGAAATCCAGCGAAGGCATACATGTTTGTAAATATATAGTGTCTGTGTGACACAGAGGCATTCAGAATACTAAAGAGAGGTTTGATATTAAGGAAACAGGAATAGGAGGCTCTCGGATCCGTTCCTTGGAATGCTCTGCCTCAAAATTAGCAAAACACTTCCCCATTCCAGCAAAACGTGTTACACACATTTAGGACCGTATTAAAACGTGTTACATACCTTAGGAGGTGAAAGGCTGTAAAATCGCTCACCTCCTAAGGGGCACTTTGGGCAACATCCTCAGTGATAAGACGGCTAAATGACGGCTGGATATTGGTTCTTCCCGCCGAATCCATTAAGTTTAAACAACAACAACAACAATACTTCATCTAGAAATGCAAGGGAGAGGTTCAAAATGATAAGTATACAAAATTATAAGTATCAAAGTTTTAAGTTCAAAAATAAGTGTCTTCATAATCTTCATAAATCTGCATAAAACTGTACATAAATGTTATAAGGTATATCTCCCACATTCTTAGCGTGCCTTCGTGGTGTAATGGTCAGCACACTGAGCCGGTATTTCAGAGGTCCGCGGTTCGATTCCCGGCGAAGGCGTTGCACATTTTTCATCTCTCCGGCTTCTAAATAACCTAATGTCTCTACACTGGCGCCCGAACTAAAAGGGTTGTGGATGATGACTCTCCACACCCAGGATTTGGCGACTAGGTCCCCTAAAACCCTAGTCGCCCTTTAAAAAGGAGAGTATATAAGGTATATCTCCCACATTCTTAGCGTGCCTTCGTGGTGTAATGGTCAGCACACTGAGCCGGTATTTCAGAGGTCCGCGGTTCGATTCCCGGCGAAGGCGGTGCACATTTTTCATCTCTCCGGCTTCTAAATAACCTAATGTCTCTACAATGTGACTTTAAACATCACATTCTGAAAACATTTTTATCTATATAACAACTAAATTAATAAGTTTCAAATAATTGCACGTGTGATTAAAACGAGCTTTAGAGTTTTAAAGAATCTTTCCCTTTACTTTCAGATTTCCAAGGCATGTATTGCAACAATCTTTTTGGTTTTTAGAGATACTCATACATATTTTTTGCATATTTTTTAAATTACTAAAGACTCAATGTGATTTTGGAAATAATTTCAAATAGAAAGGCTTTAAATGAAAGATTTTAAAAGACAATCTGACTTGGATTTGTCTTCATTAGGGTACCATTCACATTCACATTAAAAAAAGGTTCGTATTTTGCACTGGCTGCCCAATGTAAAATGCGAAACGTACGTAAAACAATGTAAAATGCATCCAATGTAAAATTCCTCTTTTAAATCACAGGATGCGTGGCACCCTCTGATTTAAAATGATCGCCAGTCTATTCTCAAGTTTATGCTAAGCGTATGCTGAATTTTAAATTTCAAGTTGGAGTTTTCTCCTTACAATTTACACAGGGCATTTAGAATACCATGTGTAAATTGCGAGGAAAAACTCCAACTTGAAGTTTAAAATTTGCAGAATTTGCAACCTGAAATTTAAAATTGCTGCAAAGAGAAGTATTTCCTTACTTGTTTTACAAAAACGAAAATCCTGGCATAATATGTGTGAAAAAGGAAAAGATAAACGCATTACTGATTGTTTCGTGAGAGTTTAAGTGGACCAAATCAAAAGTACGAAATTAAATTAAATTTAATTAAAAAACTTCAAATATACATATTAACTATTTATCTTTTAAAGGCCTTTCTAGAAATGTAAATTTAAAATAAGTATTTTGTAGCAACCACCATGATTACTTATGGCAGTATGCTTGCAGCTGCAATGGGTTCATTAAGTATAAGTTATACTAGTTGTGAAATAAATTTTAAATCACAAATTTAACAAAAAAAAAGCCATTAATGGCATTGCATTTGTCTTTATGCTAGAGTGTACTTCTTCATTATCATCTCAAACGAAACCCGTTACACATATATTTAAACTAAGAAAATGTTACATGAAAATTACATTAAGAAATGCGATTCTCGAATTTTAAAAATGTAAGAATGTCTTTTAAAATAGTACTTAAAAGTAAAACATTTTTCAGAATCGTAGAAGTTTCCTTTTAGAAACTTCGAAACATATATGCGACATTCTGTTCTACTAGCAATGTACACTTTTTTGCTAAGTAGAAAACAGCGCATCGTACAAAATGTGACGAAGTTAATTAAATAATCAAAAAGATATACTACATAGAATTAAGACCGCCTGTAGTGGTGAACTTACTAAAACAAAAGTGCGAAATAATATATTTCTAGAACATTTTAATTCAAATTTCGTGGGCTTGCTCTGATGTTATTATCAGACAAGTGAAATAAGTCACAACAACAACATTTAAATTAGAATTGAAAAAAAATAAATTAATGTAATAAAACAAAATTCACAGTATATTAAAAATAGTTACAAATTCTTATCTTTGTTAACGGGCAGCTGTCCAGTTTACATTAGTTTCATTCAAAAAAAATTATCTTATACAATAAAACATTTTTTATAATTTTAAAAGCATTATTTTAATTTAAAGAAATAATAGTATTATTATATTTTCAGATTTTATTCAGTAGCCCTCATTATTCGACACGAGTATTTCTAATTTTTATTGCATTCTTTACAGTACATTAAGTCAGTTGATTTCTTAGTCGTTCGGGAATAAGGAGGTAAAACTGATTCTAATTTTCAAATTTTTATTTTTTATTTTTTGTAGTTTTGTATATTACTTGTAATTGTTTTTTTTGGAAACTTATCTTACTTTTAACTGTTTTGGGGAAATTGGGTTAATCAAGCTAAATTAATTTTTTTATTTAATTTGCTATTTCCACATTTGCCTATTTTCGGTATCTGTCACATTTTTGCCTATTCTGTGGTTTTTGGACTTATGTTTTGCTTAGCTACGTGTACATTATGCTAAATGAACTTTACATGTTGTTAATTTTCTTAAAAATATTAAAATAATTTTCGTCTTAACGTTTTTATACTGTGTAATCACATCAACAACGACTGACTTGAAAGACATTCATTTGGTTTCTTCAATTTACGTTTTGCTTAAGCTTGAAGCCATACCTGTCCTACTAATTTTGTTTTCCATTTTTGACTACTTCTTCTGGATTTGATTTTTAAAAAATAACTTCCATATTTTTAAAAAAATATTAAGGTAATTTTCCTCATAAAGTTTTTATACTGTGTAATCACATCATAAACAACTGGCTTGAAAGAGCCAGACATTCATTTGGTTTCATTTTGCTTAAGCTTGGAACCATACCTGTCTTACTAATTTTGTTTTTCATTTTTGACTATTTATTCTCGATTTAAATTTTAAAAACATTACTTTCGAATTTTACCCTAAAAAATTTCACATTTACACAATTTAGACAATTTTGCCTTTTTGGGGGTTTTGTATTCAACATTTGTAGTTTTCTACATGACTTGTGCAATGTAATATGTTGCTTTTAAAAGATACTGATTAAAGAAATTTTGATCTTGATCAAAATTATTTGACTTTTAACCTTTTTCTGTATTTGCATAACTGTGTAATCAGTTTCGCGTCATATCAAAGAGGGTTTTATGTTAGTTAAGATAGAATAATGCGCCGAACAATTACTCATTTAGAAGTCAAATAACAAAAATCAGAGTTATATTTGCAACTTTTCACAGAATTTTGTGAAAATTTGCAAATATAACTCTGATTTTTGTTGTTTGACTTCTAAATTAGGGTTTTATGTTGTTTAGTGAATGCATACATCAAATTTTATTGTCATTAAAAGTGTTTTAGTTTCTTAAAAACCTTTAATTTTTTATCATTAATTTAGTTAATTTTAACGATCTTTCAATTAAATCTTTTAAATTTAAAATCTTGAATTAGTTTTGTTTCTCATCCAGATATAATTCAAAAACGTTGTTCTGTTGATGAAATTCCTTTCGTCTGCTTCTTGACAAAAATCAAAGAATTTTTAACCAATTTTTCATATTGTGTGAATTAAGTGTATGAATTTACGTTTGTTTCATATTTGATTAAAATGTTTTTGGAATACATTATTGTATGCTTTTCTATTAATATGTTTATCACAATAAGAGGTTATTAATTCCGTATAATTTATATTTTTCTTATGCCATATATATTTAACATGTATTTCGAAAATTTTACTTTTCTAAATAACACATTTAACATATAAAAGTTAAGAAATCCAATCTGTAGAGATATTAAGATTTATTTGGAAGCAGGAGATATGAAAAATGAGCAATGGTGCTGCCGGGACTCAATTCATGAACCTCTCGAATACGCGCCGAGCGTGCTTGACCATTACACCACGAAGACATGCTGAGAAGGCGGGAGAGCTACATTATAAATCTACGTTATGTTAGATTATTTTAATACCGCAAAGCAAAAACACAAACTAAACAGTTGATAAAAATAAAGTAATATAAAATGTAAAAATGTTATACTGAGCATTAAAATTTATGGATGTCATAAATTATAAAAATACGTACGAAAATATATCCAATATTAAATGAATAAAATATAAAATAAATAAAAAATCTTAAATGCTTCAGATATTAACGGTAGTCCAAAAGGGTATGTTAAGGTTCTCTACGCTCTCGCTGAATTCGCCTGCTTTGACACTCGGTCCTTTCTAAACTCATAGTTTTCTTCTTTTGTCTTCTTAGCTTTATTATTAAGCATCGTTTCCTTCGCCCTTGCGGCACATGCAGTTTAACAGAAATATCACAAAAGTTTTAAAAGCTGCAGAGCAGCATCAGTTTAGAATTCCTGATGCAGTGATAAGTGTTGGCAAACGTATTTTTTCAGTCTTTTCTCAGTTTATCACATCAATATTCAGATTTCTTATAAGATGGCTAAGACAATATTTTTTGTCTTTTTATTATTAATTTTTCATGCGTTAACACTATTAAATATCATATTCTGTGCACTTATATGAAATAAAATTTAATTCAACTAAATATTTAAAAGCAGCATATCTTTAGAATTCACCTAAATTTCTCATACATATTTTTAAGAGCAGCCAGCCGTCTGAAATAGTTATTATAAAAAAGTAAAAAGGCTACAAGGATTTTAATGAGTCCAGATAGTGCAATTTCATAAATATGTTGAATGTTTTTAATTAGACATTTCATGATTTTAATACATGCCTATTTAAATCAATCATATTAGAAAGTAGAAAAAAAACATTTTCAAGAACTGTGTTTATTGCTTTTAATCTTTTAGTTTATTGCCCAATAAACTTCCAGATTAAATGCAGAAGTAACTTAGGCTTTACAAAATGGCAACAGGCTGGCGCGGGTAAAATATCTTTTATTTCCGGAACGGCAACACATTGCTTTCAAGAGCTGAGTTTGCTAATTAAAACTGAAAGCTCACATTTTTCGGAATGACATTAGTCTAGCGCAGTGGAACTAAAAATGTTTTATTTCGAAAAGTGTTGCCACTGCTCGCTTTCATATTGTTGAGGTTTTTAATCAAATATACCTTAAAATTTTATAAATTATAAATTAAATAATACAGGAAAATTGAAATTTAAAATTCTGGCATTCAGGTGCACATGTTCGGTTGGAAGAGTACGTTATTCAAAATTTGCTGGCTCTAAGAACTGTGTTTTTTTCACACACATATATACATATAGATTTTTCATTATTTAATTTCTTTAAAAATAATATATGGCGATAATATTTGGTGTCAACAATCTGCAAAGTGATACGCCGTTTATAGTGAACCAACGCAAAACCCATTTCAACCCATTTCGAGACTAACAGCCCCTTTTGCGCTAAGCTCTTTTCCAGAGGAATAGACTAAATAAATAAAGGCTAGGCCCATTTTCTGATACGTATTTGTATCAGATAAAAAGTAAACAGATAAAGCACTACCAATAATGAATTTTTAGCTGACCAAATACTATCCCGAAATGCCTTTCTTCATTAATAGTTAAAATTAATGATTTAAACGAAGAAAATTTCTTTCCCTGTTCCGGTTACCTAGTCAATATTATAATTAAGACATCAGTAAGGTTGTAAAAAGTCACTGAACTGAAAAGAGCTGAATCAGTTTTATACTATTCCTTCATTACTGAATTTATTTTTCTATAAATTTGAGAATTAATGTTTAATGAATGACCATTAGTAATTTTCTTGTTCAGAATATTTTTTTTAGATTTATTTTGTTTCACTTTTATCAATTTTTTAGTGTTGTCTTCTATAATGTTTGTTTATTAAAGAGGTATTTTGAAAAATTAAAGTATTCGAATTATACTAAAATTATTTCTGCTGAATCTGCCCAAATGATGCAATTATTTTAGGTATTTCATAAAAGATTATTTTCCTCATATTATTATTATTACTTAAATAAACCCATATAACTATTATAAATAATTTAACTTGCATTCCTTAAGAGTAAAAACATTTTTTTTCTTTGACACAATAGCTTGGTTCATATACGACTAAAAGTAAAATTGTACAAGTACGAACAAGACTAACTTTGAATCAGAATTGGGGAAAAGTAAGTTGAGAAGTGAATGAATCATATTTGTAATATCACGTATAATTTCTAATGCTCTTTGAAATTCGATTAGTGTCCCAATGTTGTTTTCATATTTGGCCCTACTAGTTTCTATTAATCATAAACAACCAAGTACAACCAAGTACTAAAATATTTATCTCTTAATACACTTAATGAAGAAAAGGTTTATATATATATATTAATAAAACTGCTCCATATGATGTATAAAACTGCTCCATTATTGTAAGAAGACTGGGTCAGTATTGAAATAAGATGGCTAGGTCAGAGTTGCAACGGATTGGTGGCGGAGAGGACTGCATCATAACTTCATGACTTTGCTGCATAGCTAGCAAGATGACACACGAAGAACACACATAACGTTAGATTCCACACATGATTTTATTTTAGTGACAATGCACATTATCACTGTGGGTGCGCCATACACCCCACAATTTTGTTCAGCTCACATTTCTTGAAGAATGGACTAAATTTAGAAAAGTAAACTTTGCGTGCCTGGCGACACAGCGAAAAGCAGACAAGAGCGAAGAGTTGCGACGTAATTAAACATTTTATACGAATTCCATTTCGGATCACGTGACGCTTTAATGAACAGGATTTGGGATTCAGATTTCATCGGGAAGTGCGCATCGGAGAACTGTAGGGGGAGAAATTTATCGCTGCTATTTTTAGAATGAAACGGAAGTTAAGGGGCTATTGATTTATTATTTGAAAGCTAGATTTAACATTTACATATTAGATATTTTATATTTTACAAATTCCCCCTTCAAGAAGAAAAGGGCTGGGTGAGACGAAACGTATTTTAGAGAAAAAGTGCTAAAGTATTAGCATATGAAGAGAAATAATTTCAAATATACAATCTTGAAATTTTCAGCTAAATACTATTTACATAATCGCAAAAAACATGGATGATATTTTAAAGTCTTGTTAAAATGTCTTTAGTTCGAAAGTCTTTGTGTTTTAGAGTTCACATAATTAAGAATTTTTGAGGGAAGGCTGTGCGAAGCTTTGAACACTATATTACAGTTGTAGAACTTTTGCACACACATTACGTATTTTGAATAATCACAAGAATTTTCAAATCATAAGCTAAGTTTCATTGTTATGAATTATATTTTAGCATCATAAATTTTATAATAGCATTAAGAAAATTATGGTTTTTAGTGTTATTGTTACATGTCTAATTTTCTTATTTTACAGCAAACCAGAAGACTCCACAGCTTTCTCTAATTCTAACATTTCCATCTATTGGGCAAAACCACTTAAAACTGACGTAATATCATGAGTGGTTAAGGGTTGCTTTGGCAGTTATTTAAAAGAGCGAGTGTTATGTATTACTTATTTCAGTTGTGATTTAAATTGTTTTAAAGGTAATGATTTAATTTATTTTGCTTCAGACTTAAAGATTAATTTGTTTTAATTTTTGTAGTTGAACTTGAGTTTCTTTGGTTTGTTTAAAAGTAATTGTAGTCATTTAATCTGTTCTCTTGACAGTTTTGGTTAATGCTGATTTTAAGTTGCTTGTGTAATTAAATTTTCTTCTTTACTTTTGGTTGGTTAACTATTTAAATTCTGTTTAGTTAATTTTTTTTTCTTAACTTTGGTTGTTAATCTCTTGATAGGTTGATCCTTAAGGTCAATCATTTTAAAGTTTGTTTACACAAGTTGGTGTTTAAAGTTAATTTAAGTTTTTTCTTTTATGCCCCCTTTTCTGCTAAATTTGGGATCCATATTTTCTGACTTTGGTGGTCGTTTTGGTGTTGTGGAGAATATATAAAAATTTTCATACTTGATTATTGTATTTTAACTGAAGTAATTTTTATTTCCTTACTATGGTGGTCGTGTTTGGTGTCGGAATAAACCCAAGAAAATTATCTGTGAAATTATTATATTTTTATTTAAGTACTTATCAGTATTGAAGTTAATTTGTTGTAAATTCAATAATTAAC
>KL814729.1:0-33110 GCA_000611955.2 Stegodyphus mimosarum
CCTCCTCCGAAAATAAGTCCTAGCGCGTATTTTGGACCAAAAAAGAAAGTAAGACAGTGTCTTCTTTTCGGAAAAAGACGGTAAATACATTTTCGAAAAGATGAAAATTAAATTCAAAAGTCAGTATTGTTTTCATAACAAGGAAAAAATACACAAAATATCACAAAAATAATCGGAAACTTCTAAAAACATACTAAAATGACAAAACGTTACATTGTTTTTGATTCTTAATATCTTGGTAGGATTACCTTTACACTTGATAACTTCATTTAATCTTTTGGGCATTGATTCTAGAAGTTTTTTTGTTATTTCTGGATTTAATTTATGCAAGTCATCTTGAATCTGTCTCGTTTTGACTTCGAACATCAGAAGAATCAGTAATGGAAATGAGTGTAAACAGTTATTCAATGAAACATCTCGTTACAACACAAACAGTTTATTTACAAGTCTAATAATTGACAGCTGCAGTTTCATCATCTTAAAACAGCACTTAAAAATATAAATGGCGTAAGATAATACTCATTAATTACCAAATGCACATGAAATGCAACTCGAAGCCATTTATCCCACTCTCTCATAAAAAGAACGAGCTCAAAACATACAGCTTTTCAAAACGACAAATGTAAACATTGTCCACTGTTGCCATATGCAATTTTCTAAATTAGTTAAACAAAGATAATATTAGATAGAGGTTAAACTTAACATCCTCCCACCTAAGTTAACTTTTTACCTTAAAAATTTAACTTACAAATGAAAGTTAACAAAAGAAAATCACAAACTGTTCATAAGTTACAAAAGAAAAATTATACATACTTCATGAGTCCAGTCTCTTAGGTACTTTGACTGTACGACCTGCTCTAGTCTTTTGAATCTGAGGTTCAGATACACACACATCATCAAACGCAAAGTTCTGACAAGTTTCGTCTCCCACCCCTTCTCGGTTGAAAAGTTCTGAATAATGGGATCATCACTGGATACTTCAAGTGGGTACAATCTTTGAATTGGTCTTAACAATTGTCCATGACTTGTTTTAAGCTTAACAAGTCTTGTAATTCCGTCTTTTCCTGGAAGGATCTGAATTATTTTGCCTAATAGCCAATTGATTCGCTTGGTGTTATCACTGCCTATCAGTACAACATCACCGATATTCACTTTCACAGATTTTCTGCTTTCTGATTTTTGGATGAGTGCCCCTAGATATTCAGACCTAAACCTGTTCCTTAAATCTCTTTTCAGGCTTTCTCTATATTTAACCCGCTTATTAAGACTTTTGTGCCCAATATGATCAAGATCTCGAACACCACTTTTTCGTATATCTTGCAGAAATAGAGAGGGACTTAAAGGCATTAATAGCATCATTTTCAGTTACGTATGTCAATGGACGGGAATTAATCACTGCTTCACAATCACAGAGAATCGTGGTCATTTCTTCAGAAGTTAAGGAGGCTCTTCCTAGCACTCGTCTTAATAATTTCTTAAGAATTCCTACCAAACTCTCCCACCAACCTCCCCACCAGGAGGCAGTTGGCGGGTTGAACTTCCATTGAATTGGTAGTACAGAAGTGTCATCAGTGATTTGCGCCCAGTTTAGATCTCGGAGTACATTTGAAGCGCCAACAAAATTAGTTCCGTTATCACAGTATATGATTCTACTCCGTCCTCTACGAGCTATAAACCTCCTAAGAGCTAGTAAAAAACTGTCGGTGGACATCGATTCAACCAACTCTAAATGGACTGCCCTGTAAACAGCGCAGGTGAATAAACAGATCCAAGATTTCTTGTTGCCTCTCAAGATCACTGGTCCAGCGAGATCCACCCCACAGATTTCGAATACAGCTGCTTCTCGTAGTCTGTCTTCTGGAGGAGGCGCGGTATAAGTTTCTAGGTTTTTTGCAGAAAATCTCCTACACACTGTGCATTGATTAATGAGAGATCTCACAGTTTTACGAGCGTTCAGAATCCAAAATCTCTCTCGTAGAATATTTATCAAAATTTGCGTACCAGCGTGTGCATTTTTCTCGTGATAATATCGCACTAATCTCTTGACAACCTCATGATTGGATGGAAGAACAGCTGGCATTTTAAATTCTTCCGTATCCTCACGAAAGGTAAGTTTAGTTTTCAGTCTAAGGATTCCACTTTCATCCTTGAATACTCCTAAAGTTTTTAATTTCTCGTCTTTTTCATTCACAAAACAGTCTTCTTGAACCATTTTAATCAATACCTTCTCAGCCTCAAAAATTTCATCAGAATCAAGGTTTCCATGTTTTCTCTCAATTTGTTCAGATCGACAATTGTAGGCGAATCTTAGGATCCAGGCAATTAGATTAACTATCTTTTTGTACTTGGAAAAATATCTATAATACCAATCTCTCTTAGTAACCAAGCATGTAGAAACTAAACATTTTGTTACAGATGAAACTATTCCCTTTTTCTTCTCTCTAAAAATCTCACTCTCATCTAAATTTAAATCACCTTTTGGCCAATCTTCTTCAGGCAAGTAGAGCCAACTTGGACCTAGCCACCAGTTAGATTTCAACAAATTTAGAGCTGAACAACCTCTGCTCGGGAGATCAGCCGGATTCATACATCCCGGAATATGTCTCCATGAATTTTTATTTGTTAGTCTTCTTATTTCTTTTACTCTATTCTGGACAAAGACACTCCAGGCTTCTTCTCTCGTTATCCAAGCTAAGACAGCAGAAGAATCAGTCCAGAAGTAAACTTCTTCACTCTGTATCTCAGATAAAATTGAGGACGAAAGTCGTGATGCTATAGTAGCTGCAAGTAATTCCAGTCTCGCGATAGTAGTTTCTTCTTTTCCCGTTGGTGCAACTCTACTCCTGGCTTGTATTAGCTGTACTTTAACAGAATCAAAAGTTTTTACTCGGATAAAAGCGGCCACGGCGTAAGCATGCTTACTGGCATCACAGAAAATATGTACTGAAGTATTTTCACTTGTATTCCTTGAACCAAAATATCTGGGAAAACGGATCTTCTCTAGATAGTCAATGTCTCTCAGCCATTTTAAAAATGCAGTTCTCGTACAGGTACCAACTTCTTCATCCCATGTTATCTTCTGCTTCCACGTTTCTTGAAGCAATAATTTAGGGATAAGGATGACAGGACAATATATACCAAGAGGATCAAACAATCTATGAGCTGTAGCTAAGATTAACCGCTTAGTTACTTTTTCAAAACATAACTCTTTTATACTACCAGTATTTATTCGTAGAGTGTCAGATTGTTTATTCCATATTAAACCGAGCACATTCGTATCAGCAGAAGCATCATCATTAATATCATTGAACTCCCACCCTCTAAGCTGAAATTTTCTCTCAGCCATTACTTCAGTTGATACATTCATAAAAAGATTGAGTTCATTTTCATTTTTGACACAACTGACACAGTTGTCAACATAGAAACTATGCATAAGTTTTTGAACGATACTTTTTGGATATGAGGATTCACCAGTTTCTATTTTCTCTAAAACAGTTTGTAAATGAAGCTGAATAGTAGAGTTTAGAAGAAAAGGGCTGCTTGCTACACCAAAAACTACACGACAGTGCCTGTAGTCTTTCAACTGACCATCACTATCAAGCCACAAGAACCTCAAAAAATCTCTATCAGTGGGTGAAACACTTATTTGTAGAAAGGCTCTTCGTATATCAGCAATAACACCTATCTCCTCTTTTCGAAATCGTGTTAAAATACTTGGAATCTGCTCTATTAGCTTCGGACCTTTCTCAAGGCAGTCATTAAGGCTAGGAAACCCCTTTACTTTGGCTGAAGCATCGAACACCGGTCGGAGTTTTGTAGTACTATTCTCTTTGATAACTTCTCGATGAGGAAGGTAAAGAACTTGACCTTGATCGTTTTTAGGAACTTCTTCAATTACTCCATCTTAAAGCCATTCCTTAAAAACATTTTCATAAGCTTCATAATTGGACTCAGTTTTAAGACGTTTAACAGTTTTGTTCAGTCTCCTCTCGGCTAAATCAAAATAATCTGGCAGTGGTGGATGATCTTACAACCAGGGCAAATCAACCTCAAAACGATTATCTACTACATGGACTGTATTTAGGAAATGTAATCGAGCAGCTTCTTGCAGTTCCATTTGGCTTTTCTTGACTGATGGGTCAGTAATGCCAAGTGTGTCCAAGGTCCATAAATCTGTTATCGTCTCCACTGTAGACAACAGGGACGTAACTAATAATGATGAGGTACACTCGCTTCTCGAAGTATTGGGCATTCGTCCCATAACTGACCATACAAGTTTTGTTTCTATGGCTACTAGACCACAAGGTATCTCACGACGACCACCTGTCATGAGTTTTCCAGCTACATCAGCCCCAATAAAGATTTCAATAGGATCTTCACAATCATCCACAATATTTATATTATAAGCAGCTAGCTCCTTTAGACAAAGTTTGTTGACAATAGGTGGCACTGACTTACAAATAATTTGTTGACTAAGAACTTTAAAGTTACAATTATAATTCCCGTGCACGCTTGATAAATACAAAGTGTATACATCGTGTTTGCATACCCCTGAATTTTCCCCTCCGAATAAAGAGTGCTGCAAATATTCACAATTCTGAGGTTCATAGTTCATTTCTTGAGCTGTACTTCGTAACAGATACGATCGCTGTGAAGCTGTATCAATAATAGCTCTCGCAATACGTTTTTTCCCATTACCTCTAATTATAACTTTGAATGTTTGCAGCATTACGTCTGGAGTTGAAGATAAGTTAGAAAGAGCCTGATCTACTTCAGCACTAATCTCAGTTTTCTTTTCAACTTCGGATGATTCCTCATTTTTGAGCACAGTTATTTGGTGCATTTTCCTACATAGAAGAACATGATGTTTTTTACCACAACACAAGCAACCAGCTTTCAAGTTACAGTCCTTAACTGAATGTCCAGATTTTAAACATAAAAAACACTTGTGAGATTGTTGAACAAGTGACTCCCTCTGACTTAAAGGCATTTTTCTTGCTTTTAGACAATCTCCTGAATAATGTGAATTAGAACAGAATATGCACTGTTTTGACACTGGAGAAGAAGTTAGAAGATCTGTCGCACTAGGCACATTTGAAAACTTTCCACTCTTAAATTTTTTATCGATCCCTTTTTTCTCCTTGGAAAAATTACTATATTTTTCTTCCGGTTTTGACTTTGAAGTGTTGAAACTTCTAGAGGCTAGAAAAATGCGTTCTTCAGCTTCAACTTCGTCTTGTAAAAATTCTAAAATACACTCTAAATCACTTTTCTCAATTATAGTTTTACTTTGATTTGAATCATCCGGACTCACTTCTCGAACTCTTCGATGAGCAGATCTATAGCGCTCCCAAGCAACAAGAGTTTCTTAAGGTAACGATGATTCAACTAGAGGAAATAACATGGCAGCATATTTCTCTCTAGTAACCCCTAATAGTTCAAGTGAACGGAGTTTACTCTCAAGTTGATCAAACAATTTTCTTAATGAATTTTTAGGACAGTTCTGTTTTTGAAGAACTAATGATAATAAATCTCTGACGTATACTTGAATCAATAATTCTTCTCTACCAAAACGAATTTTTAGCTGTTTTAAAGCTTTTCCATAACTATCACCACCTGGAGGAAAACTCTTATTTAATTCTTCGGCAGGACTGCCTTTTTCCATTGCTTGAGGTAAATACGAAAATTTATCGTGAAAATCAATATTAATGTCCTCATCAATTTTTTTGAATTGCCCCCAAAAGTAGAGCCAATTTCTTACATTACCGTCAAAAGTAGGTAATTTTATTTTTGGATAATGCAACAAAGTGTTCGGCTGCGAAATGACATTCAAACTTTCATTCTTAGAAGATAATTGTTTACCCACCAGTGTTTCTAACTTCTGTTTAAAAGATCTCCAGCGATCAATATATGTTTCTGACTCATCTACCACTTTCTCTATTTCGGAATCGGAAGTATTTTCAGAATACAACAGTTGTTTATATTTCTCTTCACATGCTATCATTAATAAAGCTTTCTCTTCAATTAGCTTTAATTTATTAATTTTCTCAACATAATTCAGGTTAATTTCTTCCTCATCAAAAGAATTACATGCTCGAGTAAACAATCTTCTAAGCTGTTTTCTATCTTTCAATACAGTTTCCATAATGAATAAAGAGTAAAAACAAAATATAAAAATATTTTTCAGTCACTCGTAAAAAGCAGTCGCGTCCTGTCACGGACGCCATAATGTCTCGTTTTGACTTCGAACATCAGAAGAATCAGTAATGGAAATGAGTGTAAACAGTTATTCAATGAAACATCTCGTTACAACACAAACAGTTTATTTACAAGTCTAATAATTGACAGCTGCAGTTTCATCATCTTAAAACAGCACTTAAAAATATAAATGGCGTAAGATAATACTCATTAATTACCAAATACACATGAAATGCAACTCGAAGCCATTTATCTCACTCTCTCATAAAAAGAACGAGCTCAAAACATACAGCTTTTCAAAACGACAAATGTAAACATTGTTCACTGTTGCCATATGCAATTTTCTAAATTAGTTAAACAAAGATAATATTAGATAGAGGTTCAACTTAATACTATTACATAACTTAATAAATATTATAGGATTACCTTTACACTTGATAACTTCATTTAATCTTTTGGGCATTGATTCTAGAAGTTTTTTTGTTATTTCTGGATTTAATTTATGCAAGTCATCTTGAATCACTGCTTAAAGTTGCTGCCGCTAAGACATGTTCTGTTTTCGAATTTTCGATTCTAGTTTCTGCCAGATATGTTCAATAGGATTAAGATTTGGTGATTGGGTTGGCGCCTTAATTACGTATTTCTGGACATCTATGCTAACAGCCAGAGTCTAACATTGTTTCCAACGCTTAATAATATCAAAAACTGTAGAATTTGTTAAATTAACTGGCAATTTTCCTAATAGATTTTCCTTTCTTTTGATGCAAGTTAATAACTAATCTCCGGGTTTCTAACGATGTTGCCTTTCGCGATCGAGCCATTGCAAGAAAACATTAAAATAACGAATATTTTCTAAAAAGAATATTCGAATTTTAAAAGCGAACGATTTATAGATTTTTGCCTAGCTTCTTTATCCAAACTAATTCCATAAAATTTCTTTTTTACTTCCTTATACGAAGTAATAAGGAAGTATTGTAATCGCGAAAAATTTCGAGTACCTTCTTTCAACGAAAATATCTGTTTTGACAGCTATCGAATGCAATTTAACTATATTTTTGAGTGACCCCCCGTACGTAAGGACATAATAAAGCACTCTTCCAACCCAAATAATTATAAAATTGATTTAAAATGAAATCCGGAGAGATTTTTTCGCGGCGTCTGTGCGTACGAACGTACCTATGTAGGTATGTGTCTCGAATAACTCCAAAACGAGAAGCTTCAGAACGTTGAAATTTTGTATATAGGGCTGCTATAACATGTGGATGTGCACCTCGCACTTTGGTTGCAATTCGCCGCACCAAAAGTGTATAAATATATGTATATATACATATGTCCACTCTGTTACTCGGCTCAGTGAGCTCCCTTTCTTTATTCTTATAAGTTTGTAAGTTGCGCATTTTTTGTATTAAAAATAATTGAATTATGTTGTTCTTGTCTTTCGGTTAAGATTTTTACGCCTTTAGTTAACCTGCATGCAATAATTGTGAAATTGTTAACAATTTAAAAGTTTTTTTAAATGCGGCTAAGCCTAATTTTTGGTTATGAAAGCGGCCATATTTGTTTACATTTGAAGCTTAGCAGAATAGTGGATTTGTTGCCAATCTAGAGAAACTAAGCTTCTCAAGTAATGTCTTCTTTTATTATTGCAAATTAAATTATGTTTGATTCAAACTGGAATTATCATTTAAGTTATTAGGCTGGTTTTTGCGTACAAATTATAATTTAATTGTAAAAAATGGTTTTTTTATTGTTTTAACTGTACTTGGAGTTTTATGTTTTTCTACATCTTTCAATTTTTAATGAAAATATTTTGAATTTTTATGTATTTTTGCCTTACCGCGAAGTGAGAACTGAATTAATTAGTAGCGCATGCGTAGGTAAGCGGAGCGGAATCGTGTGTGAAAAACTGTTCCTTTTTTACTTGCTTAATTTCTTTTATACATCGTTTTAGATTTATTAGAGTATTTGAATAGAATATGTATGTAGTAATTCTTCAGACGCTATACTTTTTGCTCACTCTCAGTTATAAAATGAACGAGATGTAATGCTGTTAAGTGAACCTAGCGCCGAAGTGTGGCTGTGGTAAATAATATAGTGAAGTTTAAAGAATGTATTTATTCTATTATGGTTTATGCGCTATCGACGAAGTAGATTTGATTCAAAGTTCGTTATGTGTTAACTCAATATGTTTAAATGAAATTCAGGAAAATTACGTGTAATTTAATATTCCGTACAAGGAAGTAGTGTGGTGCACACATCAGATTTTTATTTGTTTAATTTCTTTTACTTCGGTTTAGATTTATTATAGTATTTGAATAGAACTTGCGGTAATTCTTCAGGATGCTATAATTTTTGCTCAATCCGTTGTTATAAAATGAATGAGATGTAACGCTGTTAAGTGAACGAAGTGTGGCTATGGTAAATAAATATAGTGAACTTTAGAGGGTGCATTTATTCTATTGTGTTCTATGCGCTGTCGACGAAGTAGATTTAATGCAAAATTCGTTAACTGTTAATTCAATATGTTTAAATGAAATGCAGAAAAATTGAGTATAGTTTAATATTCCGTACAAGGAAGTCATGTGGTGTACACATCAGATATTTTATTTAATGCGAACGATTTTAATTAGAAATTATGAAATTGTCCGATTATTTTGTGGTATGTTTTTTTTTCTATTTCAGCGGAAGACGTTATTTTTAAAATTTACTAGTTAAATTTTTTAAATTTATTTAGTACGAAGAGAACTAAGAAAATATGTATTCAAAAGGAAAATTTTCTTAATTATTTTATTTCACAGCTTTTCTCCTAAGTAAAAAAATCATAGTGGCCGATCATTTTTATGAGACACTGTACATATAGAGACAGAGATACATAAATAGAAAGTGTGACATATACATGTATACATATAGTACAACAATTTGTTAGTAAAAAGCCGTAATTCTTCTCGCTAGAGGGCTGGCAAGCTATAAGAAAAGAAATAGGCTCTTAAAACTAATAAAAGGAGAGAAATGGCCAGAAAACAGTGATATTAAACAATAAATTTAATAATTTAACTGAAGTTCTGTGCCAGTTTAAGAGAGAAGCTTTAATGCAGTATAAACTATGTTACATTTTTACATTAGATCATTTGAATTATCCATCCATCATCTACCTTCCCTCGGGATATGAGTAAAAAATTTCATTATCCAATTCAAATAATCTAAAATAAAAGGTAAATGCCAGCTTGTTCTAAGGAATTTGTAATAATTGTTTTTGGAATAAGATTGCTTTTCAAAATTTTAATGAAGTAGCGTATTTCTTCTTGGAGGAGGTCTGCATTATTACAGATTCTTTTAATTCTTAGAAATTGTGCATTTATAGTATTGATAATGACTCTTTTAGAAATGGTAGAATTCTAGTTAGTGAAGTTTAGTGTATGAAAATTGAAATCTCTACGTTTATCAAAAATTTTAATAAGATTGTAATTGAGAATTTGTAGATCAAGGTAAACAATATCATTTTGTACTGTATCAGCAGCATTAATTTTGAGGCATATTTGTATTTTTAAGTTTGTTAAAGTTGTTAAAGGCAATAACATCATCAATATATACATATATATATATGCATATATTTACTCTTGAACTACAGTATCAAATGTACTTTTAAGCAATAGCTGTTAAAACCTTCCTTTTCTTTGCAAATATTTTAAAATTTTGCAGCTCAATGTGTAAGGTTTCAGTTAAACTAACAAAGTTTCATTTTAATTTAAATCTTTCTATCCCTTCTCATTTTCAACTTCCCGTTGGAAGAAGCGCGCGTTTTCAGCTTTATGCTAATTTGAAGTGGAGCCAAGTGAGATTTAAACCAGAGGTAGAAACCTTTCAGTGTGAGAGAGCTTTTAGTCTCACTATTTAGTCATTTAAATTCTAAGCCATAGCGCTTTACGTGATTTCTTATTGAAATAAATCCAAGTGCGACGGTATTAGTAAATCTTGCTACGAACCATTTAGTTAGAGGCCAACCTCGCGTTATGAGCTCTGTGAGCAACAACTATTTAATTTCTACTTAGCTTTAGTTTTAAATTTATCTGATTGTTCATTTTAGACCCAAGTGTGGTCTTTTACTTTCTGTATCCCTCCCGAGTTGGGAAGTGGTTTGTAAATAAAAGTGATTTAATAAAAGAGGATTTTAAATCCCTTTCAAGTGCAGTTCTTCTACCACTGAATCACAGCCTTCTACCACAGAACATAGCTGCATTCAGCTCCCTGTTCCAGATCAGGACTTAAGGAGTTCACGAAGATGTTTTCAAAGAATATGCACCGAACACACAGTCCTGACAAATGCGCAAAATTCTTGACCGCATAGGTCTCTCTAATTCGAGTACTACTTTCTACTTATATATATATATATATATATATAAGTAGAATTTTCATAGAATTATGTGTACCACTTTCCTATATATATATGTAATAATAAAATTCCATAGTCAAAAGTACATATAAAACCCTAAATTAAATTTCGTCTTTTATTTTTGTTTATTCCTCAATCACAATTCTAAATGCATGTTCTTTTCATTTTAATGGCGATGATCTCTTATTCGAAAGTACGTGGAATTAAAGTAACAGCCCCGTAGTCAAATTGATTTTCCCGCTTTTTCTACACGTACAGTTATTGAATGTTCTGGAAATATTTAAAGCGAACTGGATTGGCTGACGAGGCTGACGTCATTCCTTGGAAGCTCCGCCTTTCCAGTAATTATAAAAGGACTCGCAAAGGAACATCGGGCGGTGTCAAAAGGAACATCGGGCGGTCTTAGTCGGTCGGTATATCTGTAATTTCTTGTTCTTTGCATTCATACTCTTAAAATCGGGAGAATTTTTGAGAATTCTGGTGAGTTATATTCGCACTTAGTGTACAGCACTCGTGTTTTCTCAGTGGATTACCTGTCTCATCAGCGTCTGGTAAGTTCTTTTTGACTTGTTTATTTCTGAGCATGCATTACCGGGCCAATGGTTTATGTTAAGCAGTAAGAAATGAGCAGTTTAGAGGATAAAAATGTACGTAGTTTAATTGAGCAGATACGTGAGAGTAATGGAGGTCATGTCGATTACAATCGCCTATCTATGCAAATTAACCACTTGCAAACAGAAATTGAGAGTTTAAAAAATTCTAATTTACCGAAAGCTGATCCTAGGCTTACGATTATGGAAGAACAACTTAAAAATCTTTGTATCATACATGATAACTTAGAGGAAAAGAAAAATGGTAAAATACCTGAAATAGAAATAGTTAGTGCTAACCCCACACCTGATAGTAACGCTAAATTCTTAAAAACACCAGCTACCCCAAAAAAGGGATCGAATTCAGCTAACCTAAAAAGAACTTCTAGCGGAAGAACGCGCAAAAAGAAAACAGTTGATAGCGAAGGTTTTACCTCTCCTCGCAAAACACATAAAAGAAATCATTCGAATACGGAAAAGGATTACCCAAGCCAGAAAAATACTTTTGAACCATTAGAAAATGAGGTTAACATGGATGACGGGACTCAAAATGGTACTCCTTTTGAAACCCCAAAGAAAACCGCGGGTCATATCCCACCAATAGTTCTCGCCGATTTTAACGGAAACTGGGATAAGATGAAAGACGATTTTGAAGATGTACTCGGCATCAAAAATTATACAGGAGACCTAAAAGGAGGAAGACTCACAATCAGAGTTTTCGAACCCGACCACTACCGCGAAATCACCAAATATTTGCAAAATAAGGAAATTCCCTTTCATACTTTTCAAATGAATTCCAAGAAGCCTATTAAGGCAGTTATTAAGAAACTTCCGGCCACCGCAAAAATCGAAATCCTACAGAAGGAAATACAAGATCTGGGCATACCAGTCCAAAAAATAAGGCAAATCACTGCCATCAAGAACGGAGATATCGTCAATTTGCCAGTTTTCGTGGCTGACGTCCAACGAAGCGAAGAAGGAAAGCAGATATTCGGAATTAAGAAGCTGAGAGGCCTTAATGTCCAGATTGTGAAATATAAATCACGGCCAGGTCCCGTTCAATGTCATAAATGCCAAAGATATGGGCATACACGGGACCTGTGCCATTACACCCCACGGTGTTTAAAATGCGCACAAATGCACGAAACTTACTTATGTAAGTCTAAAAAAGATATAGACCAGCCTGTCTGTGTACTTTGCGGACAAAATCATGTTTCATCCTACCGCGGATGCAGCAAAAACCCAGAAAACATCAAGAAGCGAATTGCAGAGCGAAAAGCCGAGCAAAATTCAAATAGTAAAAATACTAAACCTGGATTTACTTTAAAAGAAGATGACTTCCCCAAATTGCCGTCGCGCAATCTACAGAATATCCCTGACCCACCTTCAGCGTGGAGCAGAGAAAAACCATCCAATCAGGAAACACCAAATTTCTTCGAATGGATTAAAACGCAACTTATGCAAGCCAAAGCATTTTTCATGAAATTCAAGTCTGCCAAGACTTTAATAGAGAAATTCGAGATCGGCATGGCAGCGATCGAATATTATATGAACCAAAATTATGACTTCTAGAGGCCCACAGTTTAACCCAAGCCTTATTGCAACTACTACTAGTTTCCTTAAAGTCTCCTTCTTTAATGCCAACGGAGTAAATAAACAGAAATATGAATTGGCGAATTATCTGAACAAACACAATATCGAAGTAATGATGTTAAATGAAACCCATCTTTACCCAAATCTTAAATTCAAAATTCAAGGCTATAATGTCATCCGACAAGATCGCACTCATAATAGCGGAGGCGGCACCGCCATACTAATTAAAAATCATATCAAGTTCACTACCTTCAATATCCCGAATACAGGCCGAGTAGAAACCACTGCAGCTCTAATTTATACTGGATTCAACGTTCCTTTCTTGTTTATTTCAGTATATAACCCACCCAAGAATACTTTAACTAATTCTGACTTAGATAACCTGACCAATTTTGATTACCCAACCCTGATCGCCGGCGATATGAACGCCAAGAATACAAACTGGAATTGCAGCATCAATAACAACAACGGAAATATTCTTAATAACTATGCACTCAATAGCAACATCAGAATCATCGCTCCAGATGTTCCAACGAGATATCACTTTAATGGAAGAGGGGATATCCTTGACATCCTGATACTGAAAAATATTCACTCTACTCCATACTTAGAAGTGACGGAAGAATTATCCTCTGATCATTTCCCTGTAAAATTCGATTTTTATGGTTTCTACCCACCTCTCATTAAACCGAAGATTAAAGTTAACTGGACTATCTATAAAAATGAACTTATTAATATCCCCAGTAGCATAGTAATTAACCATCCCGAAGAAGTTGAAAATGAAATTAACAAATTTAACGGACATATTCAAAAGGCACTGGCCACAGCAACTTATACGCAGAAAAATTACTCTCCGCAAGAACTCCCGAATTATATTTTAAACCTTATAAAAGAAAGAAATAGATGCAGGAAAAATTGGCAACTCACAAGAGATCCAAACGACAAGACTCACGTGAATTACCTCACTCGTCAAATTTCACAGGAAATAATTAGCTATCGCTCCAATAAATGGGACTCTTTTCTTGAAAATTTAGAAATGCAACCCAACATGGTTTGGAAAATTGCAAGATCCCTTCGCAATAACCAAGCAAATCTTCATCACCCTATTACGCACAGAGGTATGACACACAACTCAGAAACGGAAATCGCTGAAGTCATGGCGGAGAGCCTTGAAAAAGTTTTCGAGAAACATGAAGAAATCAGTCCTTTTGACTATACTATCAATAACGAAGTCGAAGAAATTAAACTTAAAAGTAACAGAGATTATGTAAAATTTACCTCCCCCAAAGAAATCCAAGAAATCCTCAGGAAGCTAAAGAATAAAAAAGCCAGAGGCTTTGACAACATAAGTAATGAAGCCCTTAAAGTTCTACCGAAAAACTGTATAATTCTACTGTGCAATTTAATTAATTCATGTATTAGGCTCTCTTATTTTCCGAAAAAATGGAAACATTCAATTGTAATAATGATCCCGAAACCAGGCAAAAATCCAAAAGAAGTATCCAGCTATCGACCTATCAGCCTTCTACCCGCTATCAGCAAAGTGTTTGAACGCGTAATTGCCTCAAGACTCCAAATTTTCACTGACAAATTAATTGATACAGACGATCAGCAGTTCGGGTTTAAAAAAGCTCATTCAACATCGCATCAAATTCTTAATCTCATAGAATTCATTGCCGTAGAATTTCAGAAGAAAAACGGAGTTGCCGCATGCTACCTCGACTTCGAAAAGGCCTTCGATCGAGTGTGGCATGCTGGTTTAATATGCAAGTTATCGAAATTAAACCCTCCTTCAAGTTTCTTAAATCTCATGATTTCCTATTTAGAAGATCGTACCTTCCAAGTCCGCTGTGGTGATGCTTTGTCCACACATAAAAATATTCATAGAGGACTACCTCAAGGTTCCGTCATCTCTCCAGCAAACTTTAATCTATATGCAAGTGACATGCCCAAGCCGCAAAATGCAAAAATCCTTAAATATGCCGATGATACGGTAATACTTACTAATTCCTTAAACCCGCAACATGCAATAGACAAACTGAATAGCCAAATTAAAATAATAGAAAAATGGTGCACCAGATGGAAAATCAATCTTAATCCCACCAAATGCTGTATAGTTATGTACAGAAGATATAAGAAAAACTACCCTCTGGATATCAATATAAAAATTCATGATACTCTTATCCCTTCGGCCAATTCGTACAAATATCTTGGAGTGTATATTGATGCACAGCTCACTTTCAAAGAACACATCAGTTATATCACCAACAAAGCTAATGCAGCTTTTATGGCTCTTTACCCGCTTCTAGGGAAAAATTCTAAATTAAATCTGAATACTAAACGCAATCTTTACCTGATGCTTATTCGACCAATTCTCTTATACGCAGTCCCCACTTGGGCCACGGCTTGCAAAACCCATAGAAAGAAACTTAGCTATCTACAGAATAAAATTCTACGCTCAATAACCTCAGCACCCTGGTTTATTAGAAATATCCAGCTGTATCAAGACCTGAAGATTCCTGAAATACAAGAACAGATCTTAATAATTTCGCACAAATTCTTTATCCAAGTTCAGAATTCACCATATAATGCTATTAAAAATCTCGCAAACTATGATCCAACAGAAGAAAATCTGGTTAAGCGACCACGTTCTATTCATCACAACTCAAAGTGGTGAAAGTGTACATATTGTAAATAGTACCCAGTATTTAATTGCATTTCATATACTCAAGAATTCGTGATATGATTAACTATTTTTGTGTTGAGTTTTAAGTGTATTTTATTATCTGGCAAAGCCAAATTACGGACTTTGTGAAGAGTAATTTGAAATAGCCTTATGGACTATTAATTTTCGTCTTGAAATCGCTTAAAAGATTATCCTGCAACCTGACTTACTCTCCGTATCTCATGTTCATTTCAGTCACTCAATTCCTCACTGCAAATAGCACGCACCCAGCACCTGCTCAAAAATTTTTCGAATGTTTCTACATCTACAAAAGTATATCAATTTATAATTTCATGACTGCCTTCCTGTATGACTTTGCCACATAGACCATTCTTTCGCCTAAGGGCGCGGTGCTAAGCACCTCTGATTTATCTAAACAAAAGTGAGCGGCCTCCGGCCTTACTTGATATATAGGTTAAAACTCATTAGTAGTTGACACCTTGAACCGAAAGTACTATCTTGATCTTGATCATCGGGCGGTCTTTTCATTAATGTAATGATGGAATAAACATCAATTCAAAAAGCTATTAATTGTTCTTCGAAGATGTAAATTTTAACACAGCTGTTTTTCAAGAAAAATAATAAATGGATTCTTTTTGTTATCATCGTTTGTTACTTTAAGCTACGACTACATCACATCATCATGGCACATCACATATATATATACCACTTTCCTTAACGTACACATAATTCTACAATTTTCAAAAGACGAAAAAAAGGTTGTCAAATTTTTAATGAATGGTAGAAAGAAAAGGTATACATTTCTGACATACATGCATTGCGCTTTTTTCTTACCAAATGTCACATTATGTCTAATCATTTCATGCGTTTCCTGTTTTAGGAGTGCTGGATTTTGAAAAGGTCTGCTTTTCCTGAGCATATGGAGGTCCACCTGAACACCTGCCATTCGAATCAGAACTTTTTTTCACATTTCATGACATGTTGTGCTTTGTTTTCAAATTACATTTATCAAAACTTCCAACCACTGTATTAAATGTCTATCAAAAATCTTTATAGTAGCTCTTCTTTAAGATGAGTATAAAGTTCACCGCGGATCAAGGCAACAGTGCTTTAAAAAGAATGTAAAACGATGAGAGCTGCCTCATTATAACTCTAATTAATTTCATGTTTTCTTTTTTGTTTTGTTCTAGATGTTGCTGTTATTATTTATTTCGCAATGGCATAAATGAAGGTGAAACTTCCCTGACAGTTCAGACTATTCAGAATGGATGACGCACAAAATCCTACAAATATTAAAAGCATCAAAACCAGCTAAACAGTGTTTGACGAGATTGATAGAATCACTGACATGTCAAAGATTTGAAGCTAGAAGAAAGTCCCTGACAAGTCCACCTCACCATACAAGAAACAGATCTTTGTTAAAGTATTCAAATAAAACGATAAAATTTGTGATACTGTGGGACACTTCTAGTTTACCATCTGTTCTGTGCCTAGAACATGTTTCATGTAATAAACTTTTGAAATAAGAGAAAATTTTACAAATAGAACACAAATAAAATGCAAATCAAAGTTAACACTCTTTACAAACATTTAAATTGAAGTGTTAAAATAAAGAACTTATAATATACTAATTTTAAAAGTTTTATATATCTTCAGGCGAACCTGTTAGCAGTAATAGCAAAAGTATATTCCACAAAATGAAAGTAGCATGCTAAAAAGAATAAAGCACAAGTATAATGCAAGGACAAATTCTTTTTAACAGACTTCTGGCATCTGAGCATAAGAAGAATCCTCTCTGACCAATATATATCGTTTGGTTTTGACGTTGCCGAGTTTCGTTATGCAAAAGTGACACTAATTTATTCTCTGAGTACGGAAGATACAAATGTATTTAAATTTTTACTTCCTTGTGCAAAGTAAAAAAGAAGTATTGTGATTGCCATAAATTTCGGGTCTCATATTTCAACGAAAATATCCACTTTGACAGCTATCGAATGCAATTTAACGATGTTTTTGCGTAATATCTAAACGTAAGGACAGAATAAAAGACTCTTTTTCCCTCAAAAAATTATAAAACTGATTTAAAATGGATTCTGAAGAGATAGTTTCGTGGCGTCTTACGTATATATGTATGTATCTCGCATAACTAAAAAACGACTAGCCTCAGAAAGCTGCAATTTTGTATGCTATGACATGTGGATGACTTTTGACTGCTATAACATATAGATGTGCACCTGGCATTTTGGTTGCAATCGGCGGCACCAAAAGTATTTATTTTAATTCTTTTCTTTAGCAAAGTTTTAATTCTTCAAGCTCATCGGAATCTCTCTTAAATTCATCGTGTATTGAAAAGTTGTATTAACATTGTCAGAATCAAAACTTATTCAAGAGAGAGGTAGAGTCCATTGTAACGATACATCTTTTCCGAGCAAAATGAACTATATTTCTGTTCGTTTGAAACTACTGAGGCACTGAAATTAATTGTTTTAAGTTATTTGTACCTCTGAAAATTGAAGGCACATCTTCTACATATCTATCCTGCAAAAAATGCCCCGTAGAAACCAGTAACATTTTTTATAAGTACCCATAAAATTCTGTGAGTGTCTGTTGAATTTTACTGATTTCTGTTAGGTTTTCTTACTGATTTCAAAATGCCCCATAGAAACCAGTAAAACTTTTTCTCTGCGGGTTTTCTTCCTGGTATCATCTGACACCCATACAACCAACATCAATGTCAGAACTGTTGTTGTTGTTGTTTCAAATTCCCTTGAGGCAGGAAAGCCTATACCAAGTCCAAGAGACCTTGCCGCACAAGCAAATCGCAGATGTCGCCCTGCTCAGCCGACAGCTGTCTCAGAGAGACGCCTATACAATCCAGTAGGTGAGCGGGAGAGGCAGGGAGGGAACCCACAGGTTTTGTTCTTCTAAACAATGAAATTAATACTGGTGTCAGTAAACCAAAATTCATTGGTATTCTTGTTGTCTACTGATTATTTTAAATTATTTATTTATTTACTTTTATTTCATTTATTTGGATACTGTTGAAAATTAGGATATTTCTGTTTTGCAACCAACAGAAAGCTTTAAAGTTAAAAAAACATTCAGTGAACCCTCTCGTCTCCCCCTTTTCTCTAAGACGGTCAGTATGTCTAAGAATGAAAATATGATCTCTTTGAGACCATCAGAGTAACCTGGAAACGCAGGTGGTCGTTTTAGAGAGGGTTTTTAATATATATGCTCATTTATTTGAATTCTTAAAAACTTTTGTCGAAAACAATAACAGTAATCATATACACCACACACAGCGAGGTCTCTCTAAGAAGAACAGCGACCTTTTATTTGGGCAAAGTATACTTTGCCAAAATAAAATAAAAACAATTCTAAAAATAAAATGGTCTCTCTAAGAAGAACAGCGACCTTTTATTTTGGCAAAGTATACTTTGTTATGCAATAAGAAATAAAGACAATTCGTAAAATAAAAAAAAAAGCTAAAACTGCCTTTCGAAATTCTATACATGAAATTTTTTTAAAACAATGTGGTGATATACTACAATCTGGGATACATAATCAATTAGTTCGTACTAAAATTATTTGTATGGAAGTCGATTAGCGGCAAAAAGAAATCAAGTTACTTTCACAGACTTTAATAACAAATCAAGTGCCATTGGCAATAATTAAAGTACAGTTTGTAACAGCTGGAAGTTTTATTACGTTATGAAGCCCATTCTTAAACCTTGCAAGAGAATATAAGATGGATGGATTTTGCAATTTTTCTGTGAATATGTCTAATTAATTTTGGCTTTACTTTGACTAACAAATTTTCCATTTATAATTGCTCTAAAAGTCGTTTTGGTAAGACAATACGAAGAGTATTACACTTTTTTAACAAGATTTTCTTTTTTCTTTTTCTTATTGCCTTACTTTGACGAGAAGTTGGTTGCCATGCCTCTTTCCATTTGATTAACAGTTTTTCTTTAAGATGTCAGTTACATTTTTCGTCGGCCCACTAGCGGTCAAGCGATAAAGTCCGCTGAACACTAGTAGTTCAGACCGAGGTACGAATTCCTAGAACAGCTTTCCTGCATGGGCGTTTTCGTGGTTTTTCCCATTGTAACGCGTATAAGAGCTAGTTTCCCTTAGAACGTCTTCCACGATGGCATCCCACGCCCTTAGACAGATAGCGCTCGAGGCTTTGCCGTAATCACATAAACCAAACCAAATACATTTTTCGTCAATATTACTTGGCGAGTTAAAAAACAGTAACCCGTTTGTTAATTCCTATCACTTCTTTTTGCGGCAACCTAAAACGTGTAACGATTATTTTTTTCTAGTACACTTAGTATAGTAAGTATAATTGCAGTTGGATAATTTCATTTATTCTTTTTCTATTTATATCCGAATTAATCAATTAATATAAGTTTAGCTGAACGTATTCCAAATTGTACAGCATCCCATTCCATAAAGATTTATTGCATCAACATGCAGACGTAGAAAGTACAATAATTATTATTAGAATTGGAATATTTTTGGAAGATTTTGACTCAAAATCTAAAGAGAAGTATCAGAAAATAATTACAGTTATTAGAAAGCAATTACAGAAAAAAAATCTGAAAGGTTTCAGATTTTAAATTAAGTCCAAAGGGTTTTTTTTTTTTGTAACGTTTTGTGCATTACTTTTATTTAATAAATATCATATTCTTCGCCCTTAAACCATAAAATTCAGTTCAACAGCAATATCGAATATAATTTTAAAATGAGCCCATCTTTAGAATTTCCGATACAGAATTCTGCGCACTGCAAATAAAAAGTTTTTTTTTTCCACCGTAGAGTGTTGCCATTGCTCGCTTTTAAATCGTTTAAGTTTGTTCATCAAAAATTCGTTTAAGTTTTACAAAATATGAAATAGGTAATAAAAAAAATTCCAAATTCCAAATTTGGGCTTCCAGATGCCCATATTCGGGTGAAAACGTACCTTATTCAAAATTGGATGGTTCTAGGTAACCGTTGTTTTATCACATTTGGAGAAATACATATACATTTATGCAGATTCTTCATTATTTAATTTCTTTACATATAATACAGGGCTGCAAGATTTAGTGGCAACAGTTTGAAAAGTGATTCAGACTTTAATGATTCCGACGCAAAATTGCAAAACGAAAACAATAGTCCTTAGAAGACTAAAGCCTCTTTGGACAAAAAAAAACTGAAAGATTTCAGATTTTATATTATGCCCAAAGGGGCTTTTTTTAACGTCGTGTGTCTTACCTTTATTTATTAAATATCGCATTCTTCGAACTTAAACTATAAATTTCAATTCAACAGCAATATTATAAATAATTTTGAAAGAGCATATGTTTACAATTTCCGGTACACAGTCTCGTGCGCTGGAAATAATTTTTTTTTCGGACAGTATTGCCACTGCTCGCTTAGAAATCCTTGAGTTTGTTAATCAAAAATTCGTTAAGTTTTGCAAAATAGGAAATAGATAATAAAACAAATTCCAAATTTGCGCTTCCAGATGCCCATATTCGAGTGGAGGACTTCGTTATTCAAAATTTGATGCCTCTAGGTACCGTTGTTTTTTCACAGTGCGAGAAACATACATACATTTATGCAGATTTTTCATTACTTAATTTGTTTAAATTTAATGCAGGTCTCTAACTATTTCGTGGTAAAAATTTAAAAAGTGAAACACCGTTTGTACTGAATGAAACTAAAATGGCCAAAGAAAATTAATAGACCTTCTAGGTAAATTGCCGCTGCTAATAAGTGCTTCATCGAGTTCCGAAAACTAAAAAGTAATGAGTTTTAACTGATATTTCTAAGATGTTGTGTAACACTAATAAATATTTCAGTTACTGCTGATTAGCTAGTGTAATTTAGTGTTGGAATTTCGTAACGGAAAATAAATCTTCTAGCATTAACGTTAGCAACAAGTACTAACATTAAAACAAACTTCAGTACTTGGAATATAAGACTTTCAAAAATAACATTTCTCTGAAAAGTAACTCTTTTCATTTCCGATTTCTTCATCTTTCAGCAAAATATTACATCTATGACACTAACAGCCTTCTTAGATCCTTTTAAATTTGAGAAATCAATGAACTCTGTGTTACAGGATCTGAAAGAATACACTTATCTAATATTTAAAAAGTTAATCTGCTTTTAACATGTGATCTCGATTGACAAGCATCACTCTAATTTTATCATTCCTTCTATTTAAAAGCAATCATTAAACGTGAACAATAAAGCCTCATTGTATGTAATTTTAGTAGAACACGAAGAAAATTGATACTCCTGTTCACCAAGCCGCTGGTATCATGTGTTGCAAACTTTTAGGCGCAGCCTGCCTTAAATGTAGGTATTCATCTGAAAAGTCTATACAGTCTTTGTGGATGAAAAGCCTTCTGAAACATTTAGTAAAATCTGATGATTAACAGATATTGGTCGCTAATGAGGCTAAAGTAAATGTGTCATGCAAGAAGAATCTAAAAAGAAAGAGTTGGGAAGGCATATGGCAAAATTAGTATCTGGAAGATCACTGGTGTCAAACAGAACGAAAGTTTTACAATGATGTCAATTAATTTTATGTCAGCACTCTAATCCCGAGCCATCATAATTTTAACTTTTATTGACATTAAATTTTCGTTTGATTTAGAAGCTGTATGTTTTTAATATTAAACATGTTGCCATGAATTTTAAAGTCTCCGGGTTATCTCACACTAAATCAAGCCGTAAAATATAATATTTCAACGTCTACACCTTGGAAAACGAAAAGTCTGAAAACTTTCTAGATTTCACATTACGCCCAAGGGGACGTTTTCCTAACATTTTCTCTGTTACATTTATTTATTAAATGTCTTGTATTTTGCACTTAAAATTCAATTCAACAGCAATATCGCCAATTAATTTTAAAATGAGCATATATTTAGTATTTCCGATACACAGTCTAGCGCGCTGGAGATGAAAATCTTTTTTCTGTACACCGTTGCCATTGCTGGCTTTGAAATCCTTGAGTTCGTTAATGCAAAATTCTTAAATGTCTGACAAAATATGAAATAGATAATAAAACAAATTCCAAATTAGAGCTTCCACATGCCCATATTCTCAAAAGGATTACGGTATTCAAAATTCGATGGTTCTAGATACCGTCGTTTAATCACAATGCGAGAAACATGCGTACATTTATGCACATTCTTCATTATTTAATGTCTTTAAATATAATACAGGGCTACAATATTTAGTGGCAACAGTTTGGGAAAGTGAACAGACATTTAATATTTCTGATGCAAAATGTCGAAACGAAAACAATAGTCCTTCAGGAACAAAGCGCTTTGGACTAAACGTTTGAAAGAGTACAGATTTTAACGACCGCCCAAAAGGACTTTTGGTGGTTTTTTACTTTCTCTCTGAGCTCGCCGTCAACAAGACTGCTGTTACATTTAATCCTGCTAGCTTTTAGCTCCAATTTCTTTGCACTTACACCATAAACAATTCAACAGCAAAATTTGAGACATTTTAAAAGCAGCGTATGTTTAGAATTTCTGATGTAGTATTAAGTGTTGGCTGTATGTTTTCCTATTTTTCCTCCTCCTCCTCCTTGATTTATGTAATAACGATTTTGATTTATGTAATAACGTTTAAGTTCCACCTCAAGTTGTCGGTGTTATTCTAAAGAACGAAGTACATGCCTTTCTGTTCATAGTTGAAAATTAATAAAGGATTATTTTCACCCTTCTGTGTTGGTATTACTTCACGGCTGTGCGAAAATTACGCCAGGTTCATTAATAGGATTTTGGTTAGTTTATGTGGCATAAGAGGATTTCATCTTATATATGTAGATATTTAAATTTTTTGCAGACATTTTTGTGAATTAGATGAGAGGTATTTCTCGAAAAATAGCTAGTGCACCTACATTTAAGTCCTTATATCGTAATCAATGTAAGTGAAAAAAATAAAAGTAAAATATTGATAAACCTTTTTATGGGAACATATCAAATAATCTTGAAACTTCAACACATTTTAGAAAAAAATGAAAAAAAGCAAAAATTTACCTTTGATATATATGTTTATTACCTACTTTCGTCACTTTAAGTAGCCATTGCGTTAAATAACACCAATAATAGATTTATTGCTACTATTTTTCAAGATATAGATGCCGAAAGTAGTCGGATTGCCTTAAGTGGACATTTTGTAAAGTCTGCGACTACGTTATGTTACACTGAATTTCAGCTTAAGCTATTTTACGCGCAAATGGCGGAGCTAAATTTAGGATTAATAAAAAGGTTTGCCATTATGATTGTGATTTTCATTATGATGGAATTCTAAGAATCAATGAAATGTGTTGCCATTATCTGACCTATAACTCGCTTGTCATTTTAGTAGGATATGAATAACATTGCTTTAAGCTTCTGCACAGATAAAACTCTATAGCATATATCTGCAACTTTCCCAAATCATCGTTAGGTTACTCTGAAATTTTTGAGATACACGCAGACGATAAGTGGCAGAAAAAAAATTTAACGGTTAGATTTGAAAATATGAGCTATTTTCGCTTAGCAGACGATTTTTTGTTGGCTAATTGCAAGTAGTTTAGCGTAGAATAAATGTTAAAATAAATGGAGTTGATGCGAGAACATTATCGCGCTATTATATTCTATGACTTTAAAGTGGGATTAAATCAAGACGAATACGTTCAGCGTGTACGATTAGCATTTGGAATGAAGGCCCATCTTGTGATACTGTGTTCATATGGCTTATAGAATATTACAGAAGTCGCATTTATCTTCAGGATGAAGAACTCACAGAAAGGCCGTAGTCAGCTGTAATCCCGGATTATGTGTCTGCTATACGTAAATTATTAATCAATGATAATTGCTACACCTACCAAATGATACAGAAAAAGTTAACATTACTTCCACCGCCATACATGTAATTGTTCATGAGGAATTGCATATGAAAATCTAGTTTACCGTTAAATCCCATATAACTTTAACTCAGCAACAAAAAAGAGTGCGTCAGAATCAGTAAAGAAACCCTTAAATTACTTAAATTTGGTGACCATCGCATTATTTTTAGAATTGTAACCGACGATGAAAAGTACGTACCATTTTTTGAAGTTCCAACAAGTTAACAAAGAAAAGTATGGGTCTTTGAAGATGATTCCATGAACACAATGGTGAAATCACAACGTGGCATGGAAAAAGCAATATATGCCGGTTTCTTCAGATGTATAGGACTGGTCAAAGCCGGGAAAGCTGGAAGGGAAAATAGGCAGTTAGAGCTAACTGGTACACCACTAAGTATCTTCCAGAAATTCTTCAAGAAGTGAATGCTAGAGGTCCGCTTGTTCTAATTCATAATGATTGAGAGTTGGGTATCTGGAACAAAAACATATACCCTGTTCGCCTGATCTAACTATGAGTGACTTTTCTCTAATTTTAATCTAAAAAAGAATTTACGTGTACTTCGTTTTCATTCCGAAGATGGGCATTTAATCTTTGGAAAATTTGCCTACAGAAGTGCATTGATGCTGGAGGAGACTAGTTGAACACCACTAGACTTTGGTGAGTATAACTTATGTGTATCTCAAAAATTTTAAGAATGACTCTAGAGGCAGAAAGATTTTATAATATGTACTAGTATGCTATATGTGTGTATACATATGTAGGCAATGTCTTTTTAATTTACATACGCATCTTACATATATTATAATTAACATTTACGTTTTTTCGTTGCATTTCCTTCTTTCCTGTTTCGCCTTTTTACATACATACTATGTTAAATGAAATGGCTCAATAGTGTGTGGGTTTTACTTACTTAATTCCAGTGTTCTATCTTAGAACCCCACTAACACTAATAAGTGAATAATCGCTTAAGTTTGTGAACTAACACGTAAGACATAAGAAGGGTTAACTACCCTTTATTTCTCAGAATAAATACAATCAACTCCTAACTCGGAGTATACAAAAAGCCTCCACTTGGGCTTGAACTCAAATAATTATGAATTTAAACTAAACTAAGCTTAACTAAAGCTATCTGAAAGATATAGCCGAAGCTATCAGAATTCTAAGTAGTTGGCCCCTAAATATTAATTAAATCGGCGAAGCCAAGCGAGGGCCTAAAGTATGGCCGAAGTTCTCTCGAAGGCGGCGAAACGTCGACTTAAATAGTACTCTTACTCATTTGCATTAACTGCGTTTCTGAAATTACATTCTGGTAGGAAATTGTAAGCTGAAATTAGAATAAATAGGAAAGAAGCATAACTTAACTGTTAACAAACTTAGGATAAACCTTACAAGTGAATGGTTTTGATATTGTCTATTTTATACCTAAATGTAATGGTTTTGAAATTCTTTATTACATATATAAATAGAGAATACTTTTATCCTATATTAGTACATTTAAAACGGTCCGTAAATACCTTTCCAAGAAAGGATCTAAGTCGTCTAGAATCGATGACTTAGATCCTCTCTTAGAAAGGTATTTTAGAATGTAAAGTTTACTTACATTCTAAGAAATTTTGGTCATTTTCGGAGGAAGTGGTCACCATGAGAGATTTCCTCTTCAACGGAAGTTTTTCAATGAAAAATTCCTTCTATTAAGTTTATCCATTGTTTGTGTTATATTCTGAACTCGTTCCTCTTGTTATAAAAAGGGAACACTGCCAATTTATAGTCTGAAAAGAATATTGAGCTTAAAAAAAAATGGTCTTCAAATGTAAGAAAAGAAGCATTGTTCTAAACTCTGGTACTTTTAACCGGTTTTAAGCGATTATTTTCCTTGCAAATTCACAAAAGAAAAAGAATTCCTGAAAGGAAAAAAGCTCTGAATAAAATTCTCACGCCAGTCCATCAACTATTATGATAACCCTGGTTGTTGTTTCCCCATCATTATTGCTGTTGGCTGCAAAATAATACTTTTCAGCGCTGGAAAATAATAAGCGTGCGAACGGTGCCCGGAAGACCGAATCCAATTACTTAGTTTCATTTCGCCATATCACGTATTTTAGTAAAGCAATTGTTCTGACAGTCTGCACGTAGTAAATAATTTGCGAAGACGAGTAAAGTTTCGAAAGAATTGCTGAGATGTATAGGTCAAACTTAATGAAGGGAAAAGTCGAGTATTTTTATCAACAGGTTTTTCGTTCCGAAAATAAATATTCTAATTACATTCTGAATTTGTGCATGTAAAGTTACGACGTTCTATAATGATCTTTATTAATTATTTTAATGTTAAAAAACACGTTCAAACATTTTTTACATAGTAATGTTAAAAACTTAAAAATTTTCTTAAAATTTAACTTTGTTGATATTGTGACTTATCTCACTCGTCTGCCAGTAACATCAAAACAACCCCAGACAATTCATCTTGGCAAGAGAATTAACACCATAATTTAACTTTAAGCTATCACAGTACTTTGAGTGTACACGATCGAAAATAATATTGCGAAGTGGTAACTAATGATGACTAATTTTAAATCAAAACTAGTGCGCTGCGGCTGAAGCAAAATTTATAAGTTCTACGTACACCTGAAAAGAAAGTACATAAAAATTCAATTCAATATACATTTTAATATGAATGAAATAAGTTCATTTTCCAAGCAACAGTCATTTCGTAAATAATTTTTTTTTGTTGCCAAACCAGGAAACAAAATCTTTTGACACTGCGAGTTAACACGTACACGTATGACGTCATGACTTAAATTTAATGTACTGTGGGGTTTTACTTATTTAACTTTAAAGTTCTAGCTTAGAACTCCACGAACACTAACAAGCGAATAATTGCTAAGTGTGTAAACAAAACACGTAAGACTTAAATAGGGTTTACGTACAACCCTTCATTTTTCAGTATATTTACAATCAGTTCCTACTTGGAATTTTACACAAAGCTTCCACTCGAGCTTGAACGTAAAATAATAATAATTTAAACTAAATTAGCTTAGCTAAGCTATTTGAAATGTATAGCCGAAGCTATCAGAAATCTAACTAGTTGGCCCCTAAGTATTAATTAAATCGGCGAAGCCACACAAAGGCCTAAGTTATGGCCGAGCATAGTCAGTAAGAGAGAAATTAACCAAAGACAAACGCTCGCTAATCAGGGAATCAGACTCTCTCTTTCGAAGTCGGTGAAGTCAGGACTTAAATAGTACTTTTTCTCATTGGCATTAACTGCGTTTCTGAAATAACATTCTGGCAGGAAATTGTAAGCTGAAATTAGAATAAGATAGGAAAGGTACAAAACTTAAAATAACTGTTAATAAACTTAGGATAAACCTTATAGTACTATAACAACTTTTTCTCAACATCAGTGAAAGAATTAACGTGGCAATAACATACCTTGTCCGTTATCCTAACCTGAAGCAAAAACGTTGCCAACAGCAGCTATTTATTTAAAATGCTGACATTAACAAAAAATTATCGAGATACAATGACGTCATATGCAACAGCGTGGTTTCTTCAACGTTAGAATATGACCTTATATAATAATAATATGTTTAACATTTTTATTTCATGTTTTTTAAAACTTACAAATTTTTTATGAACAAACTCTACGATTTGAAAGCGAACAGTGGCAACACTTTTCGAAATAAAATATCTTTATCTCTAGCGATGCCCGAGATTGTTGTCACTCGGAAAAATGAGGGTGAAAATTAGCGTCTACAGAATTTTTAATTAATATCTTGACTGATTAAAGGCGTACGAAGATGAGAATGGTCGAAATGGCTTCATACGAATTTTTGGAATCCTGGAGTACCTCTTTGGAAACGCAATTTCCCACCGTTCCGGAGGAGATGATGTTAGAGAGAAACAAACTGACAAACGCGAGTAGCTTTTAGCAGTATATTATAGATAAATGATCTGAGAGTATAAAAGATAATTGAATTAAATCATTCTTATTCATACTTTTTAAAATCATTTTTATACATACCTATACACTTTCGTATCGTCACTACTACTGTTCCTTAAATCTCTTTACATGAATAGCTTCATTCTTTCCTATTAAATGATCCTAGATCATCAGCACTTGCAATGTTTTATTGAGTATTATGGTTCTACGTGTTCTGCTTAAATAAAGACGATACACAAAACTCGACGACTACGCTACAATGGGAGGGAAAAACACCAGCTGTATCATCATCAAACCTTTCATCTTATAAGTCCATAACATGAGATGTGTGCTACCTTTTTTTTATTAAATATCATGTACTACGTACTCAAACCATAAAATTCAGTTCAAAATCAATATCGCAAAATCATTTTAAAATGAACATATCTTTAGAATTTCCGTAAGTCCCGTGCGCTGGAGATAAAAATGTTTTTTTTTTTTCCGTACAGTGTTGCCATTGCTCGCTTTGAAATCATTTAGTTTGTTAATCAGAAATTCGTTGAAATGTTACAAAACATAAAATCGATAATAAAGCAAATTTCAAATTCAAAATGAGGGCTTCCAGATGCCCATATTCGCAGTAGGATTACGTCATTCAAAATTCGATGGCTCTAGGTTTTATCACAATGCGAGAAACATGCATACATTTATGCAGATTTTTCATTTTTTAAAATTTAATGCAGAGCGATAACATTTAGTGGCAACAATTTGAAAAGTGAAACGCCGTTTTTGTTTTTCCGACGCAAAATCGCGAAACGAAAGTAATAGTCCTTCGGGACTAAATCCCTTTGAACTAAAAAAAAATCTGAAAGGATTCAGATTTTAGATTACGTCCAAAGGGATCTTGCTTAATAATATAATAACTTGCCGAACGAAACAAACATTAAACTAAACCTAATACGAACACAAAAACCAACCCAATATAATTCCAATAGTCAACCCAATACAATTCCATTAATCCATCCAGTACAGACCCGATAACCAACACAGTACAATTCCAAAAATTCTAATAGCCAACCCAATGCAATTTCAATTACCAACAAAGAAACATTAGCACTAAATTGAAAAGTGAATCGGACATTTTTGTGAAACGACGCAAAACGCTCAAACGAAAGTAATAGTCCTTCGGGACTAAATTTGGACTAAAAAAAAAAAAAAACCAAAATCTGAAAGGCTTCAATATAAATTACGTCCAGAAGGGCGTTTTTTCAACATTTTGTATGTTACCTTTATTTATCAAATATCATGTTCTTCGCACTTAAACCATAAAATCCAGTTCAAGAGCAATATCCCAAAATAATTTTAAATTGAGCATATCTTTAGAATTTCGGATACGCAGTCTCACGCGCTGGAGTTAAAAGTGTTTTTTCTGTACAACGTTGCCATGGCTCTCTTTAAAATCCTTGAGTTCGTTAATCAAAAATTCGTTCAAGTTTTACAAAGTATGAAATCTATAATAAAACAAGTTCCAAATTTCAAATGTGGACTTCCAGATGCCCATGTTCCTAGTAGGATTATGCCATTCAAAATTTGATGGCTGTACGTACCCTTGTTTTATAGCAATGCGAGAAACATACACACATTAATGCAGATTCTACATTATTTAATTTCTTTAAATACAATACAAGACGATAATATTCGGTGGCAACAGTTTGAAAAATGAAACGGACGTTCAGCGTAATTCGACGCAAAATCGCAAAAGGAAAACAATAATCCCTCAGGAACAAAGCCCCTTTGGATTAAGAAAAAAAGGGACAGAATTTTATCTCCCGTTCTACTGAGCCATTGACGAAATTCAAATTTCGTTTTTCATATCTCCAAAGCACGACTTAGGATATGTATTAGACTTATTATACACTCATGTCCATAAATTAAGGATAATGCAAAATCAGGCAAAGGAAGAGTTAGAAGCAAAACAAATTTGACTTGTTTGTAAAGCTTATTTATTAAACAAAAGGTAAAGAGCAAAAAAAAAGATGCTATATGTTTGATATTATTAAAAAAATTAGCGATTTTTTCTCCCTGGAGCAAATTACAAAAAAAAAAAACCTATTTACGAAAAACAAATATTACATGGTTCGTATGATTGTTAATACATTGTATGTCTCCGAGACGATGCAATATAGTCCATACAACCCCTAGGCATACTGAGTATCAAATTATCGATCAGATTTTGGGGGATATTACACCACTCAAAAAGCAATGCTCTCCGAAGTTCCAGTAGACATGGAGGAGGAGGTTGAAGGACTGCAACTCGTCGGCCAAGCATGTCCCACACGTGCTCTACTGGATTCGAGTCCGGTGAGAATGCTGGCCATTCCATACGGGTGATATCCTCCGATTGAAGGCATTCGCTTACGCTGTTTGCACGGTGAGGACGGGCGTTGTCATCCATAAACCTGAACTGTGCGCCCATGGCGCCCCGAAGCAAACGTACATGTTGTTCCAGAATGACGTCCCGATAGATTTGGCTTGTCATGTTTCCAATTTGTACATGCAGGTCAGTTCTGGAACCCAGAATAATTCCACCCCAAACGAGCTGTCCTGCACCACCGTAATGGTGTCGTTCAATGATGTTTTCCTTGTGGTAACGGGTACCTGGAGCTCTCCATATGAAAGTCCGGCGAGAATCAGACTGCAAGCTAAATCTGGACCTGTTGGAAAACATCACACAAGCCCACTGTTGCGGTGTCCACAATGCAGGCTCTCTACTCCAGGCTAACCGCAGGCGACAGTGAGTTGCGGTAAGTTGAACGCATCTGACAGGTCTACGAGCATATAGACCAATCTGCCCTAAGCGTCTGTACACGGTCTGCCTTGAAATTGTCATACTAGTGGCTGAAGAGAGCCGACGAGACAGGTCTGAGGCTGTGCTCCACCTGTTTCTTTTGGCAGTAACTGCCAAATACCGGTCCTCATTTGGCGTTGCAACTCTGGGGCGACCTGTGCTGTAACGTCTACTCACATCACCATCATCTTGGAATCGTTGCCAAAGCCTTGAGATGACACTCTGGGCAATTCCAAGTTCGTCTGATACTTCCAGTTCGGTACGCCCACATTCCAGACGGCCGATAATTCTACCACATTGAGATGACACTCTGGGCAATTCCAAGTTCGTCTGATACTTCCAGTTCGGTACGCCCACATTCCAGACGGCCGATAATTCTACCACGTAAAAAATCATCCAAATGCGTCCTTTGTGTCATAACTATTCGGTTATTGCACTGAAATGCTTATAAAGCGCCTGCGAACAATTTTACTTCTTTGCCTGCATTTCGTATATATCACTTTCTTACACTCTCGTCATTGTGACGTACCATCGGTGTCATCTGGTAACTTCCTGAAATTTGCATATGATTCTTGAAGATGTGTGTAGTGATTTTACAGGTGATATATTTATTTTAGACTTCGATTTCCGCGTGACTCCGAATTATCCTTAATTTATGGACATGAGTGTATATAGCGTTGTTCTAACACGCGTATTTTTAAACAAAGCGGAATTTTTTTGAACTGAAATGTCAGTTTGTTTCCAATATTTCGATTCTACGTGGTTCGAGCATTTCTCATTTTTCATCTCGCCTATTTGAAAAAGTACCTAATGACTTTAGAGTGGCGCCTGAACTAAAAAAGGTGATGGATGATGATTCTCCACCACCAGGATTTGGCAATTGTGTATCCCTAATCATCAGTCGCCCTTTAAAAATGGGGAGGAAAAATAAAAATAAAAGAGCGCATGTATTTAATATTTAATAAATGAATATCTTGTAATTACTGTTGCCATCCAGAAAAATCTAAAAAAATCGAGATTGTTCTAGCGATAATTAAAAAGCTTATATAAGCCGAATAGGAACACCTTATCTCAGTTGTAGCTGTAGCTCTTTAAAGCGAACTGCTGTTTGTTTACTTAATGCTGTGATCGATTGCAGCGAATTCGCTGCGAGATTGGTTTAACTTTATCCGTTTTGAAGTGAAGTCCGTTTAACGTTTGAGATATTGTGATATTGTGCGAATATCTCTGAAGAAATATTTCAGCATTTTGATTTGTCTCTTGTGGAAAGAATAGATTTTTGTTAACTTTTCAACGACTTGTGCATTCAATAGACAGGGTGTTTATAAAGTCCCGCACCCATTTTGATGTTTAATAACTCATAAAATAATAATGATGGATTAAAATTAATAACATAAATGGTTAGATAGACTCAAAAAGTTTCATGACCCTTGTCAATTAACTTCCACGTGTGCCCTCTTCGTTGCACGGAGAATATCAAGTCGATATTCGATTTTACGCCAGGTACCAGCAAGCATCCACAGAGGCTATTGCGGGTGTAATTCTGGCTTTTAGGTCATCCATGTTCGACACTCTCCTCCTGTAAACATTGTCCTTTACAAATCCCCAAAGGAAAACGTCCAGCGGCGTTATATCAGGTGATCTGGGTGGCCAAGGAATTGGACCTCCTGGCCCTATCCATCTTCGTGTAAAATGGTCATTCAAAGAACTATGAACGATGGTACCCCAATGAGGTGGTGCACCATCTTGTTGCAAAACGACATGTGGCTGAAGCTCTTCTAGTTGTGGAAATACGAAGTTTTCCAACATGTCTAAGTATACGACTGATGAGACCGTCTTTTCTGTAAAAAAGAAAGGCCCAATGACTAGGTCGTGCATTAGTAGTGTGAAAGTGCCGGTTCACCGCCAGGAGGTGGATTGCGGATGAGCCCGGAAGCAGGTGAGGCGGTGCAAGTTGGGAGGCGGATTGACGCGGTG
>KK115139.1:10850-27144 GCA_000611955.2 Stegodyphus mimosarum
TTATTACATTGTTAATTTAGGTCGCTTAAAGCTGCCGTTTTTAGTTTTACAGTCTGCTGTTTAATAGACTAAATAAACTTTCTGAAAGCAAGCACGAAATACACTCACTTCCAAAAGTCGAGCACGGAGAGCTAATTTTCGGAAGCCAATTAGAATTAAAGAGGATGCAATTCTCTGCAGAGGTAGATGGAAGTATGCAAATATGTTAGGTAACAGCAAATTGCGCTTTCATGTCAAGAAATATGCAAAAAAGGCAGTCTTATAAGAAGCCAGCTTTATAAAGGGTTAAAGAAGTTTATTGTAAGTGCTGATAGAAGGTGTTTAAAACTTTCGTACAATTTGTTTTCAAGACATACGTGTTTCTATGACTTCCAGAAGACGAATGGAAGATTCTGAGAGCTAGCGTGCTGTGGGGTGCATTGAAGCAGGACAGTCAATCACAGATGTTGCTCTTTTCTTCGGCGTTCATCATTCTGTACTTTCACGTTTATGGAAACAATTTCAAACCACACAGACAGTTGTCCGAAGGCCAGTACCCGGTCTCCCAAGGGTCACACCCCCGCGGAAGATCGTTATATTGCTATTGTAGTCAAGCGGAATCGCAGAGCGACCTCCACACGTGTGACATCTATGATTACAGCGCCCATTGGTAAGGCGATATCTGAAGTTACTGTACGCCGACGATTATATTTGAGTGGACTGTAGGCTAGGGTACCTCGAGTTTGTGTTCTTCTATTCATCCAATCAAGAGGGGCATGATTACAGTGGTGCCGGGAACATGTCAATTGGAATATGTCTGACTGTGGCAATGCCATGTTTACTGATGAATCAAGATTTGCTCTAGAGCCAGATGACAAGCATATAAGGATATGGTGTGAACAACGAACACACAATCAGTCCCAAAACATCACCGAACATCACACATTCCGAGGCGGAACCATTATGGTGTGGGCAGGGATTTTATTAGGATACCGCACCGACCTGCACATCTTTAAACGGGGTTCTTTGACGGCTGTCCGGTATCCAAATGAAGTCCTAGAACCCATTGTGAGATTGTACGCTGCAGCAGTTGGCCCTACTTTTGTTTTAATGGACGATAACACACGTCCCCATAGAACTGACATCGTCGATGACTACCTGGAGAGTGAAGGGATTGAGCATATGGCGTGGCCAGCATATTCGCCCAACCTTAATCCCATTGAAAATGTTTCGGATGCTCTCGGCCGTGCTGTATCTTCACGTTTTCCACTTCCAGCCATTCTTATTGAGCTGGAAACTGCTGTAGAAGAAGCATGGCGATTGCTTAATTCTGCGGTGGTTGACCACCTAATTGAAAGCATGGTCACAAGGTGTAAACTTTGCATACGTATGAGAAGGGATCACATACCCTATTAATGGACGTTTTTTCATTTTATGCTGTTTAATTTCACTTTATACATAATTCTCCTTTAGTCTCCAGTATGTCACTATCTGATAACTTACAAAAATTTAATATTGTTTTCATTTCTGTATATAATTATTGATTTTGTTTTATGCATAAATATATATGCTACTTTCCTCGCGAATTTTGTGTCAATCAAAGCAGTATTTGTTACTGCATTTACATCTTCTTGCATAACTTTTGGAAGTGTGTGTATTTTGCTGATTATCAATCATAAGGATCTCCTTCCAACCAACGAGTACGCTATAAAGTACATCGCAATTATTACAACTTTTTCTCTTTGCGTGTTCCGTATAAAATACTTTTAAAACCAACAAAAAAGCCTTTATTTCGAAAGACCTTTTTTTTAAGGAACAGTTTTCAGTTCATTAAAAAGCTGATGTAATGCTATACAGTATTTTTTTCGTTAACCGAAATGTTCCTTTTATACACTCAAGGCTAAATAAAATAATCCACAGTTTCACCTCCACGAATCCATCTTGAAAAAAGGGAGTTTAGACGGAAAAGGGGGCTCATCTGAGGTCTTGCCTTACGAACGGCATTTAATTTCATATTGCTGTGAAAGTTTTTTCTTGTCTTGATTTACTTCTGGAAAGAGCATTTTAATGTAAAAAATTAGTATTATTTCTTGCATTTCCAAGAAATTTTTTAATATGAGATGTCGAATTATTTTTGCACTTATATTTTAAAACATTTAATACTTTCAAAGCCACAAACATGCAATAGATGCTTTTTAATTATTTATAACTTCATTTTTAGACGGAACAGCTGCATTTATTTCTCCATTAAAACTAAGATTCCGTAATATTGTAGCTCATTTTTCACATCTCCAGCATTAGAATAACCTAACAATTCTACAATATTTTTAATTGAATATTTTTTTTGGAAACTTAGCACATCCATGGTTCTTTTATTGAAGTAATTATCAAAAGAACTTTTCAATAATGTACTGACAACATGCGTAACAACATAAATTAATTAGAAAGGATTGATGTTTTTTTCTCCATTCATTAGTGGAAAGTAATTTGCTAGAGCTGTTGATTCATTACTAAGAAAATGGGGAAAACGGAATTAACTGAAATAGTTGTGCAATAACGGCAAAATCTTCACTTGCAATCAAAGTCAAACATGCAGTGGTTATGTTCCAACACTGATATGCCTTCACAGAGGACTTTAGAGTTCATTTTCGTGTTACACGTGGGAGAAAACGACAGAAATGTCCATACGACCAGCCCGTTCGCAAGGATTCGGACTCAGGTCGAGCAATTAGGTTTCTAGGGTCTTAACCCAGTCGGCCATTGGTGGGCGTTTCATCTGATAATATTACCAATGTCCAGCTACTTCTTGTTGTTACCTAATTATTGTCTGCCTTTTAACGGCAAACATAGATTCTGAATTTTAATCTTATCGCAATAACAGTACCTTCGAAAATTCCAAAAAACCTCATACTGAAATTTGGATCGACACCGTCCTTTTTTACTTCCTTGTTTGAAGTAAAAGAAGTATTGTAATCTCGGAAGATTCCGGACATTAATATTTTAACGGAAATATCAATTTTGACCTTTCCCGAACCCATTTGGACAATTGTTTTGCATAACGTCTGTACGTGCGGACAGAATAAGAAAATTTTTTTGAAAAGAGATTGTGGAATTTTGTTCAAAAGGGATTTTTTCATGACGTTCGTATGACTCTCGCGTAAGTCAAAAATGATTAGCCGTAGAATGTTGACATTTTGTATATGAGACTGATATAACACCTCCTTTTGTGCACCTCCCTTTGTTGCTGTAGTAGACGGTACTGAAAGTATACATATATATATATATTTTTTTTTTATTTAAAAAAAAATAGGAAACCCTCGTGTACCACAAAGTATCACACGAGGCTTACAAATCGTAAGTAAAAAAAGCAAAATTGTAAGAAATAACATCACTTTTCAATAATACAATGAAAACATTCACAAGGGAAAAAAGTAATTAAATACAAAGTATGAAAATGTATAAAGAAATTATTTACAATGTTTAAAATAAAAATCAACAAAATCATTGAAAGCTCGGTAGGCCGAAGCTGAAGATACCAAATCATAACATTTCGGCGGCCAATCTATTCCAATTAATTTTAATCTACATTTCAATAGATTTCTTGCTTTATCAAGCAATGGGCAGTCATAAAGCAGGTGGAAAACACTTTGCTGAACGCCAAGATTGCAATAACACAAATTGGAAGACGTCAGCTTAAACCGTTCAAGATAGACATTGAACTTACCATGTCCAGACAAAAATTGAGTAACTTTAAAATTGAGCAACAAATCCTTACTTTTCAGTCTATCAAAAATAGTTGGGAAGAATGTTTTTGTAACACATCCCTTATCAGAAGAGATATAATCACAGTTCCACCGCTCAATCATTTTAACCTTGAATGTTTTTTTGAAATAAGATTTTGGAATATTTACATCAACATTAATATCCTTTTTAGTTGCATTCTTAGCAAGCCAATCAGCTCTCTCGTTTCCATAATTGCCCGAATGACCACGGACAAATGTAAAAAACACTGAAATACCCTTCTTCTCCAGATCTCCAAGAGACTGCTGTATATTAACAATAATATCATTACATGAAAAGATATTTTTAAGAGACTCCAGGGAAGAGAGTGAATCCGTACAAATTAAGTAGCTGGAACTACGTCCATCCTGGCTAATTATCCATTTAATTGCAAAATTAATACACAGAAGCTCAGAAGTATATACAGTACATTCATTTCTTATGCGAAATTGGTGATACTCAATTTCAATATCATCTTCAAAAATAACGTAAGCAAAACCAACTTTATCATCAATCCTACTACCATCCGTATACAACACAAGTGAGAATGAATTTACATCAGTGTCCATACTATCTAGAATATGTATTGGTTGTCTTACGGAAGGATGTGGAAGAACAGACAAAGGCAATAAACGATCAAAATGAGAATTGGAGCAGTTTGCAAGACTATTCTTGTAATCTATAAAAGTCAGAATAAACAAATCCAGCGGTGGAAATCCGGCAAGAGAGAAAACAGCATTGTAACTAATAGTTTGATAACCCTTTATAACTCGCAGTAAAATTCGTCTTTGAACTCGAAGCAGGCATTTAGAGTTAATTTTCTTTTTTAGAGACAGTCCCCAAGCTCTACATCCATATGAAATAAAGGGAACAATGCCTTGTTTATAAATAATTGCGCTAACATTCGATTTAACACCAAAACTATTACATGCAATTCGATTTAGCCCACGCTGAAGTCTCTCACATTTATTAGAAATGTAGGAAATATGCTTTTTCCAGTTAAATTTGCTGTCCAACAAAACACCTAAATATTTAATTTCATTCACCCTCTCTAGGGGATTATCATTTAAAAACAGTTGATATCCTTCATAAGTAGTATTTTTTCTATCAATAAACATGGTCTTGGATTTTGCATGATTAAAGTTTAATTTAAAATCTATTGACCAATGATAAATGAAATCTAAAACATCTTGAGCTAGACGAAAAGCTTTTTGCATTTCTTTTTCTTGAATACAAATCAACAAATCATCTGCAAAGGCAATGACTTCACAACTGAAGAGATCAGAGAGTTTCTGTAAGAGATCATTCATAATAATAATCCAAAACTTGGGACCAGAAACAGAGCCTTGTGGACATCCTCTCTGAGGTTGACGAACACTTGAGGTGCCACCCAGAAAAAGCTCAACCGTCCTGTCTTTCAACAAATCAGAAACAACATTAAACACATTATGAGGTATTTTCATTTTTTTTAGCAAATTAAGAATAGCAGGCCACCATGCATTATCGAAAGCGCCTTCAATATCAAGAAAATTTAAAATAGTGTACAAACCTCTCGTCCTGCCCCTCTGTACAATGTTGCTAAGACGCAGAAGTGCATCCTCAGTACATTTTTGAGCAATGAAACCATATTGGTTAGGACTAAGAATGTTTTCTTTATGTAAATGCCAAGTAATTCTATTAGTAATTAGTTTTTCAAAACATTTGCCCAAAGAAGAAAGAAGACAGATACACCTGAGATTATTCACATGCGGAACACTAAAAGTTTGTTTCTTGGGTATCACAATAACAAGAGCATTCTTCCAAGTTCGTGGAAAGGCACCAAGATTCAAACATATATTGAATAATCTATAAAAAACTGCAGGAAAGAGCCGATGAAAGTATCTTATAATTTCATTGGGAATAGAATCCGGGCCAGGAGCCCTGCCAAGCCTTAGATTTCGAATTACACCATCAACCTCGGCCTGCGAAAAAGGAGGATCAATCTGAGACGCATATTCACTGCGAGCAGATGAGCGCCACTGAGTATGAAAGTCATTATCAAACCTCACACAATCAGGAGGAAATGCTTTATCAAGAACAGCGTCAATAGTTTCCTCCAAGGAAGACGTAAAGTTACCGTTTGGAAGCCGAAGGCCCGAGATCTCAATTTTCCTCATAAAATTTTCTTTAATACCATAAGTGTAAATTTTTTTCCACACATTCTCATTATTGATATCCGAAAGAAACTTCCTCCAAGACTCTAATTTGGCGTCAAGAAGCATTTCATTGTATTTTTTCCTTAAATCAAGGTATTTCCGCTTATACAAGTCCCGTATATCAATGCTAGTAGTTCTCTGGAACCTCCGTCTAGCAGCGTTGACTCTCTTTCTCATAATGGAAATTTCCAACGACCACCAAGGTACTTTTCGTATACCAGTCCTTCTAGTAGGCATAGATTTAATACATGCCCGAAAAATAACTGAAGTTATAAAATCCACACTAACATCAAGTGAGTCAGTATTTCTGCAAGAATCCAAAATATTATTGATCAAGGATATGTACTGTGAACAGTATTTTTCAAAATATCCCCAGTTTGCTTTTTTTGTATTAAATAAAATTCTATTGACAGCAATAAAAGAAGCAGTAGAAATAGACAAGTCGAATTCAATCATTGCATGGTCTGACAATGTTTCACAGTCCGAGAGACACCAGCGGGTAACATTTGCTAGCAAATCAGCACCAATAATTGTGACGTCTATATAGCTTGATCCCTGTTCCGAACAAAAGGTAGGGCCGCAGTCCTCATTGATCACATATAAATTATAGGAGCTGACAAAATCTCCAAGCTTGTTTCCTCGAGCATCACTGTAAGGACTAAACCATAGTTCAGACTTACTGTTGGAATCCATACCCCAAATAAGCTTTACAAGATCCCTAGCCTGGAAGACCCGACTTATTTTCTGTAAATCAAAGTCAATACATCGGGAAGGCTCAAAGTAGTATGAAAATAAAAAATATTTTGTATCTTTAAAAATAATGTCCAGAGTCACCATATTATAATCCAAGAATCTTAAATCCAAAAACGTAGGCAGAAATCCGGCTCGAACAACAATAGCAGCCTTTATGACCTCTGCATTAAAATCATAATATAACCTAAAGGAACTTGGAAAGCCAGGCAAAAGACCATGATAAAAGTAAGGCTCTTGAATGAAAGCAACAGAAACATTATTTACCTCCATATTCAAAACAAGTTGCTGAGTTGCAGCCTTACATCTATGTAAATTAATTTGAACAAATTTTAAAACAGAATTATGACCATTATCCATAATTTGTTCTTGATATATTTTGACTTCTTATAAATTCATGACAAGAGCAACTTTCAGAAAAAGGCAAATGGCTTACGTTTAATTTTTTTTTCTCATCTTTTATCTTTTGATTGCGTCTAATGCAATTAATACAGACTTTCAAATTCTTATGTGGACAATTTTTACTTTCATGTTCACGTGCACAGAAATAACAAGCGCGGAGGTTTTTACAATGTTCAGCACGATGATTATATCCTAAACAGTTAAAGCACCGATTAATCACAACAAAATCATCCACAATACAAATACTCCAAGAAATTTTTAATCTACATTCCTGTAAAATACCTCTACGCACGTCTGGATGCACCTCAACTACTAAATGTCTCGTATTTTGAAATTTCCTTAACGTAAATCTAATTCGAGACTCCTTCCATTTATTTTCTGAAGCAATAACATCTGGATTTTGATTTTTTAAAACATCAAGAACATCCTCATCCCTTATTTCATTAGGGACATTTTTTATTAAGATCGTGGGATTCCTTCGTCTCGAAGGAAAGGCAGTTAATTCTGGTGATTTTACTTGAATTTCAGATTGTATACTTTTTAAGTCATTTTCAGAGGGGCATTCTATCAACACCTTGCCATTTCCAATATTTTTTAGATTGAGTATACCCACTTTTTTCTCTACAGGATTAATTTGTAATTTAAGAATCTTTTTAATATCCTCTGACGAACGGTTTTCCGATGAAATAACAAGACCACAGCTTAAAGAATTTTGTTTCACATTGTCCACAGGAGATGGCAGCACAGCACTAGCATACGTTGGTTTTACAAAAATGTCTTTAAGACTTTCCTTACAAGCTTCACGGTAACCCAACGACTTAATACGTTCAAAATTCTTAGTAATCAAACACTTTAACTCACACATTGCATGCCTTGCCTCTTCACGAACATTCTGGTTCATATTACACTTTGACTCAATAGCCGTTTCAAGTTTATCATAGCAACATTTAAGCGCACTATAAAACGCATCATCGTTCTCTTCGTCCATTCTGGCGTTGCCTTATCCCGTGACACTACTCAAGGATATAAACAAATCGCCGTGCTAGGCTTAACTGTACCGAAATCTTGCAAGAGCCATAAAGTTAACAGTACTTCTTTCAACTTGAAACAATTTACACAAATATAAAGCAGAGCACTTGCACAAATAAAATAATACACAGTAAATAGTTTACACGCATTAATTGCCGCAAAATCAAGCTGAGAATCAGAGCTCAAGAAAACACACACACCAATGGCGCGAGCATGCGCAGTCCAATTCAGTATACATATATTCTGTGATGACTCTGAGAAAGCTGCAACGGACTGGCGGTGGTTCTCTGCGTTAGGAGAGACTTTACTGTGTAGTTAGAAAAATGATACTCGAAGAAGAGACTTGTAGATAGACGTGGGCGAATTGAATATAATTTTTATTGCTGGACACGAATTAATTATTGGAAACATATTTTGCGTTACACATGATCATGGGCGTAATATTCACTCCAGAATTTTATATACAGAGGCTGTTCGCACATTTTTTAGACGATGTATATTGTATTCACAAAACTAAATTACATAAAATTCTCATGTTTTAAATGTTCAATTTGACATCTTTTATTCTGAACTATCTTTCGACACCACAATTTCCAGGATAATAATGCCTTTTGAATTGTCATAAGAGGTATTCTATCCCATTCTTCCCGAACAGCTTTCCACAGTCCTGTTAGGGTTTTGGGACAACGTTTGGATAATGCAGTTTTTAAAAGTCCGAAAGCACAGAAATCCATAGGCGACACATGGGGAGATTTAGTAGGGATATCGGTGAAGGGTATGGCCTCGATACCAGTTTTTTGTTCCATTTCCTTTAGGAAATTTACAGTGGATTTGGATGTGTGACTGCTAGCTTTGTCCTAATGGAGTCTCTCAGATGGATGGCACTGTGGGTAAAGCGATAGTGTTTCATTCAGAAAAATTGGCGATAAAATATGTTCCTGATAGTATTTGGAGTTAATTTTGACATTTTTTTGCACTCTCTTTATTTTTAACTTGCCATTGTAAGAAAAACCAGCAACAATCATGAATCCCTTAGAAAAACTTTCTTTCGATTCTTTGAACCATGTACTTAAATTTTTTTTCTCCCCTTTTATGATAATAAATGGCTCTTTTTTGTTACAATCATTTAAATACACCCATGCTTCATCTATTGTGGCAATTGTTTTCCATTTTTCTTTGGATAAGTGTTTCTCGTATAGAATTCTGCAGCGTGTCCTGCGTCGAGCGATATGCTTTGGAAGAGGACGATGCACATTGCGGTTTTTCGCTTTCTTAAGATTTAAATCAACGTTTATCCTTTTGTTTACAGTGGACATCGAGCATTTTAATGATTTTGCAACTGTCCTTTGACTAGGGGGATTTTCTTTTAACATTAAACAACGTACCTTTGCAATAGTCGAAGATGTCCGTTTTTTCCTTGGATACTTGTTTGGAATTTTTGTCCCCCTCGAGGCTCCAATTTGACGTTTTTTTTCCTTTCTTGTTGATGATATTACCTATCGACGCTTTAGATATCACAAAACCATGACTCTCACATCGTTTTTGGATAACGGAGTATGCATATTTCTCTTCGGAAAGAGCGTCAATGTAGCCTTCGAACCACTGCTTTGTTAAATTCGCCATTTTGAATAAAAACAAAACTTTAGAGCCACAGACGATAATTTTGACTTTTAAAAACATAGTACAATTGCAATTACTTCTTTTGGAGCAAGCGATTTTTTATTACCGCTTACGAAAATCGTCTAAAAATGTACGAACAACCTCTGTAGAGTATGACATTTTAGATAACGCCGTAGTTAGCAGCACGTCAAAAAAATGGGAGCGAAGTAGCGTCTTGACTGCAAGACAACTGAAGCGAACGTGTACAGTTATCCAGTTTGGTGACACAACAACAGAAGGTTTTGGTTTACGTTAGAAAGGTTTCAGTTCTCAAAATTTTTAGTTCAAGTTCCAAATCAGCGTTACGCAAGCTATGCGAGATGGATTGATCCAGAAATGGAGCAGTCCAGAAAATTTATTACGATTTTTAGAGTAGAGAGAAAGAATTAAGGACTGCATACATTTTGATTTACATATTTTTTATCTTACATACACACGCACATATATATATAATAAGAATTAAATTGGTACGTCGATAGTCGTTGCGACCAATCACCTTTTAGTCATGGCTAAGAATTAATGCTGCTTAGATGAATGGAAATTGAGGCGTGTGTGGAATTTTAGAAACACGGCCAGCTTGGTTGCTAAACATCATTTATTTTTCAGTGACGAATTTTTTAGCATGTATCTTCTTAAACGGTAGAACACTAGGGTACAGACTTTTTATTGCTACAAAAGTATTAAGGCTCTTCGGAGCTCTCGCCCGCCCCCATGATCAGCTACACCTTGTAGCAGACATTTCAGAAGGCGCCTTTTCTGGACTGTTTTTTTTTCTTTGTTGTTGTTGTTTTATTCGCTGAGCCATTCTTCTGAAGGAATATGTCCTAGCTTCTGTGAGATTTAATCTTTTCGTGAAATTTCGAGACAGAAGTTGTAGTTGTTTTCTTGTAGGATTAAGATCATTCTCTTTTGTGACTTTTCAGAATACTTTTGTTCTGAAGTTCCAAGAGGTTCCTGATATACGTAAAAATTTCCTTCCAATTGTGAAAAAAACCTGCGCAGAATTCTTCTTACAGTTTAGAAGAGACGACGTATATGAAAGGTAATCAAGTCGGGGTATTGTTGTCTTTAAATATAAACATGGAAGCATTTTTAATGGATCGAATAATCTGGATTTCTATAACGGCTATATCGTAATACGAAGCAGTTTGCTGTTTACAAATTATGTTTTAGTGAGTGAGAGTTCTTTGAATAAACATTGGGCACACGTAAATAATTTACGGAAACATATTGTTAGGGATTTTGTACTTAAATAGGTGATTTTAGTAGAATTATAAGTAGAATTGTTGTATTTTTCTGTGTAACGCCAGACAGTTTTAAGAGCAAGCTATTCTAGAAAAGTAAGAATACAGGGGCAAATGCATTTAACACTAAATAAATGGGTATCTCAGTAATATGGCGAGATATTGCCAAGCTGATAACGGTTTTGGCGACTTATTTTGTCCCCACACTTGGCGACATTTTGGTCCGGTTTCGTATCACCATAATATGTATTGAAATTGATTAAATGTAATTGACCACTATGTGAACTGTAATCGTAATCCCAGACTCTTATTGCTTTCCAGGAATTTCGGAAAGCAGAAAGTCCCAGAAATATCTCGAAAAAGCTTTAAAAACCCGGAGAGAGAAGATCTGAGTTCAGTTGCTTAGTCATTGTTGTTGCAAGTTGTTCTTTGCGTGAACTGAGATAAATCCGAGTTAGCTTTCTCTTTAGATGCGCTTTGTATTGCGCTGGGTTTAATGCTCTTAGTAGTTTAAAGCGTAACTGCTCATTATACTATGTGATAGTGTGAACGCTTGTAGGAATATTTCTGTGGAAATTACAGAGTTCTGAAATATTTATTTCGTTAAAAATACATTATTATTGACCTATTATCGGACTTGTGCATTCAATCTATTAGGAACCCATACGCAGGCAGCAATAAGTATTTCAGTAATGCCATATTGTAGTGAGATACAGAATGTAGATATACCACAAATCGAAGATGAAATTTGATTTGTAATCCTGTTATATAAATGGAGTCACAATTCGTCGGTTTCATCGTGTCGGTCATTTTAAAGGATATTTTGACATCGGGCTTAATCTTTATTTTGTTCAATATTTTTTAATGCAGTGATAAATGATACCGAAGCGTTTTTCAAAGCCGCCGTGAGATGGTTTCTCCACAAGACTTAGTTGTTTGGAACGAGTTGAGCCACCCCCCCTTTTTTTTCCAGGAACTGCATATGTTTCTTGAGATAAGATAAGCTCGTGTTTAGTGTAATCTCGATCTGAGTAATCATTTCCTTCATTCAGGCAGCTTCCTTCGAAATACATTAAATGCTCCTGAAGTATGACTGAAAATTTATAAATTGAATTCATTGCCGTCGGAGATTAATGCTGTTCTTGGCATTTCAACCGGTAAGCAAAATTTGGAAAGCTAATTTGTCTTTTTCAATATAATATATTTAAAAACATTTAAATGAAAAAAAGAAAAAATTCTGAAAGGTTTCAGATTTTAACGGTCGTCCAAAAGGGCTTTAAGCTTTCTGTATTTTCACTCAGATCTAGAAGATCAATATAATTTTAAATCAGGCTGGGTACGTATTATTTAAGTTATTTAAATCGTTAGTAGCAATTGCTATCTCTTAGGTAAATCAAGGCAGCCGACAAAGCTCTATGGGAGCTCTCTCGTCAATCAATTGTACTTGTGCGTCTTCCAAATGTCTCTCAGATTTAGTCTCTCATTTACATAAGGTATATTAAACGGTTAAAATAAATCGGGGAAAAGTAGCTAAATTTTAGCCAAATAACAACAATAGTAATATATATATATATATATACAATATATCATCAGTATTTGAAGAAAAGTAACAAAAGGTGGACAATCAATCTTAAAAAATCTGATGTGTACATCACATCACTTCCTTGTACGGAGTATTAAATTGTACACATTTTTTCTTGACACTCTGCTGCTAGATTCACTCAACAGCTTCACTACATCTCATTCATTTTATAACGCAGAATGTACAAAAATTATATCATCTGAAGAATTATCTAATGGTTGCCACATGTTCTATTCAAATATTATAATAAATCTAAAACGATGTATAAAAGAAATTAAATAAACAAACAAAAACAACTGTCAGGACTGTGTGTTCGGTGCATATTCTTGGCGAACATCTTCGTGTAAATCTTAAGTCCTAATCTTGGACAGGGAGCTGAATGCAGCTATGTTCTGTGGTAGAATACTGTGATTAAGTGGTAGAATAACTATACGTAAGAAGGATTTAAAATCATCTTTTATTAAACTACAATTAATTACAGTAACTTCCCAACTCGGGAGGGATACAGAAAATAATGACCGCTACTTGGGTCTAAACTGAACAATCAGATAATTTAAACTAAAACTAATTAGAATTAAGTAGTCGTTGCTCACAGAGCTATGAACGCGAGGTTGGCCTCTATGCTAAATGGTACGTAGCAAGATTTAACTAATACTGACGCACTTACAATTACTTCAATAAGTAATAGCGTAACAGCGCTACGGCTTAGAATTGAAATACTATCTGGTCAGGCGAACGTTGAATAGAGTAACAGTGGTCTGAGACTAACATCTCTCTCACACTCAGTAGTTCCTCGCTACCGTTTAAATATAAACTTGGCTCCACTTCAAATTAGCATAAAGCTAAAACGCGCGCTTATTCTACAATTACTTCAATAAGTAATAGCGTAACAGCGCTACGGCTTAGAATTGAAATACTATCTGGTCAGGCGAACGTTGAATAGAGTAACAGTGGTCTGAGACTAACATCTCTCTCACACTCAGTAGTTCCTCGCTACCGTTTAAATATAAACTTGGCTCCACTTCAAATTAGCATAAAGCTAAAACGCGCGCTTATTCTAACGGGAAGTTATAACAGATAGAAAAAGGCAAATTAAAATAAGAACAGATAGAAAAAGGCAAATTAAAATAAGAACAGATAGAAAAAGGCAAATTAAAATAAAACTTTGTTAGTTTAAACTAAAACCTTACACAACAACAACAACAACAAAAAAGAAACAGTTTTTCACAGGCGATTCAGTATTTCTCATTCAATTAATTCAGTTCTCACTTAGCCACAAGAACAAATACATAAAAACTTAAAATATCTATATGAAAAATCACGAAGTAAATCTTAAACACTTATTTCCTCGAATAAATTCCGGAATAGATTAAGAATAATTTAGTTTGCAATAATAAAAGAAGACGTTATCTTTTTTGTTGCGAAGCTTAGTTTCTCTAGATTGGCAACAAATCCACTATTCTGCTAAGTTTCAAATGTAAACAAATATGGCTGCTATGGCCAAAATAATTAGGCTTAGCCGCGCTTAAGCAACTTTTATATTGTTGCTAATTCTACAAATCTTGCATGCAGATATACTAAAGTCATAAGAACCTTAGTCAGAAGATAAGAACAACATAATTCAATAACATGTAAAGAAAAAATGCAAAATTTAGAAACATATAAGAATAAAGAAACTGAGCTCATTGAGCCGAGTAACGTAGTGTATATATATATATATATGTTACCGAATACCGGCATTGTAGAGAATTCCTAGGTACTATATATAATGCCGGACGATTTTAGGCAAAGTATGAAATAAGAGAATTATTATATACTTTCCCTAGGCAATGTACGTATATAATACCTAGGCATTCTATAGAATGACAAATGCTCTTTAGGCAAAGTATGAAAAAAAGGTACAACATAATTCAATCATTTTTAAATAAAAAAATGCGCAATTCACCAACAAATGAGTGAGAGTAAAAAACCTGAGCTCTCTGAGCCGAGTAACAGAATGGATATATATATACATATATTTATGTACTTTTGGTGCGGCCGATTGCAGCCAAACTGCTATAACATATAGAGGTGCACATCTACATGTTATAGCTGTCCTATATACAAAATTTCAATGTTCTGAGGCTGTTCGTTTTTGAGCTATGAGAGATACATACATACATACATACATACGTACCTACAGACGCCGAGAAAAAATCTCTTCAGAATCCCTTTTAAACTAGTTTCATAATTTTTTTGGGGGAAAAAAGTCCTTTATTCTGTCCTTACATACAGATATCACTCAATAACATCGTTAAATTCCATTCGATAGCTGTCGAAATGGATATTTTCGTTGAAATATGATACCCGAAATTTTTCGCGATTACAATACTTCCTTTTTACTTCGTACAAAGGAAGTAAAAATGGAATGCAATGAAGATCTCCGATAAAAAGTTTTCCGCTGTAAGCATTTGAATAATTAGTGTTCGCAAAATATCAGTCGAAAACTTGTCAGGACTGAGTGTTCTGTGCGTAGATTTGGCAAACATCTTAAAGTAACTGCTTAAAGTCCTTAAGTCCTGATCTGGAACAGGGAGCTGAATGCAGCTATGTTCAGGTGTAGATACTGTGCTGAAGAATAACTGCACTTGGAAGGGATTTAAAATCCTCTTTTATTAAATCAATATTATTTACACTTCCCAACTCGGGAGGGAAGAAATACTAATACTAGCGCACTTCAATTTATCTCAATAAGCAATCACGTAGCAAGCACTATGGCTTAGAAATTATCTGCTAGCTGGTCAGGCGAACGTCGAACAGAATGACCGTGATCTGAGACTAAAAGCTCTCTCACACTGAGAGGTTTCTACCTCTGATTTAAATAGTACTTGGCTCCACTTCAAATTAGTATAAGCTGAAAACGCGCGCTTCTTCTGATGGGAAGTTGAAACAGAGATGAGATAGAAAGATTTAAATTAAAATAAAACTTTGTTAGTTTAACTAAAACCTTACAAACTTACAGAAATTTTTACGGGTTCTGACACTCCCTCTTTTATTATATTTTCCTACCTAATCCTATAATATAAAGCGTAGACATTTTTATAACATCTTTTTAATTAACGTTTGAAAATATATGCGCAAAAGTTTCATTTCCAATGTTTATTTGCTTCGAGAATGAAAATTCATTCAAATTTTAGATCCCAGACAGATCTTTGCCACTTCACTATTAAGTTATTGGATATTACTAGGATACCAACAGATTCTATTCTAGTAATTAAAAATAAAAGTTTCGAAGTCTTCTGACTTCTGTAATTTTATACAATCCACGCTGTCTGAAAAGCAAGGTTCTGGTTCCATTTATTTTATTAGTCAATAAAATTATCCTTCGTATTGATGTTGATGCAGTTCGGTTCCTTCGAAGTGAAATGTACTGGAGTTTATGCATGCATCTTATAAGGTATTTGTATTATTAAATGATATTTATGTTATTTTAGACTTAGGATATGTATTACACTCATAATTATGTCCATAAATTAAGGGTAATGCAAAATCAAGCAAAGGAAGAGTTAGAAACAAAACAAATTTGACTTATTTGTAAAGCTTATTTATTAAACAAAAAGGAAAGAGCCAAAAAAAGATGCTATATGTTTGATATTATTAAAAAAATTAGCGATTTTTTCTCCCTGGAGCAAATT
>KK115139.1:27243-41971 GCA_000611955.2 Stegodyphus mimosarum
GCATGCTGACTCAAATTATCCATCTGATCTTGGGGGATATTACACTACTCAAAAAGCAATGCTCTCCGAAGTTCCGGTAGACATGTAGGAGGAGGTTGACGGGCTGCAGCTCGTCGGCCAAGCATGTCCCACACGTGCTCTACTGGATTCAAGTCCGGTGAGAATGCTGGCCAGTCCATACGGGTGATATCCTCCTGTGCTGTAACGTCTACTCACATTACCAATATCTTGGAATTGTTGCCAAAGCCTGGAGATGACACTCTGGGCAATTCCAAGTTTGTCTGATACTTCCAGTTGGGTATGCCCACATTCCAGACGGCCCGAAATTCTACCACGTAAAAAATCATCCTTTGTGTCATAACTATTCGGTTATTGCACTGAAATGCTTATAAAGCGCTTGCGAACAATTTTACTGCCCTCGAAATCGACTGAGTGTTTTTAGTGAATGTACGCCAAATACAAGGTTGTGTTAGCGAATTTGATTGTCACATTGGCGTGTGTCTCTTCCATTGTAATGTGTGTAGTGATTTTACAGAACCGTTAACACCGTTCTTACTTTAAACAGAATGGGAAGCGTATGAAGGAATATAACCTTCGGTCTGTGTGATCGAAAGATCCTAGTCAGATCCATCTTTAAGGCAAATCCTAACCTGCAAGATCAAATTACATCTCTGTCATAGCATAGAAGAAATAATAAGAAACTGGCTACCAGTTTTGATAGCGCAATAATAAACTCCCTAACCAATGCCTAGCAGGAAATCATAAATTCAGTTTTAGCTAAATACTCAGTTCTTTTGAAACCATTATACTGTTACGGATTTTGTATTTATTTAACTATTTTAATAGAATTGTAATCAAAATTGTTTTATTTCCCCGTGCAATGCAGCGCGTGACGAAATTTAAGAGAAAGCTGCTCCAAAAAAGTAAAAATACAAGAGCACGTGCATCTAATATTTAATAAATAGATATCTCATAATTGTACTCTTTTGCTATCCAGAAAAATCGAGAAAAAAGAATATACCAGAATATTCTCGTGATGATTAAAAGGCTTATTATCATTCTTATCGTAAGTTCTGTATAAAGATCTTTTCTAATATTTTTATGTGTAATTCAAGGGTATTCTTCAAATGTCTTTTCAAGGAAAATTAAATGAGTGGTTTTCTTCAAATTTTTATTAGCATTTTCCATATTCAGCAAAGGAGAATTTGCAATGAAGTATAACCCTGTTTGAAATAAGATGCGATAGAGCCAAGTTAAGAAATTATTCACTAGCCAGACAGTTAGACAGAAGAAGAGAAATTAATAAATATATGCCAAATTCAATTAACACTGAGGAGCTAAAATTATGACAGCTAATTTTTTTAAAACCATTCGTGCGTTTTTACAACACTTGGCACTTCGGTATAATTTGAGTCATAGAATCGAAATATGGAAAAAAATTGGCATGTCATTTCAGAAAAAGTCCAATTTTGTATCAAAATACCTATATTAAAACAATGCTATGTGTAAATCTACACTCATGTCCATAAATTACGGATAATTCGGAGTCACGGGGATCACCTGCAAAATCACTACACACATCTTCAAGAATCATACGCAAATTTCAGGAAGTAACCAGATGACACCGATGGTACGTCACAATGACGAGAGTATAAGAGAGTGGTATGTAAAGAATACAGGCAAAGAAGTGAAATTGTTCGCAGGCGCTTTATAAGCATTTCAGTGCAATAACCGAATAGTTATGACACAAAGGATGCATTTGGACGATTTTCTACGTGGTAGAATTACCGGCCGTCTGGAATGTGGGCATACCCAACTGGAAGTATCAGACAAACTTGGAATTGCCCAGAGTGTCATCTCCAGGCTTTGGCAACAATTCCAAGATATTGGTAATGTGAGTAGACGTTACAGCACAGGAGGATATCACCCGTATGGACTGGCCAGCATTCTCACCGGACTTGAATCCAGTAGAGCACGTGTGGGACATGCTTGGCCGACGAGCTGCAGCCCGTCAACCTCCTCCTACATGTCTACCGGAACTTCGGAGAGCATTGCTTTTTGAGTAGTGTAATATCCCTCATGATTAGATCGATAATTTGATACTCAGTATTCCTAGGCGTTGTACGGACTGTATTGCATCGTCTGGGAGACATACACAATCATACCAACCATGTAATATTGGTTTTTTGTAAATAGGTTTTTTTTTTGTAATTTGCTCCAGGGAGAAAAAATCGCTAATTTTTTTAATAATATCAAACATATAGCATCTTCTTTTTGCTCTTTACCTTTTGTTTAATAAAAAAGCTTTACGAATAAGTCAAATTTCTTTTGCTTCTAACTCTTCCTTTGCCTGATTTTGCATTAGTCCTAATTTATGGACATGAGGGTAGATGACTAATTGAAACAATGGAACATTGCCTTTGAAAATCTGGTGAATTGCGTTATAATGTTGTTTTCACCTAAAATTCGGATTCCCATAAATGTTTTCAAATCGTCACGAAGCTTCATTCGAAAATGCTTGCATTCCAGAATCTAGCTTGTATGTCTCGACTTGTTGGAGGAATAAACAGTTTTTTCAACTTAACTACTCAAGCCTACTTACTTTGCTATTTATTTCTTGTTTAGTATTTGCTTTCCAAAGAGCTTCACACACTGCGCATTTACCAGATTTTGGAATTTCACTAATCATTGTCGAAGAAGATTATATGTGTAAGAATGTACTTTTAATTTCATCTTAGATTCTCGATTTGTTTCTTTAATGTCTCGATCGATTAAAGGAAATTTTCTTTGCGTGGAATTATAACTTTCTACCCTCTTTGTTGTAAAAGATCAACGGCCAGCAGCTAAAATTACCCGATAGGCAACAACGAAAGTATGTTCAAGCTTTATGCGCGGTTACCATTGGCAACTACAATCTAATTGGCAAATTAGATGGGGTGCACAGGGCGCGTCGATTGCTGCTCTCTCTTTCGCGTGAGGTCATAACTTCACTTCCGGATTCGTAAGTTAGTTTGGATAGGTTCTGCTTCTTCCGGTCATCAGCAAAGACTTGCCGGAAGATAAGCTCCTCTTGTTGACAGAATGTACTTTCAGTTTTATGTCGGTGTTGTTCAACGCGCTTATTCTGACAAGTGCTCTGAAATTAAATCGAAGAGAACTTCGTTTTTTCCGTGTTCAGCTATGAGATAGCGCCCTCTACCGCAAATATTATCACTTACTAAATGGTTATTAATGTATATTTAAGTTGATAGACATAAAATTAACTCTACATTAGGCAGTTAGTTCATTCTGATGTGCCAGTCTTTAATAGAAATAGATTCCAATATAGCAATCCTTATTTTATATTACTTTATGGAGATCCTTATTTAAATAAGTTCATAATTTATACCAACAAATTGATACTGTAATAGTTTATAACATCATGAAAAGAATGTTAGAGGACAAAACTAGTTACAGGTTTTAACTGCATCTAACCTAAGAGCACTGAGAAGTCTTTATGCGAAATATTGCAGACGATACATTTTCAATACAAGCTGAAATTCAAGAAGCATCTTGTTAATACACAAAAATGTTACTGAAATGGTCTTAGAATTTTGAAATCGTAATCCGCATTTTTAATTATCACTGCTTATTTAAAACGTGTGTAAATGGAATAGGAAATTAAAACATTATCCGATTCTAAAATTAAATTCTTTTTACCTTTAAATTAATATATTGCAATAACTTGCCGCCCGTGTATTTCATTCCTTTAACAGTTATTTTTTGCAAATTTCAGCATTTACCGAAATGATTTGGAAAAAAAATTTAACTCATTACAAGCAGCAATTTCAGACTTTCACCATCTCGTTATGGTAAATGTGCGAATATAACGTACGACGTGTAATATGCGATTTACGAATTTTTGGATCTCAAAGTAACCCAAATATTTTATGTGTAAAATTTTTAAAGTTTATAAGATTTTTCTCCCTCCTTTCTTCGTGCTTTAATGGTGCAACCGGAAGCACGTCAGAGACATATTTGGGAGGTCCTGAATTCGAATCTCAGAACGGGCATATGCCCATTCTTTCCGTCTCTTTTATCGATAAAACTACTGACTCTACAAGTTTATTACTGAATGATTTTTGCGATGTTGAGTATTCAAGATAGAAACGCCTATTTTACGAATTATTCACACATGTAAAAAATTATCAAATATATTTGCCTGGAAAATTCTAGAATATTAAAGAAAACATCATTTTTTATCAAACATAAAGGAATGGTAATGAGGTTAGTTGATTAATTAGAATCAGCTGTAAGGTTTTAGTTTAAACTAACAAAGTTTTATTTTAATTTGCCGTTTTCTATCTGTTCTTATTTCAGCTTCCCGTTAGAATAAGCCCGCGTTTCAGCTTTATGCTAATTTGAAGTGGAGCCAAGTTTCTATTTAAACGGTAGCGAGGAACTACTCAGTGTGAGAGAGCTTTTAGTCTCAGACCACTGCTACTCTGTTCGACGTTCGCCTGACCAGCTAGTATTTAATTTCTAAGCCTTAGCACTGTTACGCTATTACTTATTGAAGTAATTCTAAGTGCGTTAGTATTAGTTAAATCTTGCTACGCACCATTTAGCATAGAGGCCAACCTCACGTTTATAGCTCTGTGAGCAACGACGGTTTAATTTCTACTTAATTTTAGTTTAAATTATTTGATTGTTCAGTTTAGACCCAAGTAGCGGTCATTATTTTCTGCATCCCTCCCGAGTTGGGAAGTGGCTGTAAATAATTGTGGTTTAATAAAAGAGGATTTTAAATCCTTCTTACGTGGAGACATTCTACCACATAATCACAGTATTCTACCACAGAACATAGCTGCATTCAGCTCCCTGTTCAAGATCAGGACTTAGATTACTTCACGAATATGTTCGCCAAGAGTATGCATAGAACACTCAGTCCTGACAAAGATGATGTTCGACTGTTTTTTTCCCTTAGCTCTTCGTTTAGTTGTAGCGTAACACTATTCATCTTTTACCTTCTTCGCTTCTCTTGGATGTGGTACTTCCCCCGGTCACATACGCGATTTTTAATGAAGAACAAACCTATCACTCCAAGAGTTCTACTTTTGCCTGGGACCACTTCAAGGACATACAACTGAAATCTTAACCCAGAACTTCCTTTTTGCATTGGCAACCACTCAGCTACCAAAGCCAGAAGCCAGCATAGGATAATTCCTTCTTTAATATGGGATTCTATCTGAGAGATTATGGCATGGGAATTATCTGAGATAGAGTATGACATGATAAGGTCGATTTTGTATTTCATGTCTTAAATTTGAGACTGAGAAATATACTTAACTAGCGGAAGTACTCGTACCAGTTAAGTTAGATTGAGAGTAATGCGTCTGGCAACAGAGATAACAATACCGCTGTAATCCTTCTCTAATAACGATGCAAAAAATACGATTATAGTCATACATTTTTCAGTCTGATGCGATATGAAACCCACATAAAAAATTTCGATAGAAAAATAAGCTAATTCTCTCTCATTATATCAGTAACAATGGCAAGCAGTTTTAAATGATTTTTGTCTTTCTCATCAAATGGTCGTAAAAGCTCCATCCAATATGTCACCTATATTCAATTTTAGCCGATTGAATGCGGCAAAAAATTATCATAATTGATCACAAATGAATAACTCGAACAAACAAACACGTATTCTTCTTTATACGTATATAGATTTTGTAAAATTTACAAATTTTTGATTAACAGACTCTACGATTTGAAAGCGAGCAGTAGCAACACTTTTCGAAATAAAACTTTTTTATCTCCAACTCGCGACACTGTTGCCGTTCGGAGAAATGAGTGCGAAAAGGAATGCTTTCAGAGTTTTTAATTAATATTTCGGCTGATTGAAATCGTACGAAGATGGGAATAGCCGAAATGGCTTCTCACGATTTTTTTTGGAATCGGGAATAATGTATTTAATGTTTGCCAGTGCTATTTTTATTTCGTCTTAAAACTTAGAAATTTTTTATTTAACAAAGTCAAGGATTTGAAAGCGAGCAGTGGCAACAACTTTCGAAATAAAGCAGATTTTCAACAAGCGCCTGGCCCCAGCCACCACCCCAAGCTCTTATTGGACACAACTTGTGATGTCATATTGTGACGAAATGAATTCCCCGCGGCATTTTTGCGCGCCAAAAGCTTGAGCCCCAGATCAAAAAATTCACATTTATACATAACCAAGACCAAAGCAGCAAAAGTTCACCTAACGTAAACGAAACAGATAATGAAATCTCTTCAACCTGACGTCATAAACGACAACCAATAAGAACAGGGGTGGTGGCTGGGGCCAGGCGCTTGTAGATTTTCACCTCCAGTTTGCGAGACTGTTGCCATTCGGATAAATGAGGGCGAAAATTATCGCTCTGATTTAACAATTTTTTTTTTGGAAAAAAGTGGACGTCGTCCTTTTCAGGAACCCAGAAAAGAATGGTATAAAATTTGGTGACGATAGGAATAGTAGTGATTGTAATTAGAAGACAACCAAACACACAGACTTTCTTATTTATATCTATGTAGATGAAAATTCTTTTTTACTGTAACTCGGATTCAAATAATTATTAATAGATTGTGGGTGTTTGATGTCTGAGTGCTTGTCAAAATTTGTTGGACTGCAAGCAAGTTATTGTAAAGGGACAGTTTTGATTTTTTATGAAGTTTTATAAGCTTCAGATCACTGGGGCTGTTAGTATATAAATATGACTGTTAGTTTTAACCTTAAACTGTTGGTAAGTCTGTCAGTCTTTACTCATGGGGTTAGTACTTCGTATCTTACACTGTTCAACACAATTCGAAAATCATTTTCTAATAGCTTCCGCTAATATTCATATTTTTCATAACGTCAATCAATGTTTGATCGCAAATACTCCATTATGGAGCTCAAAATGCTATTCCTTCCCCCTCCTTTCAAAAACAATTAAAAAAAAGAAAATGTATCTTTCTTTCATCATGGGAATCCATTAACATATTTTAGCGATGGCATTTTAGCGGCTCGTTAAAAGCAAACATCTTCGGGCAGCAAACCTACCCGACAGATTGCTGTCTAAACTCATTATTCCCATGGATGTTTCTTAAAAGCTTTCTTCCGCATATTTAGGTGCATTGACTCCTACATTTTAGTCCCATCTTAGGAATGTTAGCAGAGGTTATTTACCCCTTCCCATTATTACTTAGGAGAGGTCTTTAATGGTAAAGGTTTATTTTAAAGTTGAAATAATGTCTCAAAAACGGATCCCTCAGGGCCGTACAAGCTCTCTTTCAATGATTGCGTCGCGCCGCTGGCGCTTATTCTGCTGTTATGGTTCTTCAGGGATTCTCGAGATTAAATTTAAAATGATTTCATTTTTTCTTTACTTTCAACTAGTATAAATAACATATATCATTGGATGCCGGAAGTTTGCCGTGTGTTCCTTGCTTTAAATATGCTTTAGATTTATTGAACTTCGGGAGAAAATAATGCGTAGCTCTTCTGCTTAGGACTGAGTGTTCGGTGCATATTCTTGAGGAACATATTCGTTTAAATCTTTAAGTCCTGATCTTGAACAGGGAGCTCAATGCAGCTATGTTCTGTGGTAGAAAACTGTGGTTAAGTGGTAGAAGAACTGCACTAAAGAAGGATTTAAAATCCTCTTTTATTAAACCACAATTATATACAGCCTCTTCCCAACGCAGGAGGGATACAGAAAATAATGACCGCCACTTGGGTCTAAACTGAGCAATCAGGTTAATTTAAACTAAAGCTAAATAGAAATTAAGTAGTCGTTGCTCACAGAGCTATGAACGCAAGGTTGGTCTCTAAGCTAAACGGTGCGTAGCAAGATTTAACTAATACTAACGCACTTAGAATTACTTCAATAAGTAATAGCGTAACAGCGCTACGGCTTAGAATTCAAATACTAGCTGGTCACGCGAACGTCGAACAGAGTAACAGTGGTCTGAGACTAAAAGCTCTCTCACACTAAGGGGTTCCTACCTACCGTTTAAATAGAAACTTGGCTCAACTTCAAATTAGCATAAAGCTGAAACGCGCGCTTATTCTAACGGGAAGTTCAAATAAGAACAGATAGAAAAAGGGAAATTAAAATAAAAATTTGTTAGTTTAAACTAAAACCTTACACCTTTACTGGACATACGTTCGTAAAAGCATTTTGCTTATACATATTTAAGTAAATCATTATTTAATTTTGTGAAATAAAGTACATTTTATTTTCTGTTCTACATACATAGAATTATTTTTTTAATATTTTAGCAACATTCATTATTTTAATTTTTGTAACTGTATAATGTCTCGTAGACTTGGGTTGCAAAGACTAACCAGACTTGGAAGACTGATTAATATCCTCAAATCTTAAGTGCACAAGTCCAAAGAAGGATGTATCGAACCCTTTATTCTCTCAATATGAGTTTACAAATGGCCCCACTTGGACGTAACAAAAGCCAATACTTCTGGTTTAACTCAAACAAGTAACGATGAACTAAAAATTAAATGTAGTAAGTTTAGTCTGTAGAGACATTAGGTTATTACGAAGCAGGAGAGGTGAAAATAAGCAACGTTTTCGCCAGGAATCGAACCACGGACCTCTCAGTTGCGCGTCGAGCGTGCTGACCACTACAGCACGAAGGCATGCGAAGAAGGCGGGAGAAATACCTTATAAGTCTAACGGTTCAAATGATAATTTAACGCGCAGGAAGGCTCTGACTCGTATAAGTCGGTGTAAATAAGCCTAATGGTTAGAAGAAATCAACACCACAGAAATCTAATCGCTGGTAATTGAAGGTAGCAACTTCCAGTACATTTCTTCTAACACGCTCTAAAATCACCTTCCAAGAAAGCGTGGGTGGAAATGAGGATCAAAGGAAAGTTATTTTAAAATAAAAATTAACTATTAGATAAATTAAATGAACACCACAACTGTTTTTGAAATAAAGTACAATGAAAGAAAAATAAAATAGAATTCTCTCTTTTCCGTTACAACAAAGGGATAATTGTCCTACAATAAAAAAAAGCAATTGTTTGGCTTTTTCAAACATCCGAATAGGCTGTAGTTCCATTTAGTCCTAATATGTTTTAAAGTTGTAAAACTGCTTTAATTCCAAGTGTAGTTCTCAGTTTTTACTGATTAACGTAAGTGTATAACGGAGTTCATTTTCAATGCTCCTGTTAGAAAGAGAATAGTGCATCTGTCTTGATATTTAATATGATAAATCAATAAAAAAACGTGTTTTTCAAAACAGAGGTACATTGAGCGAGGCTTCGTTGCTTAGGGTTCTTTGCATATGAAATCAATAACAAGTCCATTGTCTGAAGACATTTTAGAGGGAAAATTTCTAAGTCGGAGTATGTTGTTGCTACGTTGAGTGTTTATACTCGTATAGCAAAAAATGAACTTATAAATTCATTTGCAAAACCTCTGTTGCCCTAAAGCGACTGATATTGATCATTTTTGAGATATCTGCCGAACTTCTGAGTCATAAGTAATTTGTCATTTTTTTAATAGCAAGAATAATAATATATAAATTTTATCGATACGTATGTTATTACTTAATAACACATTATTATGAAACTAGTTGAAGCAGCCAGCGTTGCCCGGGCTTTGAGCTTTCAGAAAATTACCATGCATTTTAGCAAATTTCTTTACCCTTTCCAAAATATTTGCAAGAAACTGATAGGCAGCGCACTTAAAAAATTCTGCCTTAAATGTTCTAAATGTTTTGGAAAGTTCTAAGAGTTCTAAAGAGTAAATTAACACGGCGCCATCTGACAGTATCAGTAAGAATATTATTCTTTCATTGATATATATTCCGTTATCAATGAAATATTATTATTGATATATATATATATATATATATATATATATAATATTTTATTATTGATAGATATTCTTTCACTGATAACGGAAACGCAAAAACGGCAAAGTGAACCTAAGCTGAGTGACGTCAGCGCAGTGTTCTATTATAAAGGCCCTGAGTGTGGACTGCATGGAGAATTTTTTCGGAGCTTTCTCTTGGTTTGAAAGTCAAGTATCCAAAATTTCATCAAGATGGGAATAAACCTGTAGATTTGTACGAATTATGTGAGGTTTATCTTGTAAGGTTTTAGTTTAAACTAACAAAGTTTTATTTTAATTTGCCTCTTTCTATCTGTTCTTATTTCAACTTCCCGTTAGAATAAGCGCGCGTTTCAGCTTTATGCTAATTTGAAGTGGAACCAAGTTTATATTTAAACGGTAGCGAGGAACTTCTCAGTGTGAGAGAGCTTTTAGTCTGAGACCACTGCTGCTCTGTTCGACGTTCGCCTGACCAGCTAGTATTTAATTTCTAAGCCTTAACGCCGTTACTCTATTACGTACTGAAGTAAATCTAAGTGCGTTAGTATTAGCTAAATCTTGCTACGCACACTTTAGCATAGAGGCCAACCTCGCGTTCATAGCTCTGTGAGCAACGACGATTTAATTTCTATTTAACTTTAGTTTAAATTATTTGATTGTTCAGTTTAGATCCAAGTGCGGTCGTTATTTTCTGTATCCCTCCCGAGTTGGGAAGTGGCTGTATATAATTGTGGTTTAATAAAAGACGATTTTAAATCCCTTTAAAATGCAGTTCTTCTACCACTTAACCACAGTTTTCTACCACAGAACATAGCTGCATTCAGCTTCCTCATCAAGATCAGGACTTAGTTCAATTCACGAATATGTTCGCCACGAGTATGCACCGAACACTCAGTCCTGACATATTATGTAACGGAAAACAGAGCATGGGTATTTTTACTTTCTTGAGCGAAGTAATGGAAGTTTTGTAATTGCGAAAGATTTCGGATATTATATTTCAATGGAAATATCTGTTTTGACCATATCAGTTTGACCCGAATCCATTTTAAATATTATTTTGCATCACCTCTATACGTACGGACAGAACAAAAAAACTCTTTTTTCCCAAATGCATTGTAAAATACGTTTAAAATGGATATGTATGTACCTCGCAAATATGTATGTATGGATCTCGCATAACGCTCGTAAATATGTATGTATCTCGCATAACGCAAAAAATCTCATGTGCACACCACATGACTTCCTTGAACGGAATATTAAATTATACGCACCTTGCATTTCATTTAAACTTATTGGATTGAATTAAATCTACTTCGTAGATACCGCCTAAACCACAATAGAATAAATGCATTCTTTTAAGTTCACTATATTTGTTTACCATAGGCGTTAGTTTCACTTAATAGCGTCACAACTCATGCATTTTATAACTCAGAATGCACAAACATTACGTATATCATCTGAAGAATTACCTAATCGTTGCCACATGTTCTATTCAAATACTATGATAAATCTTAAAACGATGTATAAAAGAAATTAAACAAGCCAAAAAAAACAGTTTTTCACAGACGATTCAGTATTTCTCATTCAATTAACTCAGATCTCCCTTCGCGACAAGGCAAAAATACATAAAAACTCAAAATATCTGTATTAAAAAATACGATGTAAATCTGAAATATATTTAGTAATATTTCCTCGAATAAATTTCAGACTTGATTAAGCATGATTTAATTCGCAGCAATAAAAGCCGACACTGTCTTTGTTCTTGCGAAGCTTAGTTTCTCTAGATCGGCAACAAATCCACTATTCTGCTAAGTTTCAAATGTAAACAAATATGGCCAAAATAATTAGGCTTAGCCACACTTAAACAACTTTTAAATTGTTGATGCAATTATTAATTTCTGCAATTATAACATGCATGTTAACTAAAGCCATAAAAACCTTAATCGGAAGATAAAAACAGCATAATTCAATCATTCTTAAAGCAAAAAATGCATAGTTTACCGATATATAAGACTAAAAAAAACTGAGTTCACGGAGCTGAGCTATAGATAAGTTATATATATATACATTTATGTACTTTTGGTGCGGCCGATTGCAACCAAAATATTACAATCCTACATACGAAACTTCAACGTTCTGAGGCTACTCGTTTTTGAGTTATGCGAGATACGTACATATATACGTACGTACGCACGGACGCCACGAAATAATCTCTCCAGAATCCGTTTTAAATCAGTTTTATAATTTTTTGGGGGAAAAAGAGTCCTTTATTCTGTTCTTACGTACGAATGTCACTCAAAAACATCGTTAAATTGCATTCGATAGGGGTTGAAAATAGATATTTTCGTTGAAATATGGTATCCGGAATTTTCACGATTACAATACTTCCTTTTTCTTCCTTTTTACAATACTTACGTTTTTACAAGGAAGTAAAAGGATTAACCGTAGAACATTTGAATTTTGTACATGGAGCTGCTATAATATCGTATGCATTTATACATATCCCTATTAAACGGCTGAAAAGTCCTTGTCCGGCCTTTCAAATGAATTCAAGGCCTAATTAGAATAATGCCGGATTACCACTTTAAGTTATGTCTAGCTTAGGTTGATTCACAATCATAAAAGGCGTGAACGATTATTCGAATATGGCCAAGGGGCGTACAAGCGTAACAGCGAGATTGCAGATAAACGTGAGCTGGCTAGCGAAAACACGCTCTTAATACACTCAGAGATTCACTCGTTTAAATACTCACTTCACTTAAATTTAAATTTACATCCTGGCGAGGAAATGCGAGGGGAAATTGAGGAGTTCGGGAAAGGTACAAAACTTAAAATAATTTGTTCTTCAAAATAAGGGAAACCCTACAACAGAAGTGCTTTCAATGACAAAAGTATTCATTTTGACAATGTCAAATTTAAAAAAAAAAGATTTCGGATACCCGTTTCCCATGCTTATATTTGGGAAAATTTTATACTCGTTATGAAAAAATAAAATTATAAAAACTTTGACTCCCGTACGACAAAAATTGACGGCGATATTTAATACCAAATTTGCAATCTTTGATGTCATTTTCAGCTTGCCTTGATGGATCGGCTGATCAATAAGTTAGAATAATTCGCGAAATAAGTTTAAATGATGTGCAACAAAAAAAAGTGTATAATTTAATAAGGTGTACAAGGACGTCGTGTGGTGTCCACAACAAATTTATTGCTATTGGGGAAAGAGACTCAAAAATCGTTTTAGGAAAAAGGATCTAATAAACAACTTTAGCCTTATATTATGAGATTTTCAATATACCCTATTTGTCTGATGATAGAATTCGAAGCAGCTTTCGATCGCGTGACATTCTATTAAACATAGCACGTGCCCTTGCAGTGTACGTTGGGATCCTTGAGTGCTGAAGATCACGAATATTTTTACTATAGGCAATATTTTTGGCCTATTGCCACATGCAGAAGCATATTGAGTTTAGAAGCACCCTACGAAGCTTTAGTGCTCTAGCGGTACTTATAGCTCGCCAGTAGATTGAGATACTCCCTGTAATCTAGTCTTCGGGGGAAAATTCTCATTATATTCACCAAGGACTATGTTTCGTCCTATTTTAATGTTTTAAGGGGACGGTGGAGTTTAAAATAGCTAAAAATCAACCAAAATATTGAATTTGTTTTTTTTTTTTTTTACTCTGGTAACATTCCATATACGTAACTACATCGTTACCGCTATCGAGTTCAAATATTCTAATTTTTAAAGGAGTTACAAACGTTTAAAATGTGTAAACAACGTAAACTTTGTCCTTTAAATTTTATAGAAAATGTAAAAAATGTATTTTAACAGTTATTTACTGATATTATAATTTATACGTAGCGTATTCGGAAACTAAGTACCGTTTCATTCTAGCGCCGTCGCAGCGCTGTGGTAGGCGTCCCGCGCATGCGCACTAGTCTTCCTTGTTCACTGACTTTCAATTGTCGCCATTTTGGTTGCTCTATGTTGTGTTTTCAGTTTGCTGTGCACATTCAAAATGTTTAAGACAATTAGTTCTCCCGCCGACTGTGAGATTCGTGCCGTGATTAAATTTTTGAACGCGAGGAATGTTAAACCGGCCGAAATTTATCGTCAAGTGACAGAAGTTTACGGTGAATACGCGATAAGCGATGAAATGGTGAGAAAGTGGGTAAGAATGTTTAATGCAGGTCGAACAAGTGTCCACGCCGAGGCTCGGAGTGGTCGACCTTCTGTTGTCACCGATGATTCGGTAAGGAAAGTTGATGAAGCAATTCATGAGAACAGACGCTTCACAATGGCAACTCTTTCAGAGGCATTTCCACAAATTTCACGTACTGTTTTGTTCGAAATTGTGTCTGACCGCTTGAATTATCGCAAACCGTGTTCCCGTTGGTTTCCAAAAATGCTGGCTGATGTTCACAAAATAAAGCGACTTGGTAGTGCCCTGACATTTCTCACGCGATACAGTGATGAGGGAGAAAACTTTTTAAACCAAATTGTGACAGGTGATGAAACTTGGGTGTGTCATTTCACACCAGAATCCAAACAACAATCGATGGAGTGGAGACACATTCATTCTCAGAAAAAAAAAAGTTCAAAGTGACAATGTCATCACACAAATAATGTGCATTGTCTTCTGGGATAGGAAAGGCGTTTTGCTTACTGAATTTCTTCCCAGAGGTGAAACCATTAATGCGGCGCGATATTGTGAGACTTTAACAAAACTAAGGCGTTCCATTCAAAACAAACGAAGAGGAATGCTCAGTAAAGGAATTGTGTTGCTCCATGACAATGCTCGGCCCCATACTGCTGGTGTCACTCAATCGTTAATTCGACAGTTTCATTGGGAGCAGTTCGA
>KK115139.1:42285-87941 GCA_000611955.2 Stegodyphus mimosarum
TTTTTTTTTGAAAACGGTACTTAGTTTCCGAATGTCCAAAAGAAGTGTTTATTTTTTAAAAAATGGCTAGAAATGTCAGTACTAAGAACTATGAATTTAACTTTGGTTACGCAAATCCTATACGCTTAGAACAGGAGGAAACAAGCTTCTTTTCCCTACTCCGTTGCAAAAAAAGCGTCATCAACGTCGCTTGAACCAAAGCAAAAAGAGATGTTTAGCTGCTTGGGAAAAAACAAAAATAGTAAAAAATATTGTAAAGCATTAAAAGATAATGTAAATAAAATAAATGAGGATAAAATATATAGTGCGGGTGAATTTTACGTGCTTTATTGAATATAATGAGTAAATATTTCTACCTATAACTTCCTATTTTAAAAAAATACCTAACTATAACTTCCAATACCTAACTATAACTTCGAATCACATATCAATTTGCGATACGTTTATTTTTGTCATATTTAATATTATGAGGTTAAAAATAGCTAAATGATACGAAAATGTTATCTAGTCTTTACAAATTCATATTTAAAGTTAATTTGCTTCTTCTCACGACCATGTATTAAAGGTAAGTTTGAAGAAAAATTTTAAATCAGGTTTTCTCATAACAAATTTTTTCGCAGTTCGTGTGTTTTGAAAATACTCCATGCGACGCATTTTTAGTTAAAAATGAATTATATTTGGAAGAAACTATCTTGTTGTATGTTACAGTAGATCTGTCCATGCATTTTTGGATATGAGTTTATTAAGAAGTTTAAACTTGTGATAATAATGTTTAACAAAAGGTGACATTTTCCGAAAACTGGATATAAATTCACAAAAATTCTTTTTAAAAATTTCTGATCCATCGTATTCAATAACGAATACACAAAACTTAAGTATTTATAATTAAGTTTTGTGTGTTAAGTATTTATAACCAACTAAAAGGAAAAATTATGTGTTAAGTATTTATAACCAACTAAAAGGAAAAATTAAGTATTTAAGTGTTAAGTATTTATAACCAACTAAAAGGAAAAATTAGGGAAACATATTGAGAATTAGAGCGCAAGGAGCATTTTAAATCTTTAATTAAAATAATTAATTATTTGTTTTAAAAAATTTTAATTTAAAATAAATTGAAATTTTGAACATATATTTTATAAACTGATGTTATAACAGGTATATGTATAAAATTTCTTGTTGAAAACGCAAAAACTTAAAAAACTAATTTCTAAAGTCCACTGTCCCCTTAATCACGTATTTTAAAGCACATATCATTCTTTTTTACTATAACTCGGGTTCAAATGATTATATACAAATTGTGGGAGTTTGTCGCATTAAATGCTTGTAAAAATTCATTGGATTACAAACAAATTATTTCAAAGTGAGAGCTTTGTCCTTTATGGAGCTTTTTAAACTTTAGGATGTGCCTATTAACTACCTTAAATATGTATATGGTATTTTATACAAAGATGAAACCACACTTTTGCTAATAGTAAAACTGGAACACAATAAAATTCATTTACACTACTGTGTGCCGTTTTGTTTTCACCAAAACACCTTTAACGTAGCGATTCATGTACGTAGAAAACTTATGGAAAGAATGTTGCTTCTATTAGTGTTCGATTGGAATACTTTAAAAGATTTCGAAGTGGTAAAGCTGATGTAACAAAGAACTATGCTCAGAAACGTAGTTGGTCTACCCGCTCCAGAACTGATTCAAAAACCGATTCACTTTCCTGAGCGAATTTACTCCTGTTCTATAAAACTGAGTTTTAGCTCTTTTGTATGGACAGCTTTTGTTGAAATCATGCCAAGATTAGAGATTTGTTATTCGTTCGCGAAATGATTCACTTTACTGAGTGAGGGAACCGTTTATTCGAGAAAAAAGAACGGAAGGATGATGGAAATGTGGCAGGAATTTTCGATTCCCATTTTAGGGAACAGAAACCGTGGCTATCGTCGCATGTTACAAGTTAGTTTAATTTTTAACATTTCCCAGCTTGAAAATTTTTAATTCTAGAAGTTTAGTGTTTAGTTTTATGGAAAAAGGAGATGAATTCCAAACTGCAGTTGAAATAAATCAGGGAGTTAGCCTTTTAATGAATCGATACGTCCGACCTCACTGCTCGTTCGCTTCTTTCCACTTTTCTCTCCGTCCTCGCTAACCGCTCAAAAACCTCGTAGTGCTTTTAGTCAAGCCTGTTCTGAAAGAGGGTGCATCTTAAAAAAAGAACTGATTCATTTCAGAAAACTAACGGTTCTGATACTATCCCATAAAAGAGAAGTTTTGCTCATTTTTACTCAGGAATATTGAATAATTTCGGCGGTGATGAATTGCAAAAAACTTCTTGATAAAGTTACAGGCTCTATCAGAAGCTTTAAAAAAATAATATAAAGATTCTTTTACTGTTTATATTAATTAAATTGCTTTGCTTAGTTAAAAATTAATTCATTTGTCAGGACTGAGTGTTCGGTGCATATTCTTGGAAAACATGTTCGTGATACTTTTAAGTCCTAAGTCCTGATCTTGAACAGGGAGCTGAATGCAGCTATGTTCTGTGGCAGAATGCCGTGAATAAGTGGGGGAAGAACTACACTTCAGAGGTATTAAAAATCCTCTTTTATTAAACCACAATTATGTATAGCCACTTCTCAACTCGAGAGGAATACAGAAAATAAAGACCGCACTTGGGTCTAAAATGAACAATCAAATTAATTTAAACTAGAGCTAATTAGAAATTAAATAGTCGTTGCTCACAGAGCTATAACGCGAGATTGGTCTCTAAACTAAATGGTGCGTAGCAAGATTTAACTAATACTGACCCTCTTGGAATTACTTCAATAAGTAATCACGTAACAGAGCTACGGCTTAGAATTTAAATACTAGCTAGTCAGGCGAACGTCGAATAGAGTAACAGTGGTCTGAGACTAAAAGCTCTCTCACACTGAAAGGTTTCTACTTTTCGTTTAAATATAACTTGGCTCCACTTCAAATTAATATAAAGCTGAAACGCGCGCTTATTCTAACGGGAAGTTGAAATGAGAACAGATAGAAAAGGGAAAATTAAAATAAAATTTTGTTAGTTTAACTAAAACCTTACACATTTGTTCATAATATTAAATAGCTCAGCCATTCTAATGAAACAAATTTATATAATAATACTCCAGATGGAAAGATTGAGCATTCACTGATAATTCGTCATCTTAATAACTGTTATATTTTATCAGCATACCTATCGATTACCTGTTATTATTTATTCTTATAGTTAATCTATCAGAATAGCAAAGTTTTCATTTAGATATAAGCTTTAAATTTTCAGAGACAGGATAGGATCTTGCGATCAATACTAACAGTTAATTATTTTTTTAAAATCTGAAATTTTTATAAACTAACGCATGACAACGTATTATAATTATTTTGTTACAGTGAAAAATTGAATCTGTTTTCGTTGCATAACAGAAATAAACTTAAATTAAATCTGAAACGACTAAACGTAGCATAAACTAAAGCGACACAATTCATGTGCATACGAAATGACTTCTTTGTACGGCCTGATTAAAGTGATATTCATCAAATCAATGTTTAGTTTTCTTAAGAAGATGGTCCTCACTAGCTTAGTGACCGGGTAGTTAAGACCGCTAAATGCCGTTAGTTCGAACCCAGACGAATGGGCTAGGACCATGGGTAGGTTTTCTCTATGCTTAACGTGAATACGAGCCAATTTCCCTTAAAAAGTTATCTAGAAGGCATCCCTCTCCATAGGATACAGAAAGCTTCTTTTGCTTTTCCTTAATCCAATAACCTAAATTATGTCTTTCTAACTTCATTTACAAGACAGCAACATTATACAGACACATAATGTATCATACTATAATCGACTCTTCTGCCTGTGTACGAACGCTTTTCTTCTCTAGATCTTTCCTTTTTTCTTCTCTCTCTCCCTGTCTGCAGTTACCCTCCTACCCTTTTCCTTCCCTATTTTTTATTATCCAATATTGGCTGAGAATGTATTCATTTTTGTCAAGCTATGAATAGCTACAAAGGAAAGATACAAATAAAAAATCTTACATTTTGCAAAAGATCTAAAGTGTACAAAAACCCCATTCAGAAGATAAGGTTGTAGAGACATTAGGTTATTATGAAGCAGAAAAGGTGACAAATAAGCAACGCCTTCACCAGGAATCGAACCACGGACCTCTCGGTTACGCGTCGAGCATGCAGACCACTACACCACGAAAGCCTGCGAAGAAGGCGGGAGAAATACCTTATATACTCCCCCTTTTAAAGGGCGACGGGGGTTTTGGGGACCCAATCGCCAAATCTCGGTGGTGGAGAATCATCATCCACCACCTTTTTAGTTCGGGCGCCAGTGTAGAGACATTAGGTTATTACGAAGCAACGCCTTCGCCGGGAATCGAACCACGGACCTTTCGGTTACGCGTCGAACATGTAGACTACTACACCACGAAGGCATGCGAAGAAGGCGGAAGAAATACCTTATAAGGTAGCGTTTTAAATACTGAAACAAAAAAAAAACATAAAAGGATGAAAAATTTCCATACCATTACACAAAGAGGAATCATCTGTTTAGTTTCGTGTCACAAAAATTTTTCATTCCTTTCTCCAAAGCAGTGGCTCCAAACTTACAATGCCTGGAGACCCCTTCCTAGTGGACCCCTTCCTAACGCAAAAACTCGACCATAAACCCCCAAGTAAAATAACACTAACTTGCAGGTAACCAAAATAACGTTCAAATTAAATCGACTACAGAGTAGGATTTTAACACATCTAACCTTGGCTCACCGTTAACTAAGTTTCGCGTAGCAATCGCGGCTAGCCGAAGCTGTGCTGGAAAATTAAATTGCAACAGCTGAAAACTAACACAAGGTAACTGAAAGTCTATACTATCATACGCCGTTTGAAAACCTCAAGAACGTCTATGCTTATTTATACTTTAAAGGGTGTCAGAACCCCCTATACCGACAATGTTACATTGGCCATTTTGGATGTACCTTTTCTCAAAATCTGCTGTAGATATACTCTTGAAATTTTTTGTGCAATTAACGTACACCTATTTGCTTATCAAACGTTTTGAATTTTAGACTAATTTGTAGACTATTTTATTAGGCATAGTAAAATTTAGCACTTTTCTTACGCAAAAAAATTTGTGAAATTTTTTAATCTTAATTTATGACAAAAAGTTCATTTCAGTGAATATTAGAAAATATAATAAATAAGCCATAAAAATTTTAGGTACCTGGGAGCAGTAGTTCCTGAGAAAAGGTACATCGAGTATAAAAAAATCACGTTTGGAGAAAAACGCGTTTTTATGTAAAATTCCTCATTTATCAAAGCATTAGATGATAAAATAAAACTAGATTTTTTAAAGTTCTAATTTTCATAGAGATTAAAGTATAGTATTTTTAGAAAGCTAAAAGTGTAGAGAATTTGAAAATGCAAAAATCCCAAATCAATATTTTTTGAAGATTTTTGGCTTCCAACACCCCTTAACTAATTTGCACTTTGGTGGCAGTTTGGGAAGGTAGAAGTTAAAATAATAAGGTAAGTATTCAATAAGAAGTAAAGCTAAAATGATAGCATAAGTAGGTTAACTAACATTTAATTAGTCAGCCCACGGAATCTAAATCCCGAATAAGAATTAAAACTTGAAACTACTGTTAATTTCTGGCTAAAATTATGAAAAGCGGTCGTAAAGTTTTATTTAAGGTCCTTATCTTTAATATGAAAATTTGTAAGGTTTTAGTTAAACTAACCAAGTTTTATTTTAATTTAAATCTTTCTATCTCTTCTCTGTTTCAACTTCCCGTCAGAAGAAGCGCGCGTTTTCAGCTTATGCTAATTTGAAGTACAGCCAAGTACTATTTAAACCAGAGGTAAAAACCTCTTAGTGTGAGAGAGCTCTTAGTCTCAGATCACGGTCATTTTGTTCGACGTTCGCCTGACCAGCTAGCAGCTAAAATTATAAGCCATAATGCTTACTACGTGATTGCATATTGAAATAAATTGAAGTGCGATAGTATTAGTACTTCTTGCTACGCACCAGTTAGTTAGAGGCCAAACTCCGCGATTTGCTCTGCGAAGCAAAGTTTAATTACATTTCTATTTTAGGTTTAGTATTAAATTTATTTGATTGTTAAGTTAGGCCCAAGTGTGGTCTTTTACTTTCTGTATCTTTCCCGAGTTGGGAAGTGTGTAAATAATAGTGATTTAATAAAAGAGGATTTCAAATCCCTTTTAAGTGCAGTTATTCGCCAATACAGTATCTACACCAGAACATAGCGTATTTTCCGCTCTCTGTTCCAGTTCAGGACTTGAGAAGAAGAACCCTTGTAAGTACTTCACCATGTTTTCTAAAATTATGCACAGAATACTCAGTCCTGATAAATTAACTAAAATAATAATTATTACTATTAAAACATTAGTTAACACTATGCAACATTAATACTAACTATTTAAATAAGGCAGACTAACTCTTTCTACCTGACAAATTAAAACAAATGCTAATATTTTTGCTGGCACTAAATGACATTAACGACAGAAACCAGCTACACAAAACTCTCATATTATTCAATAGAATTTTTCAATGAGTTTTGTGACGTTTAAGCGGGGCTTTCTGCTTTGCCCGCATCATGTTAATCATAATTTAGAAAAACGTTTTATTTCAAGACTCTTAATGGAAAATTCTGTCAAACTGCCGCGGAAAATTTCCTTCAAATGCATCATCGATTAAAGAGAGCCGGACGGTTCCACTGAACAAGCGGCCCGATTCATTAAAATGTCGGAGTGAGAACGAAAGATGGAAATGTCTTGAGTGCATCCCACGCGGATTTGAAAAACTAGAAGAGTCTCGAGCAAACTCTTTTACTCTTCATCTGAAGTTTTATTTTTGCGCGTGGGTGGATCGCTCTTCACGCCCGTTTCGCCGCTGTAAGAAAAGATGAACAACTTCCCCCTTTTCCCGCTTGAATTTTTTCGAACTTCTTTGACGGAGGCGTAATATCCACCTTGGACGTCATTAGTGTAATTAGTTGTTGTTTCAAATTTATTTGTTTGCGGGTTCGATGTTTATGATTAAGTCTTTAATAATGGGAAAAAAATCTGTTGTGTACACCACATGACTTAATCTTACGGAATATTAAATTATATGCATTTTGCATTTCATTTCAACTTATTGGATTCAATTAAAACTACTTCGTAGATACCGCATAAACTACACTCATGTCCATAAATTAAGGATGATGCAAAATCATGCAAAGGAAGAGTTAGAAGCAAAACAAATTTGACTTATTTGTAAAGCTTATTTATTAAAGAAAAGGTAAAGAGCAAAAAAAGATGCTATATGTTTGATATGATTAAAAAAATTAGAGATTTTTTCTCACTGGAGCAAATTACAAAAAAAAAAACCTATTTGCAAAAAACCAATATTACATGGTTGGTATGATTAACAAAAAAGAAAAAAAAAACCTCCTTGCAAAAAAACAATATTACATGGTTGGTATGACTGTTAATAGATTGTATGTCTCCCAGATGATGCAATACAGTCCGTACAACGCCTAGGCATGCTGAGTATCAAATTATCGATCTGATCTTGGGGGATATTACAACCCTCAAACACAAATTGGGAGCCCATGGCGCCCTGTAACAAACGTACATGTTGTTCCAGAATGACGTCCCGATAGATTTGGCTTATCATGGTTCCAATTTGAACATGCAGTGAGAATGCTGGCCAGTCCATACGGGTGATATCCTCCGATTGAAGGCGTTCGCTTACGATGTTTGCACGGTGAGGACGGGCGTTATCATCCATAAACACAAATTGTGCGTCCATGGTGCCCCGAAACAAACGTACGTGTTGTTCCAGAATGACGTCCCGATAGATTTGGCTTGTCGTGGTTCCAATATGATCATGCAGGTCAGTTCTAGAACCCATAATAATTCCACCCCAAACGAGCACTCCTGCACCACCGTAACGGTGCCGTTCAATGATGTTTTCTTGGTGGTAACCGGTACCTGGAGCTCTCCATATAAACGTCCGGCGAGAATCAGACATCAAGCTAAACTTGGACTCGTCGGAAAACATCACACAAGCCCACTGTTGCGGAGTTCACAATGCATGCTCTCTACTCGAGGCTAACCGCAGGCGACAGTGAGTTGCAGTAAGTGGAACGCATCTGACAAGTCTACGAGCATATAGACCAATCTGCCCTAAGCGGTTCTGACTTGAAATTGTCGTACCAGTGGCTGAAGAGAGCTGAGGAGACAGGTCTGAGGCTGTGCTCTGCCTGTTTCTTTTGGAAATAACTGCCAAATACCGGTCCTCATTCAGCATTGTAACTCTGGGGCGACCTGTGCTGTAACGTCTACTCACATTACCATCACCTTGGAATTGTTGCCAAAGGCTGGAGATGACACTCTGGGCAATTCCAAGTTCGTCTGATACTTCCAGTTGGGTACGCCCACATTCCAGACGGCCGATAATTCTACCACGTAAAAAATCATCCAAATGCTTCCTTCGTGTCGTAACTATTCGGTTATTGCACTGAAATGCTTATAAAGCGCCTGTGAACAATTTGACTTCTTTGCCTGTATTCGTTATATATCACTGTCTTACACTCTCGTCATTGTGACGTACCATCGGTGTCATCTGGTTACTTCCTGAGATTTGCATATGATTCTTGAAGATGTGTGTAGTGATTTTACAGGTGATATATTTATTTTAGAGTTCTGTTTCCGCGTGACTCCGAATTATCCTTAATTTATGGACATGAGTGTATAACTACCAGTGTGACAATAATATGTACAATTTATATAGTTACTTGAGATGGACACTGTAAGAGAGCAACATTTGAGAGACACCTTTCCTTGCTGTTACCCTTGTCCAATTGCTTACAATTTGTTTTAAACAAGACATATATTGAAACTATTCATATCGTCTTGGTAACTAGTAATAGTAGCATATTCAGTTCTTACAGCTCACTTGCAATCAATTCTTCTCCTTCCTTATCGCATGCTTTCGTGCTTGTTGTAACTGCAATTACGTCCGGCTAGCAGTGGGGAGTTCCGGCAAAACACAGCTAGGATTGCCAACTCTGTCGAGCTGCAGTAAAACACACTACAAAATAGATTTATATCAGTCCCTTTTCTACATTACTGTGTAGAGACATTAGGTAATTTTTTGGAAGCAGGAGACATGAAAAATGAGCAACACCTTCGCCGGGAATCGAACCACGGCGCTCTCGGTTACGCGTCGAGCATGCAGACTACTACACCACGAAGGCATGCGAAGAAGGCGGGAGAAATACCTTATAAAGTAATTACTTCATGCTGTATCTAATGGAAAACTTCCAATATTTTTAGGAAATAACGCTATACTTTTTTTACTTTTCCAACTGACAGATGACCCTTCTATGTTAGTCTAAATGTATATTCATTTAATATCGTTAGAAAATGTTTCATTGTTCCTCCTGGGCGACCTGGATATGGATAATATTTACTGATAATGCACGTTAAACTTCAAAAGAGCTCTTTTGGACGATCATTAAAACCTGAGCATTTAACTCTTTTTAAAATTCTTTATTTTCCCACACATAATTTTACCACTGTATGTTGTCTTTCCGGATACTAATGTAGTTTGGAAATTCCAGTAATAATATTCCAACTTATATATTTATGTTCGATGCTATGTTATATTATCTAACATATATATATATAAATATAAAACGAAAATGAATCTCGGAGATAAAAGTAAATATTTAAGAATGGCAGCAAATTTGATGCTAAAAGTTTGCGGAAGAAAGCACGTAAAACACGTAAATCATAACTATTCTTATTTTGAATTTTGAATTGTGGTCCTTCGATGGAAGGAAATTCAAAGGAAACAAGCCCATCAATCAAAAAATGTTGAACTCATTCTAATGGTAAAGATTTTGCAAACATTTATTCAGAAAAATGATGATAATTTGTAATAGAAGAAACGTTTGACTGCATCTAGAGCGAGAATAAGTTAAATGATATACACTATGTAATATTATCTGGCACTTCCTAATGTGTTTCGTTTTCGCTGAAAACAAAATTGTTTCCTTTGTGAATAAAAGGATATTTTTAAACCGATGAGTAATTTATTGCTTGAATTTTCCTTTAATTCCACATAATTTAAAGATTTATAAAAGTAGGTATGTTGTAATAATTATAATATTTGTGCAATAATTTAAATAAACGCGCAATATTTTAATTTAACAAAATTTCTATTCGTAAAAAGCAATTTAAAGTAAAAAATTAGTTATAGAAATAAGTTTAAAAGAAATTATAAATAATTTATATTGCTGCGAACTAATCTACAATATCATTTAAATTCTGAGAACATAAGTAAATCAAGTGCAAGTATAAAATTGTAATAAATTTTTTTAAATCCTAAAAATAAAAAATATGCATAAGTGAATAATTGTTGAGCTGGCAGAAGACAGACTTATCAAGGGGAAGTTGCCCTCAAACCTAACTCTTCAATTATTCAATTCGTATTTCGTCATTTATGTAGGCAAGTGTAAAATTCGAAACCAAAAGTAAAAACAAATGATGTCACCCACCAATAGCAATTCAAACAAGTGGAACTTTTAGAAAAGTACAAATCAAAGCCAATACAAAACAATACCCTTTATAATACCAATTTTTTAGAAAATCAATTTAATTTGGAAACTCATGCCCACAAAAAACTTCCCCGACACGAATACGCATATAAACAAAAAAGATACAGAAATTATTAACATACTAAAAAGAAACTAGAAACTAAATTAAATAATACTAAAATAATATAATAAAAGCAAGTAAAAAAATTGAATTAAATTAATTAATTTACCATTATTTCTATTGGAGTGTGGACAAGTAGTGTTCCTTCTATTTATAAAAGAGGGCGCTAGTAAAAGGCAAATTTGAGTGATAAGCTGCTATTTAGTAAAACTTATCACATGGGCGTCTTTTTATTTCCTCGTACGAAGTAAAAAGGAAGTATTGTAATCGCGAAAAATTTCGAGTATCATATTTCAACATTTTTGACCACTCTCGAATTCAATTTAACGATGTTTTTGAGTGACATCTGTACGTAAGGATCCATGATTTTAGGTCATCCATGTTCGACACTCTCCTCCTGTAAACGTTGTCCTTTACAAATCCCCAAAGGAAAAAGTCCAGCGGCGTTATATCAGGTGCATTATGGATTTCGTTTGAATGAACCACCATAAAATCTATGCTTTCGGTTGTGGTGTATGCATTCTTCTTAATATCCGGTGGAATAAAACATCACATACAAAAGTGCTAGAACAAACACATCAAAAGTAAACATAACATTGCAATAGTTGCCAAAAACAAAAGAAAGAAAAACGCAATTAATAAGCAGACGATATTTAGAAAAGTACAAATATTTAGACTGAAAAATGAAATTATCTGAAATTAATCACACGCGCAGACGATATGTACATAAGTAAAGATATTCAAACCTGAAAAGGAAAATATATAAGTTATTCCATCAATAAATGCCATAAGTTTGTTTATATCTTTATTATTTTATGAGTTATTAAACATTAAAATGGGTCCGGGACTTTATAAACATTCTGTATTATAAAACTGATTTAAAATGGATTCTGAAGAGATTTTTTCGTGGCGTCTGTGCATACGTACGTGCGTATGTATGTATGTATCTCGCATAATCATTGAGTAGCCTCAGAACATTAAAATTTTGTATATAGAACTGCTATAACATGTAGATGTTGACCTCCTATTTTATTTGCAATCAGCAGCACCAAAATTAAATATATATATGCATTCACTGTGCTACTCGGTTCAGTCAGCTCAGTTTCTTTATTCTTATATGTTTGTAAATTGTGCCTTTTCTGCTTAAAAAATGATTAAATTATATTGTTCTTTTCTTCCGGTTAAGGTTTTTATGCCTTTAGTTAACTTGCATGCTACAGTTGTAGAATTATTAACAATTGAAAAGTTTTTTTAAATCCGGCTAAGCCTAATTTTTTTAGACATAGCAGCCATATTTGTTTACAATTAAAACTTAGCAGAATAGTGTATTTGTCGCCAATTCAGTTGCCGGGAAGTGAGAACTGAGAAACTAAGCTTCGCAACAAGAAAGATAACGCCTTCTTTTATTATTACGAATTAAATCAATTCTGGAATTTATTCGAGCAAACAAGTGTATAAGATTATTTACTTCGTAATTTTTAATATAGATATTTTGAGTTTTTATGTATTTAATCCTTGTCGCGAAGTGAGAACTGAATTAATTGAATGAGAAATACTGAACCGTCTGTGAAAAAGCGTCTCTTTTTTTTAATTTCTTTTACACATCTTTTAGATTTATTATAGTATTTGAATAGAGCATGTGGCAATGATTAGATAATTCTTCAGATGATATATATAATTTTTGTGCATTCTGAGTTATAAAATGAATGAGATGTAATGCTCCTAAGTGAACATAGCGCCACAGCGTCTCTATGGTAAACAAATATAGTGAATTTTAAAGAGTGCATTTATTCTATTGTGGATGATGCGCTATCGACGAAGTAGATTTAATTCAATACCATAAGTTTAAATGAAATGCAAAATGCGTATAATATTCCGTACAAGGAAGTCATGTGGTGTACACATCAGACTTTTTGAAATTGTATGATGTATTTTAGTTTAAAGCTTCAGCATTAGATTGTACATTTAATATGGCGAAAATATATGCCAATTTAAGTCCTTTAAAAACTGTATAACTGACAGTGTTTTAGTAAGTTACATTTTTAGTAATATTATAATAATATGTTCAGAAATGCAGACAGCTGAATGTTGCATAATCTGAATTTTAAAAGTTTCTTTGTACCTTCCTAATTCAGCATTTAACAAAATAATTCGTTTTTTTATTAATGTAATTGTATTAATATACTGACATACAGTACGTCTACTTCATTACTTGTCATTAATAGATTAACAAAAACTTTGAACAGATTTAATCCATTTGTCAGGACTGAGTGTTCGGTGCATATTCTTAGCAAACATCTTTGTGAACTCCTTAAATCCTGATCTGGAACAGGGAGCTGAATGCAGCTATGTTCTGTGGTAGTATACTGTGATTAAGTTGGAGAATAACTGCACTTGAAAGGGATTTAAAATCCTCTTTTATTAAATCACTATTATTTACAACCACTTTCCAACTCGTGAGGGATACAGAAAGTAAAAGACCACACTTGGGTCTAAAATGAACAATCAGATAAATTTAAACTAAAGCTAAATAGAAACTAAGTAGTCGTCGCTCGCAGAGCTATAACGCGGGGTTGGCCTCTAACTAAATGGTGCGTAGCAAGATTTACTAATACTGACGCACTTGGATTTATTTCAATAAGCAATCACGTAAAGCGCTATGGCTTAGAATTTAAATGCTAGCTAGTCAGGAGAACGTCGAATAGAATGATCGTGGTCTGAGACTAAAAGCTCTCTCACTGTGAGAGGTTTCCACCTCTTGCTTAAATCTAACTTGGCTCCACTTCAAATTAGCATAAAGCTGAAAACGCGCGCTTCTTCTAACGGGAAGTTGAAAATGAGAAGGGATAGAAAGATTTAAATTAAAATAAAACTTTGTTAGTTTAACTAAAACCTTACAAAATTATATACCCCCGTGGTTGAGACTGCCTAAGTACAGATCCTAGGCAGTACTTCCCAGGATTTCCTGAGTCAACCCCCGAAGGGGGGTGCATGTCATACAATTGCAAGTCACCGAAGTGAATTGAATTTATACTGGTTAATAAATTAGATTAAAGTCTAAAGAAAATTGAATATAAACTAGAATTGCAACGCTGAGAAACTAGTGTACAGAAAATGTATTCCATGCTAAAGATTTTAATTTATTTCATTTGAGAGACTTATTCAAAGTCTGTTTCGAGTGCAACAAGGATCAAATAGCTATTTCGTGAAAATGAACTCTAAAAGATAATTTTTGGTCTTTTTTCGCGACATCGTCATCAGTCATGTTTTACAAGAAGAGGAGGGAAAAGAAGAAGATAAGTGGCAGGATTGACAACTAAGAAGATAAAAATGAAACACCATCAGCGCTTATCAGAGTTCGGAAGTTTTGACAAGCGCCTATTTCCTCTTTTTCCTTCTGCTGGGGATCAAAGACCCAGGTGTTTAATGAAGAAATTTCGATGCTTATTATCGCTGTGATGAAAACTATATAAAAAATGATAGCATTCTACTCTGAAACATCAAAGGCTTTGTAAAAAATTAGTAGGAAAAGGAATTAAAAGGCTACTGAAGTAAACATATAAGAGTTCGTTCCATAGAAAAGTAAAAATTAATTTTCATTATCCCAAAAGTACGTAGTCTTTTGCAGAAGAAATTTAATAACGTCTTTCTTCAGATATAATTATTATTTTCGTTGAACGGATCGTCAGAAACTTTCATCAGTGTGGACCGATTAAATGGCTATTCAGAAGAAAAGAGAAAATATATTTATCTCTGCGTAATAATAATATGTCTGTTTTCTGTCATTAAGATATCAATAGCAGAAGCAGAAGTTGTAGAGACATTAGGTTATTACGAAGCAGGAGACATGAAAAATTAGCAACGCCTTCGCCGGGAATCGAACCACGGACCTCTCGGTTACGCGTCGAGCATGCAGACCACTACACCACGAAGGCATGCGAAGAAGGCGGGAGAAATACCTTATATACTCCCCCTTTTCAAGGGGCGACTGGGGTTTTGGGGACCCAATCGCCAAATCGCGGTAATGAAGAATCATCATCCACCACCTTTTTTTAGTTCGGGCGCCAGTGTAGAGACATTAGGTATTTTTCGAAGCAGGAGACATGAAAAATGAGCAACGCCTTCGCCGGGAATCGAACCACGGACCTCTCGGTTACGCGTCGTACATATAGACCACTACACCACGAAGGCATGTGAAGAAGGCGGGAGAAATACCTTATAAAGTTAGCATATTCATATCAAAATTGTTTAGTTTATTTCTTGGAATCACTATTTCAGAGTTAGGCATATACAAATACTTAAAATTATTGATGTCTTTTCATCATTATTAAGCATTTATAATATATTACAAATATAGCATTGTTATATAACATTTTATTGGCATTAGGGATTTACAATTTTAACTAACACTAATTCAAAACGGTGTCGCTCTGGATAGCATAGTGGTGAGAAGAGGCTAAATATTTCTCTGAACTCAAAGGCGTTCGGGTAGCTGTATGTATGTATGTATGTATTTTTCCTGTTTCTCGCGATTATAATATCAATCTATATCCTGTAGTGCACCCTGTGCGACGTTTTCTGTGATGGGCAGCTTCATCAAAGATCGACCCCCAAGAATGTTTTAAAGCAAGTGTCATGTCACTAGAACAATAAAGTGGAACTATTTAAGAATGAAATTAAAAATTTCGTTCGCTTTGAAGATGCTGTATATGAACATCTTTCGTAATAAAACAGACGCCCAGTTTGTAAACGAACTAGTTCGATACTTATACTTGGAAAATCAGTTTTCATCCTACAAATGCATTCCTCCGTTTCCAAGATATTAACCGACTTCTGGATGGATGCTTGTGGAAATGGGTCTCTGCAAAACCGCATTCTGGAAGTATACTGAACTACAGTTCATAAATTTGATGTCGAGTAATAAATAATGCAAACGTTTTTCTCTGAGAAGACTTAGTTTTTTACTTCCTTGCACGAACTAAAGGAAGTACTGCAATCGCGAAAAATTTGGGGTGTAAAATTTGAATATATTGCCAAGTAAGAGTAGCTGAGTAAGACTGCAATATGCAAATTAGTGGCGCTGCACTCGGAATTAATCATCTGCGAGGAGCATAAAAGCCCACATATTTCACTGTGATAGTGACATCATAAATCTGAGATAGACCATTCATAATAATGACCTCCAGGTATCATTTCCCTGCAGAACTACAATGGAGAGCCATTGGGAGACTAGAGGCAGGGCAAAGTCAAACAGAAGTGGCCAGATGGCTAAATGTGAGTCCTTCTGTGGTTCATACACTTAAGATGCAATTTCAAACCACAGATTCGGCATTTAGGAGGTTCAGCCAAGGACGGACAACTGCTACAACGAGCGCCGATGACCGATATTTGACATTATGTGCACGCAAGAATAGAACCACTACTCCGACTCTTCTTAGATCCTCCCTTCCTGCAGCCACCGGAAGGTTGGTGTCAACTCAAATGTACGTAGACGGTTTCACGAAGGCAGTCTGTATGCGAGGCGACCAGCCATTTGCGTGTCGCTCACGTCACGCCATAGGAGGGACCGATTGCAGTGGACACGACAACATGTCCACTGGACGCCTGATCAATGGAGGGCTGTTCTCTTTACGGATGAGTCTAGGTTTAGTCTAAAAAGCGACAATAAAGCGTTATTTGATATGGAGAGAACCTGGAACAGGCTATCATCCGTCAAACATCCGTGAAAGAGATGCATGGGAGAGGAAGTGTCTGTGTTTGGGGTGGCATTTCTTTGGGTGGACGCGCAGACAGACCTCCATGTCTTTCCAAGGGGAACTGTGAATGCTCAGGTTTATAGAGAGGACATCCTTGATGCTTATATGCGCCTATATGCCGGGGTAATAGGTGATGCTTTCCTTTCCTCTTACAGAACGATAGCCCAAGACCACACAGGGCCCCCATTGTAGATGATTATCTTCAACAGGCAACAATAATGCGCATGGAGCGGCCAGCTCGATCCCCGAACTTGAATTATATCGAGCACGTTTGGGATGCTTTAGGGATACCTCTAGCTGCTCGCAATCTGCTCCCTCAGACCCTTGCCGCGCTTGTAACTGCTTTGCAAGAGCAATGTCTCTCGCTTCCTATGGAACTCATAGACCGCATAATTGAAAGCATCACACATTGCTGTACGTGCTGTATTGCTTCTAGAGGCGATCATATTCCATATTGAAGGTACTTTTCCTGTAACAAACTGACACCTTCGATTTGTTCATTTTATAAATGTGTTAATTTCTATACTACCATAATTGTCAGTAATTTCGTTTTATGTTATTTGATACCTTACCATGGGTTGTATATTGCGAGTAAGTTTCATAAAATTCTATATGTAACTTCTTGAGTAATCGTGATTTTTCCTTAATTTATGATAACCAGTGTATATATATATATATATATATATATATACTCTATTACTCGTCTCAGTGAGCCAGTTTTTTTACTCTTTTATGTTGGCAAAATTGTGCATTTTTGCTTCAAAAATCGTTTAATTATGTTGTTCTTATCTTCCGGTTAAGGGTTTTATGCCTTTGGTTAATCTGCATGCACTAATTGTAGAATTATCAACAATTTAAAAGTTGTTTAATTGCGGCTAAGCCTAATTTTTTAATCATAGCAGCCATATTTGTTTGCATTTGAAACTTACCAGAATAGTGAATTATGACTTTCTGCACCTTCAGTTTCTTTTTACCGAATGAGACCAAAAGCAAACTTTCAGTTTTGTGCACCGATAAATCGGCTTTATTGCCCACTGGCTGAATTTCTCGTTTTCGCTTAGAAAATTGTAAATTTTTTAAAATTGTTTTAAGTGTATTTGGTGTTTTATGTTTTTCTATATGTTTCAATTTTTAATGAAGATAGTTTGAGTTTGAGGTTTTCCTCGCCGCGAGAGTTAGAACTGAGTTAATTGAATGAAAAGCATATCTCCAATAAAATAAGTTTAAACGAAATGCAGGAATAAATGCGTATAATTTAATATTTCGGTGCAAGGAAGTCATGTGGTGTACGCATCATATTTTGTTTAAATTGCTAGCTTAGAAACAACAGTGGCAATAGCTTCAGTGATGAGCTATTCGCATTCAGTGATGGCAACAGCTTCAGTGTTTATACAGAGCCTGTTCGCCCATTTTTTAGACGATTTTGGTAAGTCGTAATAAAAAATCATTTGCTGCAAAAGAAGTAATTGCAATTGTACTATGTTTTTAAAAGTCAATATTATCGTCTGTGGCTTAAAAGTTTTGTTTTTATTCAAAATGGCGAATTTAACAAAGCAGTGGTTCGAAGGCTACATTGACGCTCTTTCCGAAGAGAAATATGCATACTCCGTTATTCAAAAACGATCTGAGAGTCATGGTTTTGTGATATCTAAAGCGTCGATAGGTAATATCATCAACAAGAAAGGAAAAAAACGTCAAATTGGAGTTTTAAGTGGGACGAAAATTCCAAACAAGTATCCAAGGAAAAAAGGGACATCTTCGACTATTGCAAAGGTACGTTGTTTAATGTTAAAAGAAAATTCCCCTAGTCAAAGGACGGTTGCAAAATCATTAAAATGCTCGGTGTCCACTGTAAACAAAACGATAAACGTTGATTTAAATCTTAAGAAAGCTAAAAAACGCAATGTACATCGTCTTCTTCCGAAGCATATCGCTCGACGCAGGACACGCTGCAGAATTCTATATGAGGAACTTTTATCCAAAGAAAAATGGAAAACAATTATCACAATAGATGAAGCATGGGTCTATATAAATGATTGTAACAAAAAAAGAGCCATTTATTATCATAAAAGGGGAGAAAAAATTTAAGTACATGGTTCAAGGAATCGAACGAAAGTTTTCCTAATGGATTCATGATTGTTGCTGATTTGTCTTATAATGGCAAGTTAAAAATAAAGAGAGTGCAAAAAAATGTCAAGATTAACTCCAAATACTGCCAGGAACATATTTTATCGCCAATTTTTCTGAATGAAATACCATCGCTTTACCCACAGTGCCATCCATCTGTGAGACTTCATCAGGATAAAGCTAGCAGTCACACATAAAACTCCACTGTAAATTTCCTAAAAGAAATGGAACAAAAAACTGGTATCCAGGCCATACCCTTCACTGATTATCCCTACTAAATCTCCCGATGTGTCGCCTATGGATTTTTGTGCTTTCGGACTTTTAAAAATTGCATTATCCAAACGTTGTCCCCAAACCCTAACAGGCCTCTGGAAAGCTGTTCGGGGGGAATGGTATAGAATACCTCTTCTGACACTTCAAAAGGCATTATTATCCTGGAAATTACAATGTCGAAAGATAGTTCAGGATAAAGGATGTCAAACAGAACATTTAAAACACAAGAATTTTATGTAATTTAGTTTTGTGAATACAACACACATCGTTTAAAAAATGTGCGAACAGCCTCTGTAGTTATCATAACAGATGGAATATGAGCATCTTTTTATACTTCTCTTCCTACTTATACAGGCTACATGTGCATAGTTTCGATGTTTTCTCTTACATTATTTAATAATACATCGATCAGTTTGATACACCCTGCATAAAATTTGCTTTTGCCCATTTTCAATTATTTGCCAACAAGTCCGTGATATAGCCTTCGCTTATTCTTAAGCATAGCAAGAAGCAGATTCCCACAAGCATGTGTTATCAGAACTAAAATTCGGAGTTCCTAATGGACTTTGTTATTTTATCTTCGGGAACCACAATGATGGTAATATTAGTAACTTAGTTATCAAAGCGGATAGGCCATTTGGATATTTTCATTTTGTGTTATATAAAATAGACGACGTTTCCACGTATAAAAATATGCATATTTCAATCTAATGAGATCGGGCGTATCTAACTTTACATTACATGACTGAGCAATAAATAAACTTCAATAATTATTCTGTTAAAGAAGGATTTGTTAGTATTTTATCACAAACGAATCCAATCTAAGTAATCTAATATTCAGTATCTAAATCCCTAACACGAATAAAAAAGAATGCACTTTCCCTGTAGCCAATTATCGTTTATTTAAGTCGAATACGTTTTTACTATTTTTTGTGCTACCACACAACGAAGCAAAAAGTAACTATCCGAACTGGAGCACCACTTCAGCATAAAACTCGGAATTGCAGTGGTATTTGTTGACGAGGGCGCTTCATCTCCATAACTTGATTGGATGGGATCTGTAGAAGTTTTGAAATATTTTCTTTCTTTGGGCATTGAGACAATTTAGTTTTGCTGTACTAATGGAGCTGTTTTGGATTGGAACACCTAAAGATGTAGTACTTTAGTATAAAGTATTCCTTCTAAATCTTTGGAACATGAGTACTTGTTATCGTTTATAGAAGTAGCTCTACTACCTTAGCTACTATTCATAATGGAATTTTTGAAAACGTCTGGCAGTATGACGGCTCATGACAAAATACCGTTATTGAAATTGAGGTAAGGAGCATCATTATATTAAAGTTGCTTTTAGGTTTCTAGCATTCTATAGAATGTGACACGAACAACTCTTCTTCAAGAACGTACAAATATACGCTGGTTATCATAAATTAAGGAAAAATCACAAAAATCACGATTACTGAAAACGTTACATGTAGAATTTTATGAAACTTACCCACAATATACAAAACATAGCAAGGTATCAAAAACATAAAAAAATTACCAGATAATTATAGTAGTATAAAAAATCAACACATATATAAAATGAATGAATGGAAGGTGTCAGTTTGCTACAGGAAAAGTACCTTCACTATGGAATACGATCGCCTCTAGAACCAATACAGCACATACAGCGATGTGTGATGCTTTCAATTATGCGATCTATCAGTTCCATAGGAAGCGAGAGCGATTGCTCTTGCAAAGCAGTTGCAAGCGCGGCAAGGGTCTGAGGGGGCGGATTGAGAGCAGTTAGAGGTATTTCTAAATCATCCCAAACGTGCTCGATATAATTGAAGTTTGGAGATCAAGCTGGCCGCTCCATGCGCATAATTGTTTCCCGTTGAAGATAATCATCTACGATGCGAGCCCTGTGTGGTCTTGCATTCGCGTCCTGTAAGAGGAAAGCATCACCTATTACCCCGGAATATAGGCGCATATATGCATCGAGGATGTCATCTCTATAAACCTGAGCATTCATGGTTTCCCTTGGAAACACATGGAGGTCTGTCTGCGCGTCCACCCAAAGAGATGCCACCCCAAACACAGACACTTCCTCCTCTTCCGTAGGCATCTCTTTCACGGATGATAACGGGTTCCAGGTTCTCTCCATATCAAATAACGCCTACTGTCGCTTTCTAGACTAAACCTGGACTCATCCGTAAAGAGAACAGCCCTCCATTGATCAGGCGTCCAGTGGACATGTTGTCGTGTCCACTGCAAACGGTCCCTCCTATGGCGTGACGTGAGCGGCACGCAAATGGGTGGTCGCCTCGCATACAGACTACCTTCGCGAAGCCCTCTCCGCACAGTTGACGTTGACACCAACCTTCCGGTAGTTGCAGCAAGCGAGGATCTAAGAAAAGTCGGAGTAGCGGTTCTATTCCTACGTGCATATAATGTCAGATATCGGTCATCGGTTGTCCTGCCTCTAGTCTTCCAATTTCTCTCCATCGTAGTTCTGCAGGGAAATGATGCCTGGAGGTCATTGTTACGAATTGTCTGTCTAAGATTTCTGATGTCACTATCACAGTAAAATATGTGGACTTGCTCTCAAACATGGACTTTTATGCTTCTCGCAGATGACGTATTCCGAGTGCAGAGCCACTAATTTACATATTGCAGTTTTACTCAGATACTTAGCAATATATTCAAATTTTACACTGTTTGGCTTATTTTTGAGGGAGTTATCGCTATTTTTGTGATTTTTCCTTAATTTATGATAAGCAGTGTATATTGCTAAAATTAATTGTATAACATTCCATCTGCAATAATCCGATCTCTTTTGATGAATTTGAGAATTGTTTTTTTAAATCCGCATTGCTCAATAAATAAAAGCATTAAATTTCAATATGCCAAACTCGTAACGTTCGATCTCCATCTGATCGCTGATGACTGAATTGAAATTTATTTAGATCAAGTAAGCTGTAAATCAGTTTCGTGGATTGCATATTTTCTCAAAACTGCCGTATTTCTTCGGAAACTTCTAACTTATCTGCGCATTGAAAAAGGTTTCATAACATCGTACACAAATTATTGTCGATCAAGAAGAAATAGCTCATGACTGCTTCTTAACCAAAAGCAGCGTTAGATCCAAAGGAGTATTAGTCTCAAAACGGCATTTTGCATCAGTTCATTTTCTGCGTTGATTCACTTTTCAGAATGTTGCCACAAAATATAATCGCCATGTATTATATTTAAGGAAATTAAATAATGTAGAATATGCATGAATCTTTCTTGCATTGTAAAAAATAACGGCATTTAGAGCCATCCAATTTTGTATAACGTAATCCTCCAACTAACTTGGGTACTTCGAAGGCCGAATTTTGAATTTCGGATTTGTTTTATTATCTATTTCAAATTTTGTAAAACTTTAACGAATTTTTGATTAACAAACACAACGATTTCAAAGCGAGCAATGGCAACACTGCACGGAGAAAAACATTTTATCTCCAGCGGGTGAAATTGTCTACCAGAAATCCTAAAGATATGCCGTTTTTAAATATTTTGTGATATTACTGTTGAATTGAATTTTATGTGGTTTAAGTGTGAAGAACATGATATTTAATAAATAAAGGTAACACACAAAAAATTAAATAAATTAACCAACTTCCCTTTGCAAAATCTTAAAAACTCAAATGGTATAAACAGATTAAGAACTTAAACCGATTTAAAACAAAAAAAAAATCTGAAAGATTTCAGATTTTAAATTACGTCCAAAGGCGCGTTTTTTAACGTTTCGTGTGCTACCTTTTTTATTAAATATCACGTACTACGTACTCAAACCATAAAATTCAGTTCAAAATCAATATCGCAAAATCATTTTAAAATGAACATATCTTTAGAATTTCCGTAAGTCTCGTGCGCTGGAGATAAAAATGTTTTTTTTTCCGTACAGTGTTGCCATTGCTCGCTTTAAAATCATTTAGTTTGTTAATCAGAAATTCGTTGAAATGTTACAAAACATAAAATCGATAATAAAGCAAATTTCAAATTCAAAATTAGGGCTTCCAGATGCCCATATTCGCAGTAGGATGACGTCATTCAAAATTCGATGGCTCTAGGTTTTATCACAATGCGAGAAACATGCATACATTTATGCAGATTTTTCATTTTTTAAAATTTAATGCAGAGCGATAACATTTAGTGGCAACAATTTGAAAAGTGAAACGGGCATTCAGCGTGAATCGACGCAAAATCGCAAAACGAAAGTAATAGTCCTTCGGGACTAAATCCCTTTGGACTAAAAACGCCCTTTTGGGCGTAATATAAAATCTGAAAGCTTTCATATCTTTTTTTTATTTTTTAAATTTCTTTCCAAAGCATTTTTAACAACCATTGGCATTCAGGATTTTGGCTGGGTATTGAGACTGCAACGCTCTTTCATGTTATGAACTGAAATCTGAGTGATTTTTCTTTTATTGTATAAAGATTATTAATCTTCGTTGTATTATTTCCAAAGATTCACAAGTGAATCACTATCATAAATATGTTCATAAGCAGTTAACTGCAAAATAAATCCTTGCTAATCATTTAAAGTGGAGGCGACGAATTATGCCGCTTTTCTAAATTGATTTTACATCTGGTCTGTTTTCAAAGATATGTTGCAAATCTATTCACTTTTCTCAAGCCATATGGAAATTATTCTCATGACACGTAACATAATGGAATATTTATGACATCTTGTTTGAAGAGAATTTCATTTGGGGAGTTTTACAACGCATAATAAGTATAGTTGCTTCTATTTTGTATCGAATATAGTGACTTAATTATATTTTTGACTGTTCAAAATTCTTACAAAATGTTCATTTTTCATTTAAATAATTATATTTAAGCAAATTAAAGCTGAAATGTGACAAAAAAATCTGAAACGGTTCGGAATTTAACGGTTTCCCAAGAGAGTTAGTTGTTAAGATTTTTTTACGCTTTCGCTGAGCTCGCAGTCTACCAGTCGGCTGTTGCAACTACTGCCGCCAACCCATTTCGATTTGTCTTTTCAGTTTTTATTATTCAGCATAATTTTCTTCGCACTTATACCATATGCAATTCAACAAAGAAACTGCAAACATTTAAAAACATCAAGGCAGTATATGCTTAAAATGCCCGGTGCAGAGTTAAATATTGGCATAAAATTTATATATTTTTTTTTAGTATTTTCTCAGTTAATTATACAAATGTTCAGTTTTCTTAGTAACATTGTCAGGACTGAGTGTTCGGGGCGTATTCTTGAAAAACATCTTCTTGAACTCCTTAAATCCTGATGTGGAACAGGGAGCTGAATGCAGCTATGTTCTGTGGTAGAATACTGTGAATAAGTGGTAGAAGAACTGCACTTGAAAGGGATTTAAAATCCTCTTTTATTAAATCACAATTATTTACAACCACTTCCCAACTCGGGAGGGATACAGAAAATAGAGACCACCACTTGGGTCTAAAATGAACCATCCAATAAATTTAAACTAAAACTAATTAGAAATTAAACAGTCGTTGCTCACAGAGCTATAACGCGAGGTTGGCCTCTAAACTAAAGGGTGCGTAGCAAGATTTAACTAATACTGACGCACTTGGAATTACTTTAATAAGTAATCACGTAAAAGTGCTACGGCTTAGAATTTAAATACTAGCCAGTCAGGCGAACGTCGAAGAGCGTAACCGTGGTCTGAGACTAAAAGCTCTCTCACACTAAGAGGTTCCTACCTCTCCCTTAAATAGCAACTTGACTTAACTCCAAATTAGCATAAAGCTGAAATCCGCGCTTATTCTAACGGGAAGTTGAAATGAGAAGAGATCGAAAAGAAAAAATTAGAATAAAACTTTGCTAGTTTAACTAAAATCTTACAAGATGGCTTTCGAAACGTTTTGTCTTTTTATTGTTACCGTTTGGCGTGTTAACGTTATTTAATAAAGATCACGTTCTTCTCACTTACTCTACATAAAATGCAATTCAACGGCTAAATCACAAAATATTTAAAAACAGCATATCTTTTGAATTTCGATATACAGTCTTGCGCTGCGGAGGTAAAAAATGTTTTATTCCTTGCAGTGTTGCCACTGCTTGTTTTGAAATCGTTGAGTTTGGCAATTAAAAATTCATTAAAATTTTACAAGATATGAAATAGATAATAAAATAAATTCGAAATTCAAAATTCAAAATTTAAATTTGGTCTAGGTGCAAATCTTCGAGTTTCGAAACTGAATGATCTGAGGTACCATCGTTTTTTCACAGTGCGAGAAACATATATACATTCATGACCATTTTTCATTATTTAATTTCTTTAAAACTAGTACAGAGCGATAACACTTCGTGGCAGCAATTCGGAAGGTGATTCACACATTTAAAGTGATACGAAGAAAGATAATTAAATGCTTCAAATACAATATTTTAATATGAATCTCAGTAAATATAAATATTCAAACCCGAGTAAGAATGATCAGTTTTTTAAAACATATTTTAAACATTAGATTGCTCCTATGATGTTGCCCTGTTTCCCAAAGCAGCATTTTAAACGAGAAATCTCGGTTTAAAGGAAGAGTCATTGTATTTTATTCGGACTGATGCCATAACTGATTTCTAAAATCAGTGTTTTTACAAAAATAATTTTAGTTTTCGTTGAATAATTACGTTTTTGCTTTATAGTATTTCTTCGAAGACGTACAATAATACGAAATTTAATTTTGAAGCCTGTAAAGTTGGTTTACTGCTTGTGCAGGTATTCAGGCAGGGAAACCCTTTTCACAAGTTGATACTACACGTTTCTTTGTTTAAAATACACTCATGTTCATAAATTAAGGATAATGCAAAATCAGGCAAAGGAAGAGTTAGAAGCAAAACAAATTTGACTTATTTGTAAAGCTTATTTATTAAACAAAAGGTAAAGAGCAAAAAAAGATGCTATATGTTTGATATTATTAAAAAAAATTAGCGATTTTTTCTCTCCGGACCAAATTACAAAAAAAAACCTATTTACAAAAAACCAATATTACGTGGTTGGTATGATTGTTAATACATTGTATGTCTCCCAGACGATGCAATATAGTCCATACAACACCTAGGCATGCTGCGTATCAAATTATCGATCTGATCTTGGGGGATATTACACCACTCAAAAAGTAATGCTCTCCGAAGTTCCAGTAGACATGTAGGAGGAGGTTGACGGGCTACAACTCGTCGGCCAAGCATGTCCCACACATCTTCTACTGGATTCAAGTCCGGTGAGAATGCTGGCCAGTCTATACGGGTGATATCCTCCGATTGAAGGCATTCGCTTACGATGTTTGCACGGTGAGGACGGGCGTTGTCATCCATAAACACAAACTGTGCGCCCATGGCGCCCTGAAACAAACGTACATGTTGTTCCAGAATGACGTCCTGATAGATTTGGCGTGTCATGGTTCCAATTTGAACATACAGGTCAGTTTTAGAACCCAGAATAATTCCACCGCAAACGAGCACTCCTGCACCACCGTAACGGAGTCGTTCAATGATGTTTTCTTGGTGGTAACGGGTTCCTGAAACTCTCCAAATGAAAGTCCAGCGAGAATCAGATTGCAAGCTAAACCTGGACTCGTCGGAAAACATCACACAAACCCACTGATGCGGTGTCCACAATGCATGTTCTCTACTCCGGGCTAACAGCAGGCGACAGTGAGTTGCAGTAAGTGGAACGCATCTGACAGGTCTACGAGCATATAGACCAATGTGCCCTAAGCGTCTGGTCACGGTCTGCCTTGAAATTGTCGTACCAGTGGCTGAAGAGAGCTGACGAGAGAGGTCTTAGGCTGTGTTCCGGCTGTTTCTTTTGGGAGTAACTGCCAAATACCGGTCCTCATTCGGCGTTGTAACTCTGGGGCGACGTGTGCTGTAACGTCTACTCACATTACCATCATCTTGGAATCGTTGCCAAAGCCTGGAGATGACACTCTGGGCAATTCCAAGTTCGTCTGATACTTCCAGTTGGGTACGCGCACATTCCAGACGGCCGATAATTCTACCACGTAAAAATCATCCAAATGCGTCTTTTGTGTTATAACTATTCGGTTAATTTACTGAAATGCTTATAAAGCGGCTGCAAACAATTTTACTTCTTTGCCTGTATTTCTTATATATCACTCTCTTACACTCTCGTCATTGTGACGTACCATCGGTGTCATCCGGTTACTTCCTGAAATTTGCATATGATTCTTGAAGATGTGTGTAGTGATTTTACAGGTGATATATGTATTTTAGAGTTCGATTTCCGCGTGACTCCGAATTACCCTTAATTTATGGACATGAGTGTACTAAGAAAATAAAAGAATGCAATGTATGGTATGAAATGAATCGAAATAGTGGAAATCTAACACAATGAACGTAGTCTATACTCTCATCTTAATAATTTCAAAGTGTTCATTAAAATGTAGCTGTAAATCTGTTGAATGTTTACTAGGAAATGGCGAAAAAAAGAGAAACTTTTCCTCACTTTCGTTTCAGGAGATTAATATAGTTAATGTTCCTCATCATCTGCTTATAATACCTTATCAGTCTTTTTCTAGGAAAAGCAAAACTGGATTTTATTAAATGCTTTTTATGCTTCCATATTTTTGAGTTACGCATCTTATGATGTTGCGTGGTCAGATTATTAATGTGACACCGATCGCATCGTCCAAAGCAAATCATCCGAGTTTTATCCTTTAATAGAGATTAATAAAATTAGTGGCCGCAGGATTCAGTAACTTAGTGGGTTAAGGATATCATGAAAACAATGAGCATTATTTTCTTGAAATTAGGGAGGATCCTTATACATTCATCCTTTTTTTTAATACGGCTTAAAACATCTATTATTTTATGCGCTTGATAGCACATATATCGTTATCATTTAAAATTATATTTCCATAAATTAAATATGACTGAATGAGTTTACTCTAATTTTAAATAAAGCACTTTGATTTCTTCAACAAGTAATAGAGTAACAGCGCCAAAGCATAGAAATTAAATACTAGCTAGTCAGGCGAACGTCGTCAGAGCCGTAGTGATCTAAGACTAAAACTCTCTCACCCTGAGAAGTTCCTTGCTAACTTTTAAATACAAACTTGGCTCCATTTCATATAACCATAAAGCTGAAACGCGCGCTCATTCTAACGGGAAGTTGAAATAAGGGTTCACAGGAAAGAGAAATTAACATAAAACTTTGTTAGTTTTAACTAAAACTTTACAACATCATTCCTTTTCTTTTATATTCTTTAAATTTCATTGATGTTTTTGAATTAGGGTTTTACATGTTTGAAGATTTTAGTTTTAACATTTATTAAAGTCGTTTTTACATTTATAGGAATTTTGAAGTTTATTACTTATGAATTTCAATTTTTGGTCTTTGTGTAGAATTGGTCATAAGTTTCTTACTTTATGTCTTTACTGATAATTTTTCAGCAGCTTAATGCGCAAAAATACTAGACATGATTATATTATGTTAATTAAAAATTGCTTTGTAATTATGAAATATATATGTATGTAAGTTTGACATCACCGATTGCAGTAAAATAGGGAGATTCTCAATTAGATGGTATGAGAGTCCCATATACAAATTTGCAACAGTCTACGGATAATCCATTTTTGAGTTACGCTAGATATGTACATAGATACTGTACTTACGTGTGTATAGAGTCACGAAAAAAATTCCATTTAAATCCACTTTAAATCCATCTTATAATCCGGTCTGGAAAAGGAGTCCTTTATTCTGCTCGTACGTACAGACGTGTTGCCAAAAAACCGTCCACATGGATTCGAAAGTGGTCAAAATCTATATTTCCGTTGAAATATGATACCCGAAATTTTTCGCGATTACAATATTTCATTCACTTTGTAAGTTTTTAGTTACACTAACAACGTTTTCTTCTAATTTTTCCTTTTCTATTTCTTCCCATTTCAACTTCCCGTTAGAATAAGCGCGCGTTTCAGCTTTATGTTAATTTAAAGTGGAGCCAAGGAGTATTTAACGAAAGGTAGGAATCTTTCAGTGTGAGAGAGCTTTTACAGAGGCTGTTCGCAGATTTTTTAGACGATTTTGGTAAGCGGTAATAAAAACTCGTTTGCTGTAAAAGAAATAATTGCAATTGTACTACGTTTTTAAAAGTCAAAATTATCGTCTGTAGCTTGAAAGTTTTGTTTTTATACAAAACGGCGAATTTAACAAAGCTGTGGTTCGAAGGCTACATTTACGCTCTTTCCGAAGAGAAATATGCATACTCCGTTATCCAAAAACGATCTGAGAGTCGTGGTTTTGTGATATCTAAAGCGTCGATAGGTAATATCATCAACAAGAAAGGAAACAAACGTCAAATTGGAGCCTCAAGTAGGACAAAAATTCCAAACGAGTATCCAAGCAAAAAACGGACATCTTCAACTATTGCAAAGGTACGTTGTTTAATGTTAAAAGAAAAACCCCTATTCAAAGGACAGTTGCAAAATCAATAAAATGTCCGGTGTCCGCTGTAAACAAAATGATAAACGTTGATTTAAATCTTAAGAAAGCGAAAAAACGCAATGTGCATCGTCTACTTCCAAAGCATATCGCTCGACGCAGGACACGCTGCAGAATTCCTGTATGAAAAACACTTATCCAAAGAAAAATGGAAAACAATAGTCACAATAGATGAAGCGTGGGTGTATTTAAATGACTATAACAAAAAAAGAGCCATTTATTATCATAAAAGGGGAGAAACAAATTTAAGTACACGGTTCAAAGAATCGAAAGAAAGTTTTTCTAAGGGATTCACGATTGTTGCTGGTTTTTCTTATAATGGAAAGTTAAAAATAAAGAGAGTGCAAAAAAATGCCAAGATTAACTCCAAATAATAGCAGGAACGTATTTTATCGCCCATTTTTCTGAATGAAATACCATCGCTTTACTCACAGTGCCATCCATCTGTGAGACTCCATCGGGACAAAGCTAGCAGTCACACATCAAAATCCACTGTAAAATTCCTAAACGAAATGAAACAAAAAACTGGTATCGAGGCCATACCTTCACTGACATCCCTACTAAATCTCCCGATGTGTCACCTATGGATTTTTGGGCTTTCGTACTTTTAAAAACTGTATTATTCAAACGTTGTCCCAAAACCCTAACAGGACTCTGGAAAGCTGTTCGGGAGGAATGGAAAATAATACCTCTTCTGACACTTCAAAAGGCAGTATTATCCTAGAAATTGCGGTGTCGAAAAATAGTTCAGAATAAGGGATGTCAAATAGAACATTTAAAACACAAGAATTTTATGTAATTTAGTTTTGTGAATACAACATACATCGTCTAAAAAATGTGCGAACAGCCTCTGTAGTCTTATACCACGGTTACTGTATTCGACGTTCTCCTGACTAGCTATCTTTTAAATTCTAAGCCATAGCGCTTTTACGTGATTGCTTATTGAAGTAATTCCAAGTGCTTTGGTATTAGTTAAATCTTGCTGTGCACCGTTTAGTTTAGAGGCCAACCTCGCGTTCATAGCTCTGCGAGCAAACGACGATTTAATTTCTATTTAGCTTTTGTTTAAATTTGATTGTTCATTTTAGACCCAAGCGCGGTCTCTATTTTCTGTATCCTTCCCGACTTGGGAAGTGGATGTAAATAATTGTGATTTAATAGGATTTTAAATCCCTTTAAAGTGCAGTTCTTCTACCACTTAATCACAATATTCTGGCACAGAACATAGCTGCATTCAGCTCCCTGTTCCATTCAGGATTTAAGGAGTTCAGGAAGATGTTTGCCAAGAATATGCACCGAACACTCAGTCCTGACAAGTTCATACAAAGAAGTAAAACATAAAGCTGAAAAGCGGTCTGCACTAAAACAGTTAAAGTTTATTGTGAAAATGGGTTTCAAGAATCAGCCTGTAACTTAAATTGTGACATTAAAATCTGTTTCGACAGTGTGTGTATCAGTTTCGTTTTGCTGGAGAAGCTTTTCGAAGTTGATTTCAAGCTATCTCCATCTAGCATGAGCTAAATAAAACCTAACTGTATGGTAATCTGTTTCACTGAAACCAAAAATAACTATCTTAGCTTTATTATTGACGAAAAAGCTAAAAACATTTATTTTAGATCATGAGAAATGGTAATTTAATAAGGTTGTTTTAAATCTATGTTAGTCTGCTAAATGTAAATTGTTTTTTCTTTAGCCTAAAGATTTTTATTTTCCAAATCATTTTAACTATTTAATTTTAATTAAATATTAATTATATATTTGTACTGACATTTTTATGGTGATCGTTCCAAACACGCGAGCCCTAGGAAAATTTCAGGCTCGAGCCTCAATAACGGTAGGTTTGGCAATGTCTTTTAAATGTTGCAAAATTGCTATATACAGAGGCTGTTTGCACATTTTTTAGACGATGTATACTGTATTCACAAAACTAAATTACAAAAAATTCTTATCTTTTAAATGTTCTATTTGACATCCCTTATTCTGAACTATCTTTCGACACCGCTATTTCAAGGATAATAATGCCTTTTGAAGTGTCAAAAGAGGTATTATATTCCATTCCTCTCGAACAGCTTTCCAGAGTCCTGTTAGGGTTTTGGGACAACGTTTGGATAATGCAGTTTATAAAAGTCCGAAAGCACAAAAATCCATAGGCGACACATCGGGAGATTTAGTAGGAATATCAGTCAAGGGTATGGCCTGGATACCAGTTTTTTCTTCCATTTCTTTTAGGAAATTTACATTGGATTTTGATGTGTGACTGCTAGCTTTGTCCCGATGGAGTCTCGCAGATGGATGGCACTGTGGGCAAAGCGATGGTATTTCATTCAGAAACATTGGCGACAAAATATGTTCCTGATAGTATTTGGAGTTAATCTTGAGATTTTTTGCACTCTCTTTATTTTTAACTTGCCATTATAAAGAAAACCAGCAACAATCATGAATCCCTTAGAAAAACTTTCTTTCGATTCTTTGAACTATGTACTTAAATTTTTTCTCCCATTTTATGATAATAAATGGCTCTTTTTTTGTTACAATCATTTAAATACACCCATGCTTCATCTATTGTGACAATTGTTTTCCATTCCGATAAGTGTTTCTCATATAGAATTCTGCAGCGTATCCTGCGTTGAGGGACATTCTTTGGAAGAAGACGATGCACATTGCGTTTTTTCGCTTTTTTTAAGGTTTAAATCAACGTTTATCATTTTGTTTACAGTGGACACCGAGCATTTTAATGATTTTGCAATTGTCCTTTGAAAAGGGGGATTTTCTTTTAACATTAAACAACGTACCTTTGCAATAGTCGAAGATGTCCGTTTTTTCCTTGGATACTTGTTTGGAATTTTTGTCCCACTTGAGGCTCCAATTTGACATTTTTTTTCCTTTCTTGTTGATGATATTACCTATCGGCGCTTTAGATATCACAAAACCATGACTCTCACATCGTTTTTGGATGACGGAGTATGCATATGTTTCTTCGGAAAGAGCGTCAATGTAGCCTTCGAACCACTGCTTTGTTAAATTCGCCATTTTGAATAAAAACAAAACTTTCAAGCCACAGACGATAATTTTGACTTTTAAAAACATAGTACAATTGCAATTACTTCTTTTGCAGCAAAGGATTTTTTATTACCGCTTACCAAAATCGTCTAAAAAATGTGCGAACAGCCTCTGTATTTGAGGCTTCATGTAGCATTGCTGGTTAATGTAACAGTTGTTGAGATTACTAGAAGAGGAGAATATTCCAGCATATATAGGAGGTCTTAGGATAAACTGAACTTAAAACAATAGAAGAGCATATGAACTGTAAAGCAATATTATAAATTGAGCCATACATGAGCAGCTTCAGGTGCTTTGAGTTCGATTTATCTTGAGCCACGCTGTGTAAGATAACTTGCAGCAGCATGAAACTAATGCCACGGGTAGCATTGTGACAAATTTCCTTCTTCTGTTTAGTGATCTGTTAACGTTATGTCTGGACATTTGTAACTAAATGTTTCTGCAAAGTAATAACTCCACATCTCTACCATCTGGCATATATCAGGATTTCTGTGATAGTTGCAGTGAAATATTGAGCAGGAGAATAATTCATCCGTAATGAGATAGCTTACAAAAATAAAACTAGATATGATTCTTTGTTTGCATTAACATAAGGAACTGATACTTTTCTTAGAAGCATTTGCTGAAACATACAGATCAGGGATCAGGAATATTCAAACTAGACTTTGGGGAAGGTTTCAAACAGTCCGCAACATGTGTTGTAAAAATCTAGATTTTTAGTTTTTCCTATAGCAATTTGTAAAATGTTTACTATTCATAACTTCTAAAAATCTCCTATCAAAACAGAAAATAAAATCATAACACAGTATAAATATTTTAATGTTGCCAAAAAAAAAGAGTTTCAACGCCTTTCTCCCCCCCCCCCTACGAACGGACTTAGTCGACTTGATTTGTTATATTCTTTTCCTTCATGAAATGAATTTTTTTGACGGTAAATGACTGGCGGGAATCTAACGTTTTAAATAAACAACTGACTAACAATTCAATGATGAAATCCAATGATGAAAGATTCGAATGTTCATTCGCGGACTAATTTGTTAGGACTGTGTGTTCGGTGTATATTCTTGGCGAACATTTTCGTGAAACTTTAAATCCTGATCTTGAACAGGGAGCTCAATGCAGCTATGTTCTGTAGTAGAAAACTGTGGTTAAGTGGTAGAAGAACTGCACTTGAGAAGGATTTAAAATCCCTTTTTATTAAACCACAATTATATACAGCCACTTCCCAACTCGGGAGGGATACAGAAAATAAGGACCGCCACTTGGGTCTAAACTGAACAATCAAATAATTTAAATTAAAGTTAAGTAGAAATTAAATCGTCGTTGCTCACAGAGCTATAAACGCGAGATTGGCCTTTATGCTAAAGGGTGCGTAGCAAGATTTAGCTAACACTAACGCACTTAGAATTACTTCAATAAGTAATAGCGTAACAGCGCTACGACTTAGAATTTAAATACTAGTTGGTCAGGCGAACGTGGAACAGGGTAACAGTGGTCTGAGACTAAAAGCTCTCTCACACTGAGTAGTTCCTAGCTACCGTTTAAATATAAACTTGGCTCCACTTATTATCATAAGGTTGAAACGCGCGCTTATTCTACGGGAAGTTGAAATAAGAACAGATAGAAAAAGGCAAATTAAAATAAAACTTTGTTAGTTTAAACTAAAACCTTACAAATTAAGTTGTTGCAGCGTACACGGAGAGAAATATTGGGTTGGCAACTAAGTAATTGCGGATTTTTTTTAGAAAAACAAAGACAATTTTTTCATGCAACTAAATAACTTTATTCTGTAATGTATTGCCCATTTTGATCAATGACCTTTTGCCATCTTTCAGGCAGCATCATAATCCCACGTTCATAAAACTTCTGGTTTTTATTAGCAAAAAACTGAATCAGGTACGATTTGGCATCATCATCATTATTGAAATTTTTACCATTCAAGGAGTTTTGTAAAGATCGAAACAAAAAGTAATCAGATGGTGCAAGGTCAGGACTATATGGTGGATGTGGCAAAACATCCCAACCAAGCTCCAATAATTTTTGCCGAGTGACCAAAGATGTGCGTGGCCTTGCCTTGTCAGGATGGAATACAACACCTTTTCGATTTGTCAATTCGGGCCGCTTTTCTTCAACTGCATTGTTTAATTTCGTTAGTTGTTCAATGTAGACATCAGAATTGATCGTTCGGTTGGGTGGTAAGAGTTCAAAGTAGACAATTCCTTTGTAATCCCACCAAACTGATAACAAAACCTTCTTTTGATGAATATCAGCTTTTGATGTTGTTTGAGTTGGTTCACCTGGCCTGCTCCACGATCTTTTCCGCTTGATATTGTTGTAAACAACCCATTTTTCATCGCCAGTTATCAGTCGTTTTAAAAATGGATCATTTTCATTACGTTTCTTTAGCAAATCGCAGCTGTTAATGCGTTGCGTTAAATGCGTTTCTTTCAGTTCGTGAGGAACCCATGTATCGAGTTTTTGAACATAGCCAAGTTGTTTTGAGTGATTTTCAATGCATGTATGTGATACACGAAGCTTCTCTGCAATCTCACGTGTTGTACTGTGACGATCCGAATCGATTATTGCTTTGATTTGGTCGTCATTAACTTCAACTGGACGACCAGAGCCTTTTTCATCTTTGAGTGAAAAATCACCAGACCGAAATTTGGGAAAGCAATTTTGACACCGCCGTTCTTTTAAGGCTTCGTCACCATAAACAGTACGTAATTTTTATGAGCTTGCGATGCATTTTTCTCTTTGCGGAAATAAAATAACAAAATATGACGAAAATGTTCCTTTTGATTGTCCATTTTTCAACGAACGCCAAACGAAAACTACGCCAAAACTACGCCTACTACCGATCAAAAAACGTTTTTTACTGATTCACAGCTGAATTGCCAGCTATCAAATAACAAAATTTGTTTTACATTTGTACTACGTCTGCAAACCTAAAAATTCAACTGAAGCCATCTATGAGTGAAATCCGCAATTACTTAGTTGCCAACCCAATACTAGCTAATTTCTAGTCGCTTCAGTAGCTGGAATGTAATTTTCGTAGTTTTAAATATGAGTTAAAATGCCTAATAGAAAAGCGGAGATATGTGGGAAACATCGGGGAATATTACGGAGATTCAAACCATCCATTAATCAGGATTGTTTTTCTGTTGGGCAAGAAGATAGACGGATAACAGAAAATTTTCTTATCCGCTCTACTGTCACAACACCGACATTAGATATGAGTAACTGATAACGAAGATCCAGATTTAGTGTATTATATTTGTAAAGTAAGGATAAAAATCAAAATTAGAATTGAAAATCGACTGCATATAGCTCTTTAGCTTGTGTACTGTTTAGTCAGTTATGAGGTACTTTCTCCTTTTTTCCAACATGTCTTCGTGGTGTAACGGTACCAAGCTCGGAGTATATTCGAAAGATCCAGGTTTGAGTCCCGGCGACGGCGTTGCATATTTCTTCAGTTTCCTGGCATCGAAAAAAATTCGTCACCACAAGGTGTAGGGACATTAGGTATTTTTGGAAGCAGGACATATGAAAAATGAGCAATGCCTTCGCCGGGAATCGAACCACGGACCTCTCTGTTACGCGTCGAGCGTGCAGACCACTACACCACGGATGCATGCGAAGAAGGCGGTAGAAATACCTTATAAAGGACTTAGCGATTGTGTCCCATAATTCCCAGTCACCCTTTAAAAGAGAAATGATATAAGGTATTATTTTCTTCCTCATTCCAGCATGCCGTCGTGATGTAATGGTAACACGCTAGGCGCGTATTCGAGAGGTCCAGATTCGCAAGCCGGTGAACATTGCTCATTTTTCACGTCTCATGCTCGAAATTACTTAATGACTCTACAACGTTAAAAACAGCTTAAAATAAATCCCAAATTATGTCTGCTCATCGCGGGATATTTATCAATTATCTCATTAATTTAATCGTATTTTTAATCTTCGCACCCGGAGTTAATTTCCTGTTGAAGCTTCGTGTATCGATACATAAAGTTTCAAAAACTGTGAGTTAAATTATTCATAGATAACGGGATATCGCGTGATTACTGAACTCGCTTGTTGAGTTTTGATAGTTTTCTGTCAAGTTTTATTTAACAATCTAATACTGTATTCCTTAAAACAATATTTTAATCTTTCATTTTAAACAAGATAATAAGGTAAGCTTATTTTATCGCGCAGTGGGGCCTATTTATGATTTTTCTTTCTTTGGTTGAGACGTGATATATTTCTTTTGCAATTATTTTTATTTTTTGTTTTTTGGTATAGTTATTCTGTTGATCAACATCGGGACATTATCGGATAAAAGAGTGACAAATATTCGAGTTTTCGCTGCATGTATATAATATATGCTTAAAAAGAGTTCTTTCCTGTAATTAAATAATTCGTCAGCATGCAGATACATTTATTCAACATCTGATAGAGCAGCATTTCGAGTGACTGTGGCATAATTATATTCTCATGTTGATGAAGCTAAATAGCTCTTAGTTCTAGGCATATTATACTCAGACAAGAATATCGATCTCTCAAAAGCATTTCGACTTCCTTTACGGGGAAATGCTTAGTAGAAAGCTCATTTACACAATTTTAATTGATACAGAAGAGGAATAAATAATTTTCGTTTAGAACGCCATCTATAATGACAGTCAGTCATCTTAATCGATTTCGTTTTTGCATCTCAGACTGTCAGGACTGAATGTTCGGAGCATATTCTTGGCGAACATCTTCGTGAAAGGTAACTAAATCTTAAGTCCTGATCTTGAACAGGGAGCTGAATGCAGCTATGTTCTGTGGTAGAAGAACTACACTTCAGAGGGATTTAAAATCCTCTTTTATTAAACCACAATTATGTACAGCCACTTCCCAACTCGGGAGGGATACAGAAAATAACGACCGTCACTTGGGTCTAAGCTGAACAATCAAATTTAATTTAAACTAAAGCTAATTAGAAATTAAGTAGTCGTTGCTCACAGAGCTATGAACGCGAGGTTGGCCTCTAAACTAAAGGGTGAGTAGCAAGAGTTAGCACGTCGAATAAAGTAACAGTGGTCTGAGACTAAAAGCTGTCTCACACTGAGAAGTTCCTACCTCTTGCTTAAGTAGAACTTGGCTCCACTTGAAATTAGCGTAAAGCTGAAACGCGAGCTTATTCTAACGGGAAGATGAAATGAGAAGAGATAGAAAAAGTCAAATTAAAATAAAACTTTGTTAGTTTAAATAAAACCTTACAAGAGTGTACAGACATTAGGTTATTGCGGAAGCAGGAGTGATGAAAAATGAGCAACGCCGTCGCCGGGAATCGAACCGTGGACCTCTCGGTTACGCGTCGAGTGTGCTTACCACTATACCACGAAGGCATGGGAAGAAGGCGGGAGAAATGTATTATAAGAGTTTATTTGATGCGCGGAATTTGCCTGCACATGATACTGGAACTGATTACAAAAGTGTTTTCCCCAAAATGGTGGGCTCTAGCCGTTATATTATTTAGCATGTTGAATTGCTACATACATAGAAGATTTATTTGTGCTTCTTGTAATTCTTACTGCACTACTTTATGTGAATAAAACAGTCTCTGTTTGATAAGTTCGTCTGTTTCATTTGTTCCGACTGTAACGATTTTCTAATGTGACTTTTAGAACATTAATATGAAATAAGGATTTAGTCTTCAAGTAAACTTCTATTTTGGCATTTTTTAAATATGGAGTCAAGTTTCCTTTTTCAAATTTATAAAAATTTTCAGTTCTGTGTGTTTGTACATTTAATATCCAAAAGTAGATAATTTGGTTTTAAATTCATTGTCCTAGTATATGACTATGAGAAATGATGTCGAAAATAAAATTCGAGCAAGATATTTTTAATCATCTTATGATTTTTTTAAATTTGTTTTCTTGAATCTACTTTTGTTTTTACTTTTGTATTTAAATGAAAAGGGAGTGTAGGGGATATGTCTTCTAAAGTAAGCGTCTCGTTCAGATTAATTCTGTTCTTAGTGAAAACATTTTGATCTTAAAGATTATTTGCTTTTTAAGAGGATTCTTTTGGTTTAGTGACTAATATCTTTATTTTGATTGAGTATCAATTAGTGATTTGAATCTAGCAAATAATTTGACGCTTACTTGGAAGTAAGATGAAACACTCTCTCTTTTTTTAGTTACTGCTAATTGATGGTAGATTGGTTTATCCCCTTGAGAAGTCGATTAATCTGCTATCAGTAACAATAACTGGTTTTTCAACACGTTTACTTTTGATTTTGGCATTTTTGCGATTTAGTTTTTTCTTAACTGTGTTTAAAGCAAGGAGGATTTAAAATTCTATAATTTTTTTTAAATTCTGAAAAATACCTTTTCAATAATGTTTTTAAGTTGAATTAATATATATTTATTATATATATACGAAGGTATACTGTGGAAAAAAAGGGACAATTCTATATCTCCCGTTCTACTGGGCCGATTGACGAAATTCGAATTGCCTTTTGTATGTCTCTGAAGAGCAATTGAGGATATGCATTAGATTTATATACAGCAGTTTTCTAATACGAATTTTTTGACACAAAATGACTTATAATATAAGTGACAAAAATGACTCTAATATAAGTATTTTGACACAAAATGATTCTGAAATGACATGCCAATAGTTTTCCATATTTCCATTCTACGACTCAATTATGCCTAGATATTACATGTTGTAAAATTTGGTGTAAAATTTACGGAGAAATTCAAAAATTTACCTTGGCGGATTTTTCTCAGTTTGCGCGAAGAATAATTTACTTGGAGAGATTCTGAATTTATAGCAACCTATTTTCCCTTCCTTTTTATGCTTAGAAATGCATTTACTTTTTAGGCGATGGAAAAAAAATATGGGTTATAATTCAAAAATATTTTTGGAAAATTTATAAAAAATATAAATTTTAAAAATAAATCACAAAAAACGGGCGAACTTTATTTGGAGTGAACTTAAATTTCGAAATGTGAAAGGAAGAATCAAATAAGTTTAATAAAAAAGGTCTATTAATAAATATATATCAAATTCAATTAATTAACATTGAAGATCTAAAATTTTGAGAGGTAATTTTTTAACACCCACTCGTGTGATTTTTACAAAACTTGGCACTTTTACATAATTTGAGTCGTAGAAACGAAATATCGAAAGAAAAATGGTATGTTATTTGAGAAAAAGTGCGATTTTGGTGTTAAAGCCTATGTTGCAACAATAGTATATAGTATAAATCTAATATATATCCTAAGTCGCGCTTTCGAAACATGAAAAACGTAAGTTGAATTTCGTCAATCGGCACATTTGGTACTACCGATTGCAATAAGGAAAAGAAGGAGTTCAACTAATTCCCTCTTTCGAATAGTCTTTCCGCTTTTGTATTTTTAGCAATTGGACAGTACTTATAAAAACCGAAGCTTTCTTTCCAAGCATAAAATTTATTTTAAGAGAAGCTATTAGTAACGTTGATGTAAGTTTGCTTTTGGAGTTTCTTAATGTTTTCAGATGTTGTAGCAGTCCTATACGCAAAATTTCAATGTTCTGAAAATCGTTTTAAAAATTTGTCACTACAAGGATTTGGCGATTGCGTCCCATAATCCCCAGTCCCCTTTAAAAGGGAAATTATATAAGATGTTTTCTCCTTCATTCCAACATGCCTTCGTGATGCTACGTAGCACACTAGGTAATAATCGTTTTTGAGCTATGCAACATACATACTGTTACGTGCGTACGGGTTCGTTATATATTGAACGCACAAGTCGTAAAAAGTTAACAAAAACTTATTCTTTCCACAAGAAATAAATTAAAATGCTGAAATATTTCTTCACAGATCTTCGCACAATATCACGATATCTCAAACGTTTAGCAAAAACTCAGTTCAAAACAGATAAAATAATTCTATCTCACAGCGAAATCGCTACAATGAATAGAGCATTAAGTAAATAAACAGCAGTTCGCTCTTTACAGCTACAAGAATAACAGCAACAACAACAACAACTGAGATGAGGTGTTTCAACTCGGCTTTTATAAGCTTTTTAATTATCGGTAGAACAATCTCGATTTTTCTAGATTTTTCTGGGTGGCAACAGTAATTACGAGATATTTATTTATTAAGCATTAAATGCACGCGCTCTTTTATTTATTTTTTTTTTGACGCAGCTTTCTCTTCAAAAATCGTCTGCGTTGGACGGGGAAATAAAAAGGAATTTTAATTACAATTCTAAATAAATAGCCAAATAAATGTGAAATTCGTAACAATACATACATACATTATTACATACGTCCGTCCGTCCCGTACAGAGTCACGAAAAAATCCTGCTTTGAATCCTTTTTAAACCCATTTTTACAATCCGTTTTGGAAATAGAATCCTTTATTCTATCCGTACGTAGAGATTCCAAGCGAAACAATTGTGTAAATGGATTCGGAAACAGTCAAAATGGATATATCCAGTGAAATATACCAGAAATAGTGCAATTACAGTACTTCTTTTACTTTGTGCAATGAGTTAAAAAAATGTTCTTTCCTTTAAGCTTTATGTAATCGCAATTCGTGTGGCGCTTTACACGCATTATCTTCAAGGCAGTTTTCATTCCAATGTGCTTTTAAAACCCATCCAGAATTCCATTTCTGAAAATATTTTAGTTTACATTGTAATGTTTTAGTTTAAACTAACAAAGTTTTATGTCAATTTTCACTTTCCTGTAAGTTCTTATTTCAACTTCCTGTTAGAATGAACGCGCGTTTCAGCTTTATGCTAATTTGAAGTGGAGCCAAGTTTTGGTATTTAGAAGGCTAGCAAGGAACTTCTCGGTGTGAGAGAGCTTTTAGTCTCAGGTCGCTGCGGCTCTGTTCGACGTTCACCTGACTAGCTAGTATTTAAGTTCTAAGCTTTAGCGCTGTTACGCTATTACATATTGAAGAAATCTAAGTTCGTTAATATTAGCCAAATCTTGCTACGCACCATTAATAGTTTAGCATAGAGGCCAACCTCGCGTTTATAGCTCTGTGAGCAACGACTACTTAATTTCTACTTAACTTTATTTTAAATTATTTGATTGTTCAGTTTAGACCCAAGTGCGGTCATTATTTTCTGTTATCCCATCCGAGTCGGGAAGTGGCTGTAAATATTAGTTTAATAAAAAGGGTTATTTTAAACCGTCCTTACGCGCAGTTATTCTACCACTTAACCACAATTATTCTACCATAGAACATAGCTGCCTTCAGCTCCCTGTTCTCGATCAGGACTTGATACCATCACGACCATGTTCGCCAAAAGTATGCATAGAACACTCATAACTCAACATATTCTTAACTCAAACAACCATAGCATCGAAAAAGAAACAAAGCTGAATTTTTAACCATAACCATAACTCTGTTAACCAAGAAGCAAATTAATAGTTGAGAACAATAGAATTGGAGCGATGAGATATCCTCGACGGTCCTCTATCAGCTGGAGTTAGTTTTTTTTTTTTTTTTTGCAGATAAAACCTTACAAGGTCATGAACATAAAAGCTATCGAAAGCAAATTATATATATATAACAGTTCTCGTGAATAATTGAGAGAAACAGGAAGTTGGTTTTGCATGGCGAAGCTCATAATTCCCTCTTTCGAATAGTCTTTCCGCTTCTGTATTTTTAGCAAATGGGCAGTACTTATAAAACCCGAAGTTTTTTTTAAGCATAAAATTTATTTTAAGAAAAGCTATTAGTAACATTGATGTAAGTTTGCTTTTGGAATTTCTTAATGTTTTCAGATGTAGTATTTTCCTTAAAAAACCTAATAATATGAACTTATAATACTGCCAAGCAAAGACACTTAACCGGTTAAGCAAAGACACTTAACCGGAATAACGTATATGAACGTGTTTCTTTTCTGATTACTCAAAAAATTAACTTTTAAGAAGTTATTGTACATAACAGCTTCATTTCTTGAAACACACGATATTATTTGGGTTCGAGAAATCTTAACACGGCAACAGAACTTTTAGAACTATTAAGAATGCAGCGTTGAAAACTACACACAAGTTTCAATTTTATTTTGAGCAGATGATTTAATTTTTGTATAATATACTAGCCGCTATGCGGTCAGCCTTCGTCTGGCTTTTAAACGTACCGGAAAAATGCCTAAAAGACACACCTGGGACCCATGGCCGCGTAAGTTCTTCCAACTTTTTTCTCTTTGTTAAGATTCCAACCCTCCTTTGTATACGGCCCTGATGTATCTCCAGAAAAACATATACATCTTGAATTTTTAGCAAATTAATTGCATGAGATGTGCATTAAACATTTGTTAAAATCCCCGTTCTTAAGCCCCACCATGACAACATAAAAAATTATATAAAAATTCTACAATAAAATTAAAATTTTTAAAACATTTTCTTACTCGGTAGTTTGAATGATCCTTTTTCTGAAATTTTGAAATGTTATGATACTTTAGGTAATCTTCTGAGGAAATGTGTCAGCAGTCACATCGCAACCATTTAACTTGTATCAAATATTACAATGAAATAAGCAATATCCCCTGATACAAATGTTAATTATCCTAATAAAGCAATTAAACAATTTACCGTTGCAAAAAGAAACAACTTTTTAATTTCTTAAACTTTTCAGTCTCTTAAAAACAGTAATATAAGAAGTACGATAAAAAATTCTTGCGAAACCGAAATTTTTAAAAGAATAAAACTATTCAAAATGATGCAATTTCATCAAAAATCTATCAACATCAATAAGAAAGGAAAATTGTTGCCAAAACTACATTTTAAAATATCGGAGATGTAAGAAGTGTATTCGGAAGCTTCATTTAAAAAATTTAAAAAAAATACAAAATATTATTATTTTTCCAAAATTCCTTTTTTAAAAGGAGTCGAAAGGATTAAAGTTCAACGTGTCCAAAAATCAAAGGAAAATAAACAGCACATTTTTTAAAATAAGTCTTTTAAAAAAAATTACTCTGAAAAGGTGTTAAGCTCACCTTCCTAAATAAATTCGTATTTAATCGATTTATTGAAATACGAAATTTATTTTAAGTTCGTAAAATAGCTAAGTGTCTACGCTTCACAACGATGTAAAAATGAAATGTATAGAGTGAAATCTCGCTTTCCTGTAGCCCATTATGTCTCAAAATGACGCGATTTGGCCACAAAACATAAAATAAAAAAAATTCGAATTCGAATTTCGAAAAAATCGCTTCGAGGTGCACTGGCTCTTGTGTAGATACACCTATGTACCAAATTTCGTGGCCCTGGGTCTATTAGCTTACTCGCAACACGAACGAAAGACACCCACCCACACACAGACTCTTTGTTTTATTATATGTAGAGATGAAGCAAAAATATAGATGAATTTTTTAAAGAGAATAATTTAATCTCTTGTTCCTATTAAATTATAAGATAAATTATTTTCTATTATCATTTTATTATTTTAAAATAAAAGCTTATTTTAAGAATTTTTATTCCCCCTCTTTTTTCACAACTTTTAATAAAAGTATTCCTTTGTTAGTGCTAGAGCTTCTAGATGTTCCCAAGCCTAGCTTAAGAAGTATTTGGTCCAAAGTATTTCGGAAGAGGAATTTTGACGAAGAAGTGGCAACGGCCGAACAAAGAATTTCGTGTCGGGTGTTACTTAATTATCTCTTAATAATGCTAGCGTGTATGTTTCTCTGCCATACTTTCTTAAGATCTGCCGAGTTTTAAAAGAATGCGGAAATAAGTTGACAAACAAAAGAAATATTCATTTCTCAGAGAAACAATTCTGAACACTGCATTTTTAAGGGCTTTGAAGAAGCAAAACAGAATCTCATACTTTGAGTTTATGATACGGCTTACTTCTTCAGTAACTTTCTTAAAAAATCGAATTTTTTTCTCGTCATTCGAAGGGCAATGAACTCTGCCTAGAAAATATGCCATGATTGCTTTTATAATGACACGAAACATTTTTTATGTCGAAAACATCTTTAGTTCCTTAAACAAATTTGAGCTTTTATTTTATGGGGACTTGGTACCTTTCGAATGATATTTTTTATTTAAGAATTTTCATCTATTTTCTATATATAATATTAAGTGGTTTTACAAGACAAAATGATTTTAAGCTGAAAAACATTTTTTTTGCTAGTAATTTTTTTTAATTAAAAATTTTTTAAGAAAAATTTAAGAATTAAAAATTCCTTCTTCTCCCACCATTTTGAATGTTTTTGCCCCAAAATTTTTTATTGGATATGTTAGAATGTTCTTAATAACTTTAAGGATCGATTTTGCGATTAATGAATTAGATTCCGAGGAAAAAAATAAATTTATTTTCATTTCCAATAATTTCTCTTTTCACTATTTTGCAAAACGCATCCTTGTTTCTATTAAGAATATAATTTTAAATAAGCAGTAAAAATATTAAGCAATTTAGTCCATATCTATAGAAGTTTTAGGACTTTAAGTAAAAGAATATACTGAAAAAATGAAAACTGAGAAAAGCAGTTTAAAGAACATAAACTGTCTAAAGTGTCATTAAATCATTTCAAATTACTTCAAAATTTTATTACTATATTTCAATACACACATATATATATAATAAAACCTAGTAATGTTTTATTGGTTTATATAAACATAAATTACAAGCTTTTGTTTAAAACCTCATCTGGCTAGAAATATTGAAAACAAAATCCTAAAATACAAGTAGAATTTTAATTTACCTGTTTTTGTTCTTTAATATACGTTTAAAACAATTTTAATACCTGAATTAATTATGATATATTTTCTAAAACACTTAATATACACAGACTTAACACAATGTTAATAATATTAATTTGTCGTTTCATTCATTTTTTCAAAAAGCAAAATTTGCAATTTTAACAATCATGAAACATTGTATTTAAAACCACTCAGCAGCATATGTGATTTCTTTTCTTCTTTTAGCCAATTCTCCTCGCATGTAAATTGCATTTTAAAATAATTTAGGTGTATTTTAATTAATTAACGAGTTTAATGTTTGTTCTAGCACTATTTTAATAATGCTACAGTCAGGAACTTGATCACTTTCATTACACCACTTCTTTGTGTTCGAGTCTTATCACAAAAAATTTTAATTTTTGAAGAAGCATATCAAAGTTGACTGATAATACACATAGAAATATTTGCTGAGTTCAGTATATATATATATATATATATATATAAAACCTTCCCATTTTAAAGGTGAAGAAATTTTTT
>KK115139.1:91366-102248 GCA_000611955.2 Stegodyphus mimosarum
TTGCAAAGGTACGTTGTTTAATGTTAAAAGAAAATCCCCCTAGTCAAAGGACAGTTGCAAAATCATTAAAATGCTCGGTGTCCACTGTAAACAAAACGATAAACGTTGATTTAAATCTTAAGAAAGCGAAAAAACGCCATCTTCCGAAGCATATCGCTCGACGCAGTACACGCTGCAGAATTCTATATGAGAAACACTTATCCAAAGAAAAATAGAGAACTGTTGTCAAAATAGATGAAGCATGGGTGTATTTAAATGATTCTAACAAAAAAGAGCCATTTATTATCATAAAAGGGGGGGGGAAATTTAAGTACATGGTTCAAACAATCAAAAGAAAGTTTTTCTAAGGGATTCATGATTGTTGCTGGGGTTTCTTATAACGGCAAGTTAAAAATAAAGACAGTGCAAAAAAATGTCAAGATTAACTCCAAATACTATCAGGAACATATTTTATCGCCAATTTTTCTGAATGAAATACCATCGCTTTACCCACAGTGCCATCCATCTGTGAGACTTCATCAGGATAAAGCTAGCAGTCACACATAAAACTCCACTGTAAATTTCCTAAAAGAAATGGAACAAAAAACTGGTATCCAGGCCATACCCTTCACTGATTATCCCTACTAAATCTCCCGATGTGTCACCTATGGATTTTTGTGCTTTCGGACTTTTAAAAACTGCATTATCCAAACCTTGTCCCCAAACCCTAACAGGACTCTGTTAGGGTTTTGGGAAGCTGTTCGGGAGGAATGGGATGGAATACCTCTTCTGAACTTCAAAAGGCATTATTATCCTGGAAATTGCGGTGTCGAAAGATAGTTCAGAATAAGGGATGTCAAATAGAACATTTAAAACACAAGAATTTTATGTAATTTTGTTTTGTGAATACAATATAAATATTTATGAATACAATATAGATCGTACAATATACCGGTGCTTTTTGAGTGGTGTAATATCCCCCAAGATCAGATCGATAATTTGATACTCAGCATGCCCAGGCGTTGTACGGACTGTATTGCATCGTCTGGGAGACATACACTGTATTAACAATCATACCAATCATGTAATATTGGTTTTTTGTAAAAAGGTTTTTTTTTTTTTTTTTGTAATTTGCTCCAGGGAGAAAAAATCGCTAATTTTTTTAGTAATATCAATCATATAGCATCTTTTTTTGTTCTTTACCTTTTGTTCAATAAATAAGCTTTACAAATAAGTCAAATTTGTTTTACTTCTAACTCTTCCTTTGCCTAATTTTGCATTATCTTTAATTTATTTATATGAGTGTAAAATCTGAGCTAATGTAACATGTCTGGGGAGGAGGAAGAGTTAACAGACGTTAAATTTTATATTGGTTTGTTTTTCTTTTATATAGACAAATTGCTGTGAGATGCATTATAAGTGCCATATTATAACCACCCTAATATTTCATAAAATATAAAAATTATTATGAGCTTTTAAAATTTCTTAATGCTTCTAAAATTTCCCTTAACAAAAATCAGGGTGTTCTAATATGATTGAATTTAGAAGGAAGTAGATAGTACCATTTTGCTTAGAGCATGTTTACATGATGCAATCACGAGTCTGTTAGAAAGCAAAGATTTCTGATTTTATTCCAGTTTCTTTTTGTTTTCTTTTCATAAGCTCCGATGCAGCTTTCTCAAAAATAAATAAATAAATAAAAAATACTTATAGTATAAGTGTAGGATTGCCGTCTAATAAATTTGGAAGAAAATAGCTTTGTCATGATTGGACGATATTTCGCAGGTAAACAAAAATTTATTCGGAGCGTCCTGTCAGCTTTCGGTGGCTCTCTTCCCGGGAGACCGAAATTTATTGATCTCAGACCATTCCAAATGCGTTGCGCCGCGGCTCCTGCTGTTTAGAAGCCAAGGAATGGGAACTACCCGAACAGGTGTTTCGAGATGCAGAGAAAACACAAGTGGTATGGGCTAACTCCTAAAATCTGCAGTAACGGGAACTAACTAATAAAAGCGAGAATTTTACGTGAGCTTCGGTTTTGCTGCTAATAGTTTTCAAATGTTGCAATTTCTTCAACAAATTGCCAAATGAAAGTAAAATAAGAAAAAAAATCTGAAAGGTTTTAGATTTTAATTACGTCCAAAGGGGCGTTTATTTAACATTTTGTGTGTCACCTTTATTTGTTAAATACCATGTTCTTCGCACTTAAACCATAAAATTCAGTTCAACAGCAATATCGCAAACTAATTTTAAATTGAGCATATCTTTAGAAATTTCGGTACACGCTCTCACGCGCTGGAGATAAAAATGTTTTTCTGTACAACGTTGGTATTGCTGACTTTGAAATCTTTGAGTTTGTTAATGAAAAATTCGTTAAAGTTTTAGAGAATATTGTTACGAATTTCACATTTATTTGGCTATTTATTTAGAATTGTAATTAAAATTCCTTTTTATTTCCCCGTGCAACGCAGACGATTTTTGAAGAGAAAGCTACGTCAAAAAAAAAAAAAAAAAATAAAATAACCAACAAAGAAACATAAGGACTAAATTGAAAAGTGATACGCCGTTTTTTGTGAAACTACGCAAAACGCCCAAACGAAAGTAATAGTCCTTCGGGACTAAATCCGTTTGGTCTAATAACAACTATTTATAGAAATTTTTAAACGAATAATTAAAAATGAAGCGTTCAGTTTTAGATTTAAAAAAAGAACTTGCTTCTCTTCCAAAATTCCAACTAAATGAACCACCCGGTGTTGCACCAGTTCTGCGTAAAGTGAATAGGCTTCGCAGGGGATGGTGTACATATTTTAAAATAGAAATAGTGGAATTGTGTTATTATTAATTATTATTTCTCCCATTATTATGGCATTTTAGACATTGAGAAAAGAACAATATAGTGTATTAGGTCGCTTCAGTAAGTAATATTGCTTAACTACAGTTAACCTAAGCCCCGGAGAAAATTCTAAGGGTACAACAGGAATTATCGTCCCGTCCTTGGCTTAGAAGCTAACAATACAATGTGATAAAAGCAATCACACAAACACCAAAAAATTATTTGTATTTTGGCTTAAAATCTAAACAAAAATCTGAAAGCTTTCAGATTTTATATTACGTCCAAAGGGGCGTTTTTTTAGCGTTTTATGTCTTGCCTTTATGTATTAAATATCATGTGCTTCGCACTTAAACCATAAATTTCAATTCAACAGCAATATCGCAAAATAATTTAAAAAGAGCATATCTTTAGAATTTCCGATACACACTCTCGCGCGCTGGGAATAAAAGAGTTTTTCTCCCCGTACAGTGTTGCCATTGCTCGCTTTGAAATCGTTTAGTTTCTTAATCAAAAACTCATAAATGTTTTACAAAATGTAAAATAGATAATAAAACAAAATTCGGGTGGAGACAAACGTTATTCAAAATTTGATGGCTCTGGGTACCGTTGTTTTATCACAGTGCGAGAGACATACATACATTTATGCAGCTTCTTCATTATTTAATTTCTTTAAATATAATACAGGACGGTAAAATTTGAGGGCAACAATTTGAAATGTGATTCAAAATTTTAAAGTTTTCGACGCAAAATGCCAAAACGAAATTAATGCGCTCTTCTGAACTAACACTCTTTGGGCTAAGAAATCTAAAGCGTTTAGCAGAAACGTAGCAGTCCTATCCTTGCGGCCTTAGAATACAACGATAGTTCAATTATTCAAGAACAAGTAACAAATTAGAATTTAAGAACTTACCCGTATGCTAGCGTAATTACAATTTACCAGTAATCAGAATATCATTTTCGCAGATAAAATTCGAGAGTTACAGTAATTTTACAGTCTTTACACAGTTACAGTCATTCAATTTGGATTTCTTGTGGAGTTTACGGAAATCAAAAGAAGGGAAAATTTAATATAAGAAAATAATGGTGTTTATTAAAATAAGACTAGTGTCAGATTTTTACTATCACTTAAAAACTTCTAAAGGCGTTACATTTTTTTTGAAGCTGGAAATGCGAAAATTGGGCATTGCCCTCGATGGACTCGAACGTGGACCTCTCGAATACGCGCCGAGCGTGCTACCATTACACCACGAAGACCTGTTAGAAGGAGGACGAAAATACCTTATAAACTGCGGGTGATAAAACAAGTCTAAATGCATACCTGAAATCCACCAGGGATGTCAAACGCAGCATCTCAGATGGGCCAAATATTCATGTAATGTACAGGCCGCAAGAAACAGAAAGACATTTTCGTTCTTCTTCGCAATGATGAAGTGAGTTAAAAAGTGTGTAAATACATAAAACCTTATCAAATACTGTAGTTGCTTAGAAAAAGTAAAAGGAAATCCAGATAACAGATCGATACCTATTGCTTCTTTCCCGACATCTGACATCTTTTTCATGCAACCAGATTTCTGACGTCTGGAGACATGCTGTTGGCACCAACAGTTCTCGAAACAAAAGTCAGATGACAGCTTATTAACCTGGATCTCGCCAGGGACTGTTGTTATGTTTCATGTTTTGAAATCATTGTAGCCAAAAGCTTATGCTTGGTTATTTTAGCCTGACGTTTGCTAAATGTGGATAGAAGAAAACAAAGTGGTCTGGATGAATAAATCTCCTACCCGAGGTCGCAGCTGCTTTCCTCTCTGAGGTCAAAGCGTCTAAGATAATCAGGAAAAAGGCCGATGATCCGAGATAAACTGGTAAAAGGTCTCTTATTGTGGTTCCAGTGAAATTTATCGAACCCGACGTCCTGCCGTAGCCTAGTCCTACTGCTCTTGCCATTTAGAGACAAAGTTCTTAGAGTTTGTCTTTTCAGGAATGCGATTGGCTTTAATATTGGAACTTCCCGCATTGGATTCGAGTTCGCCGTCTCTTTGGCAACAGTGTCTGCTAACTCTTTGCCTGTACTTCCCGTGTGAACAGGAATTCAATTCAGAATGGGTCTGGACTGGCATTTGTAAAACAGGATGCTTCAAATGCTCTGTAATGTTGGATGCCTAGAACTGACTCTCGATATTACTGCTAAGCTTGAGGCAGAATCGGTTTGAATTTGCTTGGATATGCTAGAATGCTTCCTCATGTATAAAAGTGCAGCTCTAATAGCAGTTAATTCAGATTGGAAAACGGAGTTTTCGAGCCTTAATTTCCGTCTCCGCAAATGCATCACGTTATCCTCTATGATAAGGTAACGCTGACACCCATACCGACCACGTAGAAGCCATGGATGTTTGTAAGCAGATAGCGTCGGTGCGACAAAGGGACACTTAAGATACATGAACAGCAGAAAGTCCTCTCGAGAAGTTGATGACAGGGCAAGAAGAGTGAGAGTCCATAGACTGTCCTCCCCGGCATGTTCTTCCTCAGAATTAGGGTGGAACTATACCCCAATACCAATGGCGAATTTCTGATGGCCTGCTCACATCTACCTGTACCTGTATTTCTCTTAATTCCATCTGTCAATGGGTTAACATTTGCTTACCTGAAGTTGAGAAAGTATTTTTTCGAAAGTATTTTAGCCTTCGAATTTTAAACTATTGGGTTGGCAATTAAGTAATTGCGTATTTTTTTATATAAAATCGAAGACAATTTTTTCATGGAACTAAATAACTTTATTCTGTAATGTATTGACCATTTTGATCAATGACCTTTTGACATCTTTCTGGCAGCATCGTAATCGCACGTTCATAAAACTTCCGGTTTTTATTAGCAAAAAACTGAATCAGGTACGATTGGACATCATCATCATTATTGAAATTTTTACCATTCAAGGAGGTTTGTAAAGATCGAAACAAAAAGTAATCAGATGGTGCAAGGTCAGGATGATATGGTGGATGTGGCAAAACATCCCAACCAAGCTCCAATAATTTTTGCCGAGTGAACTGCATTGTTTAATTTCGTTAGTTGTTCAATGTAGACATCAGAATTGATCGTTCGGTTGGTTGGTAAGAGTTCAAAGTAGACAATTCCTTTGTAATCCCACCAGACTGATAACAAAACCTTCTTTCGATGAATATCAGCTTTCGATGTTGTTTGACTTGGTTCACCTGGCCTGCTCCACGATCTTTTCCGCTCGATATTGTTGAAAACAACCCATTTTTCATTGCCAGTTTTCAGTCGTTTTAAAAATGGATCATTTTCGTTACGTTTCTTTAGCAAACCGCAGCTGTTAATGCGTTACGTTAAATGCGTTTCTTTCAGTTCGTGAGGAACCCATGTATCGAGTTTTTGAACATAGCCAAGTTGTTTCAAGTGATTTTCAACGCATGTATGTGATACAGGAAGCTTCTCTGCAATCTCACGTGTTGTACTGTGACGATCCGAATCGATTATTGCTTTGATTAGGTCGTCATCAACTTCAACTGGACGACCAGAGCGTTTTTCATCTTTGAGTGAAAAATCACCAGAACGAAATTTGGCAAACCAATTTTGACACTGCCTTTCTTTTAAGGCTTCGTCACCATAAACAGCACATAACTTTTTATGAACTTGCGATGCGTTTTTCCCTTTGCGGAAATAAAATAGCAAAATATGACAAAAATGTTCCTTTTGAGTTTCCATTTTTCAACGAACGCCAAACGAAAACTACGCAACCGATCAAAAAACTTTTTTTACTGATTCACAGCTGAATTGCCAACTATCAAATAACAAAATGTGTTTTGCATTTGTACTACGTCTGCAAACCTAAAAATTCAACTGAAGCCATTTATGAGTGAAATCCGCAATTACTTAGTTGCTAATCCAATACATACATTTGGACATTCAATGGAATTACAGTTTTTATTAATATATTCTAATTATATACTTTTCGTTATTTTCTCGGATGAACGGAGGTTTGCTCGTGTGTCCCGAGCCGCGAGCTTGCCATGCCTCCTGTACACGAATGCATGGAAAATAAACCATTTTTATATATTGAGACAGAATCGTTTTTGATCAGTATAATCTAATAATAATGTAGCTATTGAGGGGACAACTTAGAGACAACGGATAAGAATGACAATACGAATGCGATATCGGTCGAGCGGCGATGGCGAAATCAGTCCAAGGCCAGGAGAAATCGATCGCAGTTTGTTTACACCGAGATTTCGAATAACAAACGAATCGCCCGCTCTTTCACTCTGTCTCTGTGGGAATATACTGCTTAATCCCTAACGCTACAATAATCCCAGCAAAGTTCCAGTTTGAATGCTGGTTATTTGAGGATAAATGCAGTTGGCATGATAAATTCCAAGCACTCGACTGAAGTGAAGAAATGTGAAATAGAAGATTGCAGTGGCGGCTCGTAATAAGCACTGTGGAACTGCAGCACCCCCTGTTTCCACTTATTATTATTTTTAATACCTTATATAATGAGCCCTTTTTTCTTTAATTCTTTCTTTATACTTCTACAATATATAATCCTTAAACTTAATGTCAGTAGTCATCCTCCAGTTTATGAAAAAGGTACGAAAGTTTTTGTATGGAACTGCGCTTCACGAGGCTGTTCTGCGCAAGCGCGCACAGAGCAGCACTCGAGCCAGGGAGATAAAACAGCACTGTCGCTCTTGCAGTGCCGAAATTCTGGAAACGTGATTATTTGTTACTCCGCGCGTGTGGTATTTGGCTGTTTTGCGCATGCGCTCTTAGGAAGGAGCGTACGAGGCCGAGAGGGAGAGAGCACTGTCGCTTTTACAGTGCCGAATCTGGAGTGTCGTTGGGAGCCGGTTCTTTTTTTTTTACTCCGCGTGTGCTGTGTTTAAAAATCATACATCATATTCTTGGTTAGAATATTTTTTCAGCTATTCTATTTGATTCATTTTTTTTTTCGGTTCTTTTATTTTACAGAAAACTTTAACCGTGTCCTTGCATCCTCAAGTAATAAATTCTGTGACTGTAAGTGAACTTCGAGAGCTTTCGTTTTCATGCGCTTGCAATGCTTTCAATATAGGAAAATTTCCTCGGTTGTTATTCAGAGATCGAGTAGAAAATGATTGATCTCTTCGCGCAAATTAAAACAAGAAGAATGGATTTCATTTTTAAATGAATAGGTAAAGCTTGAACTGTAACCATTTAAGTTAAAGTAATTAAGAAATGTTTAATTTTTCATTTGTAAAATTTCATGGAAGTTTCAAAATAAATTTTCTTTTTATACATGTTTGTTTCCCTTTACACAGGTTTAAAACAAAGGTTAAATTTTTTTGGAACAGCAAACCCATTAATTTTAGCTACGAGCCGCCACTGGAAGATTGTTTTTCTCTGTATTCAAGCTAAAAAAGTGTGTAGTCTCTTTAGTCTAAAAAGGCGTTAGTCAGAATGGGTTATAAAACGGATAGAATGGGGTATTAGTCTCAAAACGGGATTTCGCATTGGCCATTATAAACGTCTGCATCACTTTTGAAATTGTTGCCTCCAAATATTATCTCTTTGTATTATTTTTAAATAAATTGAGTAATCAAGAATCTGCGTGTGTGTATTCCTCGCATTATGAAAAAATGACGGATTGTTTAGGATGATTTGTTAAGGTTTTTCACGCTTCGCCGAGCTTGCAATCTACAAGTCTGCTGTTACACTCACAGCTGATAGCTTTATTACTAACAATCATTTCCTTTGCACTTATGCCATAAACGATTCAACAGCAAAATTATAAAAAAATTAAAAGCAGCATATGTTTAGAATTCCTGTTGCTGTTTAAGTGCTGGCATATGTTTTTCAGTGTTTTCTTAGTTCATCATATTAATGTTAAGGTTTTTAGAAAGATGGCTTACGAAACATTTTCTGTGTCGCTTTATTAGTAACATTTTGTGTACTAACTTTATTCATTAGATATTACGTTCTTCGCACTTACGTCGCATAAGTTTCAATTCAACAGAAATTATGCTTCCCTTTTAAAGGGCGACTAGGGATGAGGGGAACCAATCATCAAATCATGGTGATGATGAATTATCGTCTACCACCGTTTAGTTCGGGCGCCACTGTAGAGTCATCAGGTTTTGTTTTAAGCAAGAGACGTAAAAAACAAGCAGGGCCCTCACCGGGACTCGAACCTTGAACCTCTCGAATACGCGTCGAGAATTCGCCCAATTACACCACGAAGGCATGCTCGAAGGAAGGAGAAAATACCTGATAACTTCGCGTTATATATATATATGTGTGTGTGTGTGTGTGTGTGATGTGTTATGATGATGTGATGTAGTCGTAGCTTAAAGTAACAGACGATAGTAACAAAAAGGATCCATTTATTATATTTCGTGAAAAGCAACTGTTAGAAAATTTATATCCTCGGAGAAAATAAAGAACAACTAATAGCTTTTTGTATTGAAGTTTACTCAATCATTACATTAATGAAAAGACCGCCCGATCAATCAATCAATCAGTCAAGTATTGCCGGGATGTCGTGCAAAGCCCGACTTGTCCGGCTCAATGAAACCAGCCCGAAGGCAACAAGACGGTAAAGGTTCAGGACACGTGGTAAATATAAGAGGTCAGAGGGTATGGAAAAAGAAGGCAGCAATGACACCACAAAAGAGAGAGCGCAAAACGACGGGAGAGAACAGGCAGTCAAGCGCAAACAAGAGCTGAGCGATGTAACAAGATACAAAATAAATAAAATAATCAGAATATGTGCAGTTACAATCAGATAATAGAATATATTCAAGAATATGTGCAGATATAAATATACATTAAATACAGTAAAACAATGAAGTACATATAAATAAAGAGAAAATTAAATTACATGGCAAAAACTAAGAACATATGCTATCTTAAGTTAGAAAGTTTGCGTCACGTGATAGGAATGCTGCAAGAGGGCGAAGTTCTTTATCTTCATCTAATATTTCGTAGTCGAAGGTCTTGAAATACTGCAATTGTTCGCAGTTCATTGCTTTGTCAAAAAATTTCTTGTTAAGTTTGTGTAAGTACGTTTCTAGAGTATCAATTTGTAAATCCGTGTGCAGAGTCAAATTTGAAACATAAAAATGCGCACCTGTAATTGTGCGGAGTTATTTGTTTTGTATAACCTGTAATTTCTTGAGATCATTCTTTTTATACATAATCCAGGCCGGGGAAGCGTATGTCATAATAGGACGTATAATAGCAGTAAAGATATGTCTCTTTTTATAAAGGTCCAATTTTGAGTATCCGCCAATTAATGGAGCAAGACTTTGGATAACACCAATGGTTTTGCGGCTGATGTGCTTAATATGGTCCTTCCACATGAATGAAGAATTTAGCACGACTCCTAAATAGTTTGCTTTTTGTACAATCGGAATATCTTCATTAAACAGTTTTAACGAGCCTTTGAAACTTTCTTTAGCAAATCTTCTCCTAATAATCAGAAGCTGTGATTTTTGCGCATTGATTGCGATGCGCCACTGACGACACCAGTCTTCAACAAATGGCATGAATTCTTGTAATTTGCGTGTTGCGTTTTCTGCACGTCTTGAACGAACTGCTAGCGCCGTATCGTCGGCATAACAACCCACATAATAATCTCTGCTGAGATTGAAGCAGGGAAAATCTGCTACGTAGAACAGATAAATAACGGGGCCTAGAATGGACCCTTGCGGTACAGAGGCTTTGATATCTTTTAATCCAGATACTTCTTCTCCAATGGAAACGAAGAATTTTCTATTTACAATAAAAGAGTGGATAAGTTTGATAATTTCACGGTCAAAGTTAAAATTAATGAGCTTATAGATAAGCCCCTCATGCCAGACGCGGCCGAAAGCTTTCGCCACGTCTAGCATGAGGAGGGCTATGCTTTCTCTGTTGTGTAAGGCATTTTCCAATAAATTCAGCAAGCCGTACAAGTTCTTTGACTGTAGATAAGCCTTTTTGAAATCTAAATTGCTCCTTGGAAAGTTCATCATTACCGCCCGATGTTCCTTTGCGAGTCCTTTTATAATCACTGGAAAGGCGGAGCTTCCAAGAAAT
>KK115140.1:0-41259 GCA_000611955.2 Stegodyphus mimosarum
TCCACATAATGTTTCACAGTTTATGCTAACGAAAAGAGTCAAGAGATTGAAGGAGAAACCTTATAAACCTGTTTGTTTTCTCGTCAAACCAAAAATGGACCTTTCCTTGTCGAACCAAAAATGGACCATTTGTTTTCTCTTGTAGCCAAGTTTAGCTAGTTTTTTGTTTCCCCTTCACATCTGAAAAGTATATTTTCTGAATGCGGTTCCGGTGTTCAAATACTTTTTTGATCGACTGTAAGTGCAGAATAAAAGAGTTTTTTTCCAAAACGGATTATAAAATGGATTCTGAAGAGATTTTTTTCGCGACGTCTGTCCGTATGTATGTATGTAGCTCGCATAACTCAAAAACGAGTAATTTCAGAATTTTGAAATTTTGTAGATAGGGTTTTTATAACATGTAGTTGTGACAATTCAGTTTATAGTCAGCTTGGAAGATTCTGTACCAAAAGAATAAAAGGGGGAGCTAAAAAGAAAATTAAAAAAATTTTACTTTATAATTCTGACATTTTTTTTACTTTAGATTTTGAAAAATTGATTACAAAATTTTAGAAACGAAAAATAAATGAAAACTGAAAATAAATTAAAACATTAAAAAAATATTTACAGATGAAGGATATGTATTTTTACTTAAACTGTTAACAATTATGTGGTATTTTTAACTAACATTATTTGTTATACAGCGTTAATAACATTACAAATGCTGGGATATTTTTCCAATCCGTACACCGGTAATCTACTACGAGAAATTCCTTAGCAGACGAAAAGTATCACGGTTGTCTACTGAGATACCTTTATAGGAGCCTTACCCAGTAGAGCTTCTACCTTCATAGTAGCGTTATTACCCAGAGGAAGTACGTTTTCGTTTAACAGCCATATTATGAACTACCATAATGAGCTGTTTCTCCCTTATTTGGGGTCGAGGCAACACCTCCTTATTGCGGAGGTGCTTCTGTTAGGAGGTGTTGTCGAAGCTATTCTCCGAAGAATGTGCTATTTCTGTACTATCCATTCAAGCGTCCTGTTTATGACCGATTAAAAATTAATAAGATCTTTGGATATTATTCAGAGAACAGCCTTGGTTGCGCCAACTTGGCTTATTTAAGGGTATGGGTGATATTTCTTCATGCCAACGGAAGTAAATACTACAGAATAAATACTACAATAATATATATTAATAATAAATACTACAGATAATAAGTAATACTACAGATAATCCCTTAGCAAGGGAAGAGTGTTATGGCTGTCTCCCTAGAGGAAGTACGTCATCGAATACCAACCATTGCCTGCCATACCACAATAAGCTGTTTCTCCCTTTTTGGCGTCAAGGCTGTTCTCTGAACAATATCAAGATCTTTAAACTACACCAACATCTGTTTCCAGAGAAGTACCGGCAATACCAAGCTATCGATATGAGATATGAAAGAACACTAAGTAGCTTAATAATTAACTACCATGAGAGCCGTGATACTCCAGATACTTTAAATTGCAAATTCCCAGAATACAGCCCTTATATAGATCAATATCACCAACATATTATATCAAGAAATTTAGAAATTATAGAAGATAGAATTTTAAGGCAATTAATGAATCTCTGCACCAAATTTCGACCCACTTTCAAAGTTACCAAAAAATCCTGCATCCAACAATGCGAAAAAGAGCTAGAAACTTTCATAGTATTCTCCAGCTGCAAAATTAAGTTACCTACTATGACTTACCTAGAATGGAAAGAAGAAACGCTCAACCACTTCAAAAGACGTATAGCACACTTGGAAGCATTGCTATGCTTCCACTTGGAAGTACACTTTGTACACGTACTAGCACACTTAACAAGCAAGATTTACAAAGAAAATTAAAATTTTACGAAAATAGACAAAGCCATTAACAATTTTAGTATTATTTAAAAGGCTGGCTACTATAATCTGATTTAAAAAGAACTCCATAGCACAGTTACCTATCATAAATTAAAAAACACGGCGAATATCCTGCAAAGATGTTTCACTGCAATTCATCGAAGTGTTAAAATAACTGCGAATAAATTTTACAACAGATTTTACAACCTTAAAATGCATTGCCTTTTAAATAACTGGTACTCTGCCGTTATAAGTTCTTTGGTTTAAAGATTTGGCAGCAGTTACAAAGTGATGCTATTTTCTTTGCTGAAGGGATTTTGCATTGAATGTGGAAATGCCGCTAATTTTGTTTTGAAGAATCCTATGGATAATTGAGTCATTTTTCGGAAGATAATTCAGCTAGAACCAGATCAGCTATTGTAATCTTCATTGTAGAAACTATTTAAAGATTTATTATTAATTGAAAGAGGTAAACGATCCCTTTTTTCTCCCTCAGCGCTATTTCGTGTTGCGCCATTTTGTTTTGTAGTACACTTTTAAGTTAAAACAATGACATGCTAATCCTTAATATGTTTCTGAAGCTGTTTTGGAATTTTCTTTGAAAACGTTTTTCTTGAACTTGTGATTGAGCATTTAAATGATGTGAGCATTAAATATTCTGTCGAAATTAAACCGTGAGCATGTGATGCTTTACAAGTCTTTTGTAACCGGTTTGTAAATCTTCTAAAGCTTTTATTGCTATAAAAAAAATTCACTTATATTCATGTTCATAAAATGTATGAATTGAAATCCCGCCCTCTGATTTGTCATATTGTATTTAACACATTCTGTGAATTTTATCTTATTGCTTCCAAGGTCACATGGTTTTTTTGCTGCAGCCGCAATCGTTTCGAGTTAAGTGATTTAATGTGATATATCATAATTAAACTGTGGTTTTAAATTATATCAATAAACAGGACATATTTGATGAAAAGTTTGTAAAAGAAATTCTGCCTATTAAACAGATTGCATCTTTCGTTTCTAAAAATAGTAGCTCATATGTTATTTAGTTATAATTTGAGCATATATTTAAACTAGCATCCAGACTATTATTTAGTTAATTAACCCGTATCTTACATTTGACAGATTAACATTTTGTCACATCTTTTTTATGTAGTGTTGCTGCTTAAATTGAATGAAGCTGAGTTTATTTTCAATGTAATGTTTTAAATGGATGTCTAATTGAAGCAATTTGTTATACACTGTGGCTGTGACTTATTTTTAATTTCGATTTTCACATTTATACACAAAAATATATTCTGTTGGACAAGGAAAGCAAAAAACAACATATCTAAATGACCCCAGTTAATGATAGTGCAATTCTGTGCTTTACCCCTTGATACAAAGAATAGAGGAGGTATTTTTTGTGTGTGGAGCGCAGCAGGTTAATGTGAAACAAATTTAGCATTAACTATATTTACATAAATAGAGCTGATTTTGACTTTGGTCATACTATTTAGTTTTCCCATTCAGGTGATGCTTGTTAAAGTGTTCATATTTTGCTCTCAGTATTCCGTTTTCCCATTCTGTTGATGGTTATTAAAGTGTTCAGATTCTGATTTACTAAGTGGATTAATGAAAAGCCTCAAATGTTCAATACAGGGTGGGGGGAGTGTTGGAAAACAAGCAGTGACTACCTTAGAACAGTAAACATTCTTTTCTGTATTATAAGTTTATCATAATTCCTAACATGAAAGAAACTGTTGTTAAAACATGATGAAGAATTAAAAATGGATCTGTTGGTATTGAATAAATGCTTTGAAAACTTATCTTGCTATATAGTAGACTGAGAAAAAGTGTCACAAGAGCTTTGAAATAAGAAATGCCAATGAATTTGTATTTGACACATGAATTAAAGAAAGAATAAAATATTATGAATGTACATATATAGGCTGTGGATCTTCACTGGATACTTAAAATTTAGTACTTTTTTATTAACATGTTAATTCAGGCTTATGATGTAAGAAATTAAATAATAGATTAATTTAACTAAAAATTTGTAGGTAGTCCATACGGACTTTATAATTTTAACTTATATTGGCAAAGCTTTGGTATGCAAACATTTGCTTGTTACACCAAATAGATGACTATTCTTTTATGGTTAACATTAATGTTTTATAGATTGATTGATAAATATCTTATATTTTTCATACATGTTATGTTTCTTTTTGAGTTCCAGATACTTCTTAATTCTGATATATATATTTATCAATAAAGAATATGAAAGATGAAATTTAAATTAACAGCCTAAATTAATTTCCCTTCTCTATTCTAAAAATAGTAATCTCTCTTTACACTGCATCATTTCGAGATTAATCCATAACATAGGACTTTTACATAATTCTGATGATGTAAATGGAACGAAATCAGTGAACAATAGTTTTACAGCAGTATTAATTATCCAATCAAAATGCATTGAGAATCCAAACCAACTCAATCTGAATTATTTCACCCTTGGCTCGCTACTTTTCGGCTTAGCTGGACTGCTGTCTGCTTTCTTCTTATTGCAAAATTGTCAAAAATGTAAACCTCTTGAAATTGGTGCAAATAATGTGTTGTTTGTGGCTGCAACATGTTTACTGAAATAAAGATTTTATCTGCCTTGGTTGCCAGTTTCCTGTTTATTACGGATTAGCAGATTTGTTTCTATCGCATATATTGTAAGACTGCAGTAATTTGTTAACAATGGGGTTTGATACTGAATGATGACAAATATATCTCCCCTTAAAAGGAAAAACTGGATACTTATTATTGCAACCACCTTGGTAGAAATTGCCAAATTTTCAGAATAAGCCAAACTAGCAACCATTTGCACCGGCAATCATACTAACACTCCCAGTTACACCAAATAGATGATTTATAGTTCATTTGATAAATAACTTGTATTTTGCCTGTGCATTATGTTTCTTAGTTGTAGATATTTTGTAATTCTGATATATATATATATAGTAAGAATGCAATAATCTATCGACAATGAGTTTTGATACTGAACGATGATAAATATACCATAGCTCCCCTTAAAAAAACTGGATACTTAAATGTTATCACCTCCACCTTGGTAGAAATCACCGAATTAATAAGAATAAGCCAAACTGGCAACAGTGTGCTTAACCATTCTCTGGGCAGTCATGTTCATATCAGTGTTCAGTGAAACTACGATGCCATTTTCATGTGTGTTCTTTTTGTTCAGTGTTAATTTCCAATGGTTTTTAAACAAGCCATAATACATTTTGCCTTAAACGTTTTAAGTATGAGCTTGTGGAATTTGCTAGTAATGGAAGAAACTGTGATATAATTTCTGTAGGAATACAGAGTTCTGCCAAAAGGTTTAAAAAAAAAATGCAGAGTTGCCAGCTCGATTAAAATTAACACTACGGTAGCCCTTGGCGAATTGTTTCTTTTTTGATGCCAACATCAGCGCCATGAAGGATCACCACCAATTTCAAGATGGTGGCCGATCCTTCCACCTGCTACGTAAAACCAAAAGAAGTCAAACACTTACACAAACTCAGTGTTCATGTACACATTGACCTATTTTAACTTAAAACAAACAAACAAACAAACAAAAAAAAACCCAGAGTTGCACAATCTAAGCATTGTCCACTGCCTTGAGGGTAGGAAAAAACAATTAACTATTTCAGTACTTGCTTTATTTACTATATCAGATGTTACAATGAAATTATTTGCAACAATTACACATATTTTTTCTAAGATGCTGGAAAAAAATGACCACTTCTGATGGTTAGTGTTGGTGACCACTGCCTACGTAACACATTCTTACAAATCAGTCTCTATGGTACTCATGGAAACAGTTTTTCTTTTTCAAGCAGAGTGCAACTTTACTTGTGCTGCAGAGTGCACATCATTGTGATGTTGTCTTTGATGATTGATGCTTATTTTCTTGAAGACGAATTGCTGCATCAACTACTGGCTTATGTTTCTTGATTGCCATCTAGTGAGCTGCAAGGAAACTTCAGAAACGGTGAGTCTTGAAAACTGCCCTCACGAGTGAGTAAGACATTCAGTAAAAAAGGTGGTTTACTGTAGGTAACCACCACCCTTCACAGAGTTAACTTTGTCCATGTACACATTGATCTATTTTCACTTAAAACAAAATCAGGAATATAAAACAAAGTTTAAACTCTCATGTTAACCAGAAAAAATTTGCCACTCTTTTAACGCACAGATACGAACAAATAACCAAAAATACACAGAGTAATAAATAACCAAAAATGTATATTTCCTAACATGAAAAACATTAAACAACAAATCTTTTAACAAAAATTAATATGCCAATAAATTTATTGTATACATTTTCTACATTCATGCCTTCCACCAGCATCTCCATCCTCTGCGCAAACAATTCAATTAAATATTTGGTTATTTCCGCTCATCCGCTGTTTGTGGTGGATAAATGCATGTAACAGTGTCCAAGTAAGCCATAAATATGCTTTCCCCACCTCCTCCTCCGTATACCATACATATTCAACAAAATAATAGTGCAAGCCGTCCTTCGTTTTCCTTTTCGTACACCTTCCAGCAGTCCAAAATTATAGTTGTATCCAGAAGAATATACTTATTTATAACACTAAGGAAACTTTCGGATGACCTTTCAGGTACCACTTTCAGAAAACATTATGCATGTGCAACTAAACACAGCAATTGAAAATCCCTGGTCCGTACAAAAGGGTTACTATTATGAAAAATAGCCAAATCTATCACAACACATTTGGCAATATTCACACAATTTTCCCCAAGACTGGTTTCGCCAACATTATCAGTATTAAGGTTACCAATAAACCTATTTCGCACAGCGGGCTTCCAGATTTCACGAACAACCAATACCACTTGGCGATGTTTTCAGATAGAAACCAAAGGGTACCGTATGGTAAATTTCAACGGTCAGCTCTCATGATTTAACCAGTAAACTCCTCTGATTTCTGACCATTCTCCTGAAAAACTGATTTACGACATAATAAAATGATATATGATAAAATGTCTCATGATTTTTACCTAGTTTGCCTTCGTTATTTAAAAGTGATTTTGAGCACCTGAAAGAACTTGATTTTTCTCTAGATTGCATATAAAAGAAAATCAAAGTTGTTTCATCAGTGAGAATGTCACGCTTCTGCTTTCTGAGTGAAAGCATGTGTCTAAAATATGCTTTGGTTTTCCAATGGCATTGAGTGCCACTGCATGTCATTTGGCATACATTACCTAATAAGCATAAAGCAAGATTCAGGTTGTTACTTTGTTCATCTTGTAGTTGAGCGGTGTGAGTGTAATGTGCTTTCCGGAGATATTTTAAAAAACGACAATTTTTTGCTTCAGTTACGTCTGCAAAAAAAGATAAAATACTCATGTACTTATCAAAAAGCTATAGACAGATGGCTTTCTTTCTTTCTATTATTTCTTCAAGAAAATGTAATGCATTTGCGAAGAGTACAGTTTGTCATTGCGATTTTCAAATTGCACACTGTGAATCGGCTGATGTTTTCAAACGTGTGTGCGAACACAAAAACACTAGGACAATATGAGTTCTATTGGGGGGGGGGTTGTAGAATTAAAGGAGCAAAAAGTTATTAATGTATAATGTGTGTTCACTCTTTTTACTGGAGCATTAAATGCATTGGAGAATGCTAGAGCTTTATTTAGAAAAATATTTCTTAAGAAATACTCAGCCTATATTTTAGGGTGCCCCTTGGATTATTGCCAAGTTGTATCATTTATCACAAAGTTTGTTTCATTTACGGTAACATGAGTAGTTGACTGTTATGGAAACCCTATTATGACATGATTGGTTGCATGATTGCGGTGAATTTGACTGATAGGAAAGTATTTGTAAGGGATGTGTGGCTGCAAGACAACTGCATTAGATATCAATTAGGAAGTACATTGCGTATTGTGTGCTTTGCATTGTAAACTGGGTGTTTCGTGGTATAGAACAAAAGAACTTTTTTTTTTTTTTTTTTTTTTAGGGGAGGCAGAAGAAAAGAAACTTGAATTATAAATGTCCCGTTTCTATAAAGGAAATGCATATGGTTGAACGTAAAGATCGTTCAGATGGATTTCATTCCCTAGAAAAGTTCAAACACTATATAAAGTGTTCCATTAGAAAGGGAACATGGTTTGAGGAAAGTTTTTGGATGCTGTTAAGGAATTTTGTGTGGTTGAAGACAGAAATTTCTAAATAAGGTAAGTGGTTTTTCATTTGTGTAGTGCATAGGTGCGATACGATGTATTTCCTTTCTTATGTCATTTCATTGTTTGATTTAAAATGCTGTTAGTTTATTGAGATTATACAGTTATTGTTTGGTTGCAATTTAGAATTGGGTGCTTCTTCGATTTTGAAGTGAAACTAGACCGATGTATACAGGACAAAGTCAGTGCTGTGTTTGTGCAATTCTCTGTTTTTTTTTTTTTTTTTTTTTTTTTTTACGTTTTTTTTAAGTGAAAATAGATTAATGTGTACATGGACACAGAGTTTGTGCAATTCTTTGATTTGTTATTTTGGTCGTGTGTAGCTCTACCATCTTGAAATTGTGCTGCCTTGCTTAACGAATCTCCATTTTTCTCCTAGGGGCATCTTTAAATATATTTTTACCAAATACTCAAGTCAACGACCAAAACAGCTGCAATTGTTAGAAATGGATATGAAAAATAAATCGTTAGTTATTGATTGCATTAAAACAGTTCCATTCTGCTTCTCTATAGCAATAATTCCGATTCAAAAGTAATCCATTGTTTCCTTTTTTTTTTTAAGCCAGTGTGTTGAGAAGTTGATTGTAGTTTTACTTTCTGCCCTCACTTTAGAAGGACATTTGACAGGCTTTAATATAGCACAATTAGGTATTAAAACTTTAAAAGAAAGTGAAATTCCTCCAGATAATTGGTTAACACTTGGTGCCAATAATGCAGTAGTAATGGTAGGCTTGGACTGGTGTTGTAGTCATCATAAAAAAAGGAAAACTCAGATTTGCAAGTTATGAGCCACGCCTGTCACTTCTTAAATTTAGCAGCTGAAAAAAGGGCAGCTAATGGATGAACAGATTGTTGATATTTATTTATTTTCTTGAAAGAAGTTCTAAAAGAAAGGAAAAGTTGAAACAATTTCAGCAGCTGCATAATACTGAAATGAGAAAAATTTTGAATTATGGTTGTTTGATTTTTTAAAGCACTGGCTATCTTTGAAAGAAGTCAGTGTGTACATAATTCAAAATTGGCTTAAAGAAATGTTTATCTAGCATTCTCGATTAATAAAACCCATACCTTACAGTTTTTAAAGAAGTAAATGCTTCTGGAGTTAAGATAAAAAGCTGTATTGAAAGTTTTAAAATACCTTAAGTAAATGGAGATGTAGTTACTACTTCCACTGTTAAAAATAGATTTGAGAAAAATAATTTCTGCATCAGTGAGCAATTTAATTGGCAGTTTCCAAAATAATATTACAGAATATAAGTGTAAAGCTGATCGAAGTTTCTATCAAAATACAAAACATGCTGAACAAGGGAAGCGTTTTCTGATTACTGTTAAGTTTATCTTGTGAAGAACAATTTCTCTCCTTCAGAACTAGCACATTGACCGCCACAGCAATTTTCAGAAATCCGGCCTAAAATGACAATTTGATTTAATCACATTTTATTATTAAAAACTAATTCTAGTGCATAGTTATCATCAAAAAGCATAAAAAATGTTTAATTATCTTGTAGTTGGCTTTTGTAACAGAAATCTCTTCGCGGAAGCCAACTATGAGTTAATTCTCATGCAGATACCTGTAGCAATGGAAAAATTTCTATGAAACCGAATATAATTCGAGATTACAATAATGGAATGTCTGGCATTGACCTATCAGATCAAATGCTTTCGTACTATTCATCTCTAAGGAAGACTATTAGATGGCCCAAAAAGGTTTCACTACATATTATATATATATACACAGTGCTCACAATTTTTTTCAAAAAGTAACTTCTAAAATAAAACTGATAAAGTTTAGAGAAGAATTCGTTATCGTGTTGATTGGAGAAGATTTCGAAAGAAATTAGATTGCAAGAGCTCCTTTATTTAGAAAGTTTACCACCTACTTGAAAAAAAAAAAACAGCGTCCGACAAAGCCATGTCGTATATGTACCCGAGGAAAAAAACTCTGAGAAACTCGTTATTATTGTCCACCCTGCCAGCCCTTTGTGTGGAAGATTGTTTTAAGAAGTTCCACAAACAATAAAATATTGTTTTAAGAAGTTCAACAAACAATAAAATATTGTTTTATTTCTTGGAATTTGATTAGTTTTTATAGTTATATTTTTTGTTCTTTTCTCAGAAGCCATCTATCGATATTAGCACTGATATATTCGGAGTTTCATCGCAGCTTCAAAAAAATGGCAAGCAAACACAGTACAAGATAACTCGTAGTTGGCATCCTAGAAAAGAACTCGATCTACGAGTTATCTTGTAGTTGGGAGTCAATGTGTTAACAAAGCTTTTTGCTTCTCCGTGCAATTCATTTTGCCATCATTGAATGTTCTGAAAAGTACAACAAAGCAGAATTCCATTTATTCATGTTTTGCAATCAATGATTTATGGTTTATTTAAAAACATCATATCAAAGTTTCTAAAAACAGTCTTTTAATTCTGTATATGATGAAATCGAAAATCAGAAGATGAAGTTTTGCTAATAGGGATTGTAACTAACAAAGTAGTGGAAGAACTTCCAGAGGAAGACTAAAATAATTGTTATTTCCACGTTAGAAGCAACTTTTGCTGAATATGTGATTACATATTACATAAATTTCTGGTCAGCCATGAAGTGATTTTATATGCTAAAGTTGCAGATATTTCTGCTCTAGCAAATGCATTTTTTCTGGTGTAAAGTTTTTTTTTTAATAGATTTCCAGTTTTGCTTCCTTTAATGGTGAAAGACGATTATATTGTGTTGCAACTGGTAAATTTCAGTTGTAATTTTGCAAAAGTTATAAAACCAGCCAGAATTGACACCCAGTGGAGTTTAATTGGAAAACTTGAAAGGTGCTGATGAAATTTGTGAGCTGTCTAGAATAATCTTGTCCATCTTGACAATTCCCCATAGTAATGCAGAAGGCGAGAGGATTTTCAGTGTTGTTGCAGAAACAAGCACTAAATTTAGATCTGATATAAGTAATGAGATATCAGGAAATTTTTTATTAACAAAAGTAGGCCTATGTGGCAATTGCTATGAACAGAATTATGAAGTTTCTTAATGAAAGCAAAATATGTCGCTGTGCAATAGCATTAGTACGAAAACTGATTTTAAAGTTTTTTTTATTGTTAAAAGATGCAACTAATGAATTTTTAATGTTTGCATTTAAGAATTAGTAACTAAACTTTCAGATATTAATTAATAATTATTTAAAGTTAATTCATTATTAAAAAATCTATGTTTTTATCATTTACAAAATCTTGTCAAGAAAACTTCAGATTTCTTAAAAAAATTAATTTTTTAGTGTTGTAGGTTGGCAAGTATGGAAACAATGAGATGCGTTTGGTAGACAGGTGCTATTGCCAAGGTTTGCGTGATGCCAAGTCTCTGCAATTCTTTGAATTTTTAAGCAAAAACAGATCACTGTACTTAAGGAGGTACTTTTCCATTATGCTACCACCCTTTTTGATGGTGTTTTTAAGTGTAAATAACTGTTAAATGTGTTAAATTAAGCACACACATACGCAGGTAGTATTGTCCCCAGATGGCTTTATCTTTGGGTTTTGGTTTGTGTTTGGCTTCTTTTTCACAAGTGCAAAAAAGCATGATAGGTGCTTAATGGAAAAGTAACCTTGAGGAGAAATAGCATAAAAATATTACAGAAAGATTTGGAGAAAAATGTGTTTTATTTTTTAATGTTTCGCCTAATGCTAATTTAAGAATTAAAATTTATATTCCAAGTTTCTAAAGTATGTTTTCTGTTCATGTGTGGATAATGTTTGGTGCCTATGATAAATAATGATCACTTCGGATTTTTTTCAAAGTTTAATGAAAGCTAACATTGCTAGCAGCTAATACGAAACCTTTACCTTTTCATCTGTAAAAGATTCCTAAATTGTACCAAGGTGGTTGCGTTAATACGTAAGTACCAAAACTAAAATTAATTTGGTAAAAATAGTTAAATTTTTTAAATGTGTTTTATAGTATTTTGCAGAGTGAAACAAATCAATATAAACTCATTATGATAACTTTTAAGTATTTATATTTTATTGAAATGACATGGACTATAATATTAAATTTAACACTAGAGCTCCAGTGTAAGAGAATAAATTTAAAAAAAAATGTATGCAATGTAAAAGATAGCTGGATGTTGTAAGACCACCAACAGTTGTATAGAGAAGCTGTTTCTGGGATATTTATCATATCCTTTTTGTTTTTAATTTTATTCACATACACTTTACAGTTTACTTAAAGTATTAATAAATTAGGTTTAAAAAGTACAGGTTTTAGTGGGCTATTGAAAATAACACCACTTTATTCTGAATTCATCTGAAATTTAATTGCTGATAATATGGTGTAATCCACCCCCAATATTTTCCAGGCATGAGGTGGTGATACAATCTTAATATTAAAATTTTTTCACCCTCCTTTTCTAAATGACATTTTTCTATGCATGTGTGTGTACTTATTTAAAGACGTCACAGAAAATATTATAATATTATAATCTCATTCATATAAAGCAAATTTTAATTTATGTAAATTCAGTTGCAAACAAAATAAATTTATTAATTATTGCTGCAAACTAATTTGCAATATCATTAAATTCAGAAAACATAAGTAAATAAAGTGCAGGCATGTTAAAAAAAACCCTGAAATTATCTAAAAACATTTAAAATTAAAAAAAAAAAGAATTGCATAAAGTGAATAATTGTTGAGCAGGCAGGATACCCAATTTGTATTTTGTCATCTATATAGCTTTGGTTTAACATATATGTGTGTGTGTGTGGTCTTGCCGGGCAGTGTGTGAACTAGTTGATCTTTTATTTATATGATCCATTGGCAGTTTTAAGCAGAATTAGTGGATTGATTGTGCTTTAAATTGTTCCCGGATATAGTGAAAAAAATTTACAGCGATTAAGCACTAAAACAATTACTGATATGGAAAGAATCCAAATAAACATCTGTTTTAACTGAAATGTTACCAGCAGTGATTCGTATTTTGCAGTTATATCATGTAGACTATTGTATTTCAATTCAATAAACAAAATTTCTTAACCAGCTGTATTTAAATCCAGATCACGTGCAAAATAATGTGAATGCAGTTTAGTGCAATTTAGTTCTTATATAGTTGACATGTCACCAAAACATTACGCCTGCATTAAATAGATTTTAGCGTTCAATATTTGATTTTTCCAAAATCATCTCACAAGCAGTCATGTTACATAGTTATTAATTTTCACCACTGAATTTGCAGTAATTCTTTTGCACCTGTTGATGTGTAAGACTACAGTTAACACCAGTTTAATTTTTTCTCCTTCTCATCCATAAGCTTTTTTTTTTTTTTTTTTTTTTTTTTATGAGAAAACAGAAACTGCATAGTAAGTACACCTGTTCTTGCAAACTGCATGAGTATTTTATAAGATTTGAAGACAGAAGGAGTAGAAGTTGGCAGCAGCAAAGCAAGAGAAAAAATGTGATTTGCTCAAGATGAAAGTACAGTTCAGAATGATAAATTTCAGTTCAGATTTTTTCCTATTGCTTAATTTCAAGTTCTGATACTCAATTTGAAATTACTATTGACTGAAACATTATGTAAGAATATAAGATCGATTAATTTTGAAATAATGCAGTTGCAAAATTGAGAGCTAAGGGACTAGTGTAAGTTTGCATTTTGATCAACTTTTTTTTATTAATCTGTATATGTGTGTATACACTATCCAGCTTAGAACTAACATATTAACAAGATTATCCCCATTGTTCAAACTTCTGTTTTGTGATTTACAAAACTTGCATTGAAAACATCTTCACTTTTTCTGATCAATAACTTAAGTCATTTTGCCTTCCCTGCAATTATACCAGCAGCCGTGTAAGTTGTACTTATGTCCAGAAGCACCACCTGTTCTCTGTATATGTGTGTGCAATACATGTGTTCAACAATATTTTCCTTAACTGCATTACTCTGAAATAAATACATACATGTGTTATTATGTATGTTTGTGTGCAGGTAATTAAGGAAGTGTATTAAAAAAAGCTCATTTATAAAATGATAGACATAAATTGGAATTGTCAAGAAAAAACATGTAGTTTTTTGAAATATTGGGGTTTTAGGGCCAAACTGCTATTTAGTTATAATATATCCAAATTATGTTCACTTGTTGCAGATGCTGTGTGAACACATTCCACAAACAGAAAAATTGTGTTCTGAAAAGTAACTTTATTTTATTATGTTAGAAGGATAAAGGAAGAATTATTTGATATGGGATAAAAAAGATTAAAAATTTTTTCATTATAATGTTTATGTGACAAAAGGCAGTCATAAAGCTAATGCAAGTATCATGTAAGGATTTTCATTCACTTGGAAAATCAGAAAAATGGTCAAAAGAAACACAAATATTGTCATAAACGTCAGGGATAATCAGAATTTCTGCCAGGAAGGTTAAATCAGAAGTTCAAGTTAATCCTCTCAATTGCTGAAAAGTTTATTTTAAATAGTAATATATGAAGCAAAAAAATGCTCTTATTAAAATGAAAGCATGTGAATTATTTTAATCTGTTTTTCAGAAAGTATTTTATCTAATTCATATTTGATGGAATTTTACCATTTGATTCTCTTCTTCCCTTCTTAGTCAGTAACTGATTACCTTTCTCTTCAGATGTTTAAATGTTCTGCCATCTTTCTAAATGTGTTATTGTTCAAAAATAGTATAATTTTAAAATCACTAATGTGTAGGTGTACAATAAATATTTTTAACTAAATACCTTTTTCAATCCAGTGTAATTCTTAGCTGCTGAGTCATGAGATTATTATTTTGAATGCTATGCTTTCATCAATTTCTACTGCAGCATGAAGTCTTGGTACTGTTCTGTTAGTGGGACCAGAATCAGAAATGTATGCATGTGTATGTATGACATTTGTGTGTGTATATATACACAACATCTATGCATACATATATTTTTGGATCTGCTCCTGATTACAGAATAGTACCAAGTCTCGTCAGATTTCATATTTCTTTTCAAAAATCCTTCCAACTTTTTTAATTCATTATATTTCGAGAACATTATTTGTTATTTCTGTGTATTTTATTTTAAATATGTAAAATTTAATTGCTTAGAAAAATTCAGCCTCATTGGGAGTTCTGTTACATATAATAAGCTGTACATATAATAAGTAAAACCAGTGAGATATTTGATTATATTTATTTATGCATTAAATATGATAAACCATGAAAAGTGTAAACACTTTGTAAATCTCTCAAATAAATAAAAACTAGATTCAAACGTTCTTTATGAATGAACAACAATTAAAAATAGGTCAAGTAGAACTATAAGATGGCACTGTAATTCTTCTAATATAGAAATAGTTTATGTAGATTTGGTTCTGTGTAATGCATAGAACACATGCAGTTTTAAATTTAAAACATCAGGGTTCAAATGATGTAGAATCGCAAGTTTGCTCATTGAGCAAAGGCTAAAAGCTCTGGAGTATTTCAACTCAACAGAACTACTTATTACAAAGTGACTGAATTTTCAACTTAATGTGCAGCTCCTTGTGAACTTAGTCATTAGTATTAAAGGAGAGTATGCAACTGTAATTTTAAATTAAAAACAATCTATATTTTCTGATAATTTTTTAAAAATGTTCAAAATACTGCTAAGATCTAGTAGTTTTTTATTTGATTGCATCTCTGATCTTGACCTGTGACACAATTCCAGCATATATCTGTATAGAATTATAAACTAGTTAACAACTGAAAAAAAATAACCAAACATATACAAAATTAAGAAATAAGACCCAAAACAAAAAGTGAAAAACATATTAATACAAAAGCAATCAGATTAAAAAATACAAATATGTGCAAGTATTTAAATAAAGTTACATATACTAAATATAAAATATTTCAGAGTAGTAATTTAGTTTTCTTTTAATGTATTGTTGCAAGGCCATCATTTGAGCCAAACAAGACAATGTGTAGTGAAGAGATAAGAATGGGTAGGGACAGCTAAGGATCACTGTTATTATAAAAATTGCTCATTAAGCCAGTGATATAGCCACTAAAGGTGTAAATAAATTAACAGGAATGTCAGAGCATTGTAAGGTTACAAAGGAAAGTATTAAGTTCACACATTTATATATATATAAATAAAAAGTTATCTAAGACTACTAGTAATGTAGTCCTTACTGTATGAAACATTTCCTAATAGGAACACAAAGGAAATGTTGTCCATTTTTTTATACCATGTAGTCAAACCAAATTCCAAAATATAGCCGTACAGTTTTGTTATAAATTTTGAATGTAAATTATCAATAAGGATAATTATTTCTACTTGACATTTTATTAATGATAAATACTGCTAACAAATTTTAGGCTATCATTGTGATTCTTACCTTTCACTTGGTTTTAATTGAAAAGTTTGCATAATTTTTTGTTAAAAAATAACAATCATGACAAATATAAAGTTCCACTTTGAATTGCTCCTTTTTGTTATATATTATATTGGGATGTCAAACAGTCCTTTGCAAAACTGATCTCGTGATTACATATATAATCTGCTATAAGATTCTATATAATTTTTACATTACATAAATAAAAGCATTATTTCTTTAAGTAGGTGTTGAGAATACATACTGCACAAGGTAAAAACAAAATTGAGCTGGTTATCATACACAGAAAAAGTTAGCATCATCCCACTCCAAAATCTCCATCAACATCTGAAACCAAAATCTTGCATGTTTACATCCTTCTAAATGTATTCATTTGAAATTCCATAGTCTGCTTAAAAGTTATTGTATACAGATATAAAAACAAGTTTTGCAGTGCTTTTTCAGAATATTTTCTAATTCAAAATGTGCATAGTGCAGTGTCTGACGTCTAAAAGGGAAAAGTGCCTCAACAGAGAATTATCTTTTCAGATTTCTTCCTGCTTAAATATGTGTATTGAAACAAATGTTTAAGGAAAACTAAATTATAGTAACACTACATTTTAATGAATAAACACAAACATTTAAAAAGAAAACAGGACCAAGAACCAAAGAGAAAAAACAGAGAGTTCTTGATTAATAAGTGAGTGGTATCATTTGATGAAACTAAAATATAAATTTCTCATTGCTATTTTTAAAAACAGATTTAAATTAAGTCTTCTAGTGATATTTTAAATATTTTATTTAAATCTTTTCAAACCTGTGTTAAATACTTTAAAAATAATAGTATTAAATAAGATTAGAATTAAAAGATATGATTAACATTAAACAAGGTTAGAATTAACTGAATTTCCAAGGAATTATAAAATAATATTAAAAAAAACAGTACTGTAGGTTATACTTTTGCAGTCCTGGTTTGTATGTTTACATATTGAAAAGATAACAGATGACGGATCCGACAGTATATTTTCCTGTGATGAAACTAGATTAAAAAAAGTGGAAATATGCAATCAAACAATGATATAATCATTCTATGATGAACTACCAAATTCTCTGGCAGTAAATTTTGTGAGTGTATTAACTTAAGCAACATCAACAGACTTTATTTTCCAGAGGTATAGGATTTTCATGGAAAGGATATTTAAACTTTTCTTTGTTTTCTGTGGATAAATGTTGTGCTCTATATGGATAAACACATCTGCATATGATGGGTACAACATACTGCCTCACTTAAAGTGTACAGTGTTTGAACAGACCAGTTGTATTTTTGTAGTAGATGCTAAAATATATAGTTCCAGACATATTTCAGAGAAATTCCAAAAGTTACTCTTAAATTTATTAAATGAATTCAGTTTTGAAATTTAAATCATATAAAATATATAAATTAATGGTAATAGCATTCATTTAATTGTTCTTTCAAATCATTATCTTTGTTAAAAGGAAACACATTAAATAAATACAAGTACTGTCACCATAAATAGAATTTGTTTCTGCAGGAACAAGGCATCTTAATTATCCATATTTTTTTAATTATAATAATGGTCTATGATGTGATGGTCATGAGTAAGCTGTGGCACTGAAAATATGGCACCTGATGTCAGTAGAACATCCATTTATATTGAATAATTTAAATTTTAATCTAAAAAATGACCATATCTCATTAATTAATTCAAAGGGAACAGGATTTAAAATTTAACCTTTAGATTGTCAAGAGATACTTGAAGTAAGGTTTTGTAAGTGTAACTGAAAGAACTGATGAGTGAGCATTCACAATTAATAATTTAAGTGCAGATGGTAGATTTCCTTCATAAAAAATAGGGAAAGGAATCTGAAGATAAGAATGATTATAATCAATATTTTATCTGTTCCCAAGTATCAAATTTATTCTTAAATATGTTGTCAGATTTAAACAAAGTTGTTCATTATTTCAGATATTCAAATATTTTTTTTCTTATCGTTTATCATGAATAACATGTGATTTTCTTATGAAAAACCACAGTCATTTGCATTATACGAAGAAAAATATTATGCAGATAGGCTTATTTAGTCATAATTAGAAGAATTAGTTACATATATTGCAAGAGGATTTTGGTACTTTTTTGTTATGCACCTGCCATGCATTTTTGTGACTTTTTAATTGTAAACACATAATTAAATGTGTTGAACACCACACATGTAGATGGTTTGGTCCTCTGATGGCATTGTCACTGGGTCTGAACTGTGTGTTTGCCTTTTGTTTTCACAAGCACAAAAAAGTTTGGTAAATGCATAAAGCAAAAACCCCTAAATTTCATATAAGTAGAATAACAATTTTTTTTTCATTGATGATGAATTTTATTATTATATACACATACAAAAATTAGACACTGGTTTTGAATGTAAATATGCCTCGATTTAATAAAAAAATCTGACTTGAAATATTCATATTTTATAATGAGTTAATCTAACAAAGAATATAATTTTAAAAATGCATGAATTATGCATTGTTTGGAATTACAAATGTCAAAAAAGGAACATTGTAACTGTACAAAAGTGTTTCATATTTTTTAAAATGTTATGCGAACAAAAATGCAGTAATTATTGAAAACAGATAGTAGAGATGCCAATGTTTTTTAATACTATCTCTTCTGACTAAAATATGTACATTTAATTTTAGTTTCTATTCTTGATAGTAATAAATAAGTTGCCATGCTCATTTCAATCAATGATTTTTCTGAACCAATAACTTTTCTTTACATACTTTATACAGGAACCTTGAATAATAAAAAACTATTCTTTGTTAAACAGTGTATATTGAGAACCTTTTTCTCTTGTTTATGGTAAATTTTATTATCAATAACACAAAATTAAGCAATGAAAATTGAAATATACCGTGAGTGTTAAAAAAAAAACTCAAGCATTCATATTTATAATAAGACAGTGACCAATAAATACATGACAGTCGTTTTTTAAAAATTCTGTGGATAAGAGTGTTTAAAACTGCAAATACTAGAGGAAAAATAACAAAACTCCAATTTTCAATCAAAAGAATAACAATATTTATTATTTTAAAATTCTTTTAGCTTCTTTTTGAAACAAACAAGGCTTATATTTTTTTATTATAATTATTAAAGCACATATTTATTATTGGATTCAATATTTTTATGAAAGTGTTTGATATCACAGTTGCCAAATCAGCAAATTTGATTTGTTAGCAATGCACCGTTATTAATATATATTTTATAAAACATGAACTAAATGCTAATTTTTACATTTTTGAAAAATGTATTTCATGTTTTTTTATATAAGCATTACAAAAATGTAATAACTGTGAATTATAATATTAAATACTAATGCAGATAGACCACCTCTTTTTAACATTTCTGAATATGCACTTGTCTTTGGTTTCCGTTGCTTAACACTTCCTTCATTAAGTTACTGAATTACAGAATTTTCAGTTTACACAGTACAATATACGGTATATGTTAAAAAATTCCCATTCATTCATTGATACATTTAAATCCACATCACACCAAATGTCAAGTGAAGAAAAGCCTGGTTGCCAAAAAGAATTGCACATATTATTTCAGACTTTTTAATTAGATTTTGTAATATGTTTGAATATAGTGTTAATATACTTTTTATATAGGAGTCTTTGTTCACTGTCTAAAATGTCCTATGCAATCAGCATGAAATGACCTGACATAAGCATTAAGTTTATCCTTTTAAGTAGAAAACAAATATTTCTTTATTCTGTGGGAATTTTTTTGTGTTCTTTTTCTAGCCGCATGCATCTTTTCAGTCATACATGATGGACAGCCCATATAAACACATAAATGTATGGTCAGTCATACCATGATGTACAACCTATACATACACATCAATATTTTTCAATGTTGACCATTTTCTAGGCGTTTTAAAGACTGCTTCATCTTTATTTGTAGAGGCATCTTCTCTTATATCTATGGAAAATTTAAATAAAAAAATATTATTATTATTATTATTTTATTTATTTATTTATTTTTGCAAACAGCACTTCTTTTAATTGGAATAAAATTTGCTTGAAAAGTTTACATTTTTGGCTATTTTTTTTTCTAAATTTATAAAAAGTAATAGTCCTGTATTCCAACATCAGTAAAGCTACAATTTAGCACCCAGCAATAATCGTATATCAGTAACATAATATATTGAGAAAATTAATTCTAAACAAGAATGAAAGTACTATATGGTCAGCTGTAAAAGTAACCTGGTTGAAAAGTTATAGATGGAAAAGATGACTCATCATGGAGTTTGATGAGTGTTGTGGTTTTCTTTTAACGAAGATATGGTTACAGTGGCACTTGGTATGGATTGTTGAAATTGGACAGCTTTTTTTGGTAATGTTGTGTGAAATATCTATTAAAAGTTTAACATGTAAATTTCTAATGCAAGTGTGTCACATTTGAGGATAATATTTAGAAAATTCAGTATCTGTGTTTCAAATGAAATAATTACTTGCTTATGCAAACTTCATGTAAATTGATATTTATGAAATGAGAAACATGTTTTTTAATTTTTATTAAATAAAAAATATACATATAAAGACAGATGTTCTAAATTTGTATTCAACATTTGAATAATTTATCTTAGCAATGGATTTGCATTCTCTGTCCAATTTTATTCTCTGTGAATCGCACATTTTCAGAGCTCAACATTGTAGCTGACTCTTTGATATGAGAAAACAATTTTCTGCCTTTTGGCTGTATTATTTGATTAAAATAAATATTGTATATATTTAGAAAATATTTCTTTTTTTTTGTCTGTACAGTGAATTATTTGTGTTATTATTTACTCTTGGTGATTTGTAAATTTATGGTAGGAATTGATACCTTGTTATAATGCTGCTTATTTCACCAAGATTCAAAAATACAAAGCTATTTGGAAGGTTAATTTATTGGCTACAAATGGTTTTTAGCTTCTTGATCTATCTTTATTGACCATTTGCCAGTCAAGATTTAAAGGAAAGAAAAAGATGGAGTTTTTGATATTGTTAGAAAAACAAGCCAAAACATTAGCTAATTTACTGCCTAACTCATTTTAATATTCACCATATTGGGTGATTATCGAGGCCTGTGTATTCAAAAATAGGTTTCAAGTTTGTGAAATTGACAAATTAACTACCATTTTAATCTCAAATCACAGTCCTTTTTGTAATTATCAAATTATTGAATTTTAATTTTAAATTAATTTTATGCATCAAGTGGAAATTCTTTCCTTTAATTCTCACTACGTCAGAAGCATTTCTGAACAGTAGGTAATTTGTCTTCAAAGAAAGAATTCTAAAATACCTTTATTTGAATGATGAATCAACATGCTTGCTAGAATAAACAATCAGTGACTGATTTGTTATTTCCTGAATACAAAATTTCCAGATAAGTAACTTAAAATGACTTTGAGGTATTCAGTCATATGAATGAAATAAATGGTACTTTTATTATTGTTGTTTCAAAACTCTTTCCAGATGTGGATCATATTTTGCAAAGTGAAACCTCAGTTTCAGGAGCAGTATGCAGTGGTTACATTTTAGTATTTTCAACCAGGAAAAAGTGATTAGGCTTAACTTCTTGTTTAGAGTGCAGCATATTGAAAAAAAATTTTTCTTGATATTGGCGAGTTATCATTTACATGAAATGAACTTTGTGAATAATTATGTTACATATACGAGATGGTGGGAATTACAGAATTCGTTTGACAGTACTATTTAAATTATTTTTTAATACAGAATTACTCTGCAAGAAACTTACGGCCAGCTCCACATTAAAAAAACATTCTAATACAGTTGTGCTGTCTTTATTTGAAGTCAGAACAATCATAAAGCTAAAAATTTTGCATTTTTAAATGTACAAAACTAAATTTAAAAAATTGGTTTTCTTATTTTAAGAAGACACAATTCTGTTCTGGATATTTATTTAAATAGCAGAGTATGACTATCAGTGCTTCATTATCAGATATCACATAACTGGAAGAATTGCAAGTCCCACTAAAAAAATGGTTATTTGAAACCTCCTTAACACTTTTTTTGGAACAGTGTTGTAATTTTGACCAGAGGCAGTATTCATAAAAGCTTTACGTTTTCAGGTAGTAATTTACACTAATGTTTATAAAAATCCTGGAATCCAATTTGTTGCAGAATAACTATTTTGTGTAAAATCTAAATTGCCATAAAACTGTCTGAAAATGTAATAATACACTGAAGGTTCAGTCATTTTCTTAAGTTAATCTGCTTCAGGAAGACATAGTATGGCAGTGTCATAGGCGCAATGGAGAAAAAAATTGTTAAATTTGAATTATGTAATTTTTTAATGATTTTTAAAAATTATCAAATGCCAGAATGCATTTCTATTTCTGAAGTGTAGTTTTTATTTTTAGATTAGCCAATGTTTCTTTATTGATATTTATATAATATATTAGTTTAAATAAATACATCAAATATATGGTCATACCAGCTAAAAAAATTTCCATTTGATTGTGATTGTGGGAAAAAGTTGATGGCACATGAACAGTTATCTAAAAAAATACACAACAGACTGAATAAAATGAACCTTTTCAAATTGCATGATAATTCAGAGATTTTGATTTAAAACAGGTACTTGATAAAAAAATATAGAAAACTGAATTTCTTTCTTTCAGAACTTAATTATTAACCATAGCAAAATCAATTTAGAGCAACATGAGAGTGAAAACAGAGTATCACAAGACTCTGATACAATCGTTTTCAGACATTTGATATTCTATGGATATTATCATGATCTTAACTTCTACATCTGGTACACGATTATTCAAAATTTAATTTTCATCATTTTATTGCTTTTGAAGTAGTGGTTCTCAACCTTTTCTTCCAAATACAACTATTTCATTGTTGCTCGATGATCATCCCTCCGCCCTGGTCCATATACTCAGAAAACAATTAAACATTTATTTAAATTTAGATATTAAAGAATTTTTTTTTCTAAATTAAACAAGAAATGGCATAGAAAGTGTTAATAAATACCAGAACATGAATAAAAGTAGCTTTTTATATTCATAACCTAAAACTAAATGTTCACAGGGAAATAAAAGGTTCACTATGATCCTAAAACATTTAAATTCTCCATTTTGAAGTATACAGTCATCTGTAAATTATTAGTTCACACAGAAATTTAGCCAAAAGTAAGGTGTTAAGAGTGTAATAGGCAGAATACCCTAGAATATGATTACTTCAATTTATCAGCAAACAGTGCTCAATAGAAATACTCTACTGTTATAAGCATGATGAAAAGTTCCTTTTCCATTTAAAGCAGATGTTCAATAATGGTTGTAAGGGTAAACACAATTTGAATTTATCTGAATATTAAATAGACCTTAGATTGCCAGACCCTCCAGTTTTTACATTCAAATCTAGAATGCTAAAAATATAACAGTAGAATTCAAGTCGAATAAAATTAATTCTTGGGGGCTGAATATGTAACACTGATTCAAATCATTTTCAAACCGCAGTTTAAAGGCTGATAACATAATTCTGGAAAACCTCATGAAAGCAAGTGTTTCCTTTATTTCACCATATTTTAAAGTTAGTTCAATGCTGGCATTAATAAATAAATATCAGCTTAAAGTAACATAAATAAGCATGAGAAAGTAGAAATATATGTAGTAACTATGAAGTAGAAATATGTAGTAACTATGAAGCTAATATGAATAATGTACATTAATCCATGTATTAAGTGCATGCTTGAGGTTGTTTTAGATTAAACTTTTTTTTATTGGAATACATTTAATAACTTAGTGCACTTCTTGAGTTTATCATACATAGGAATATGATGATGCTATCATGGAATTGATTTCAGTTAGCTTTGTTGCTTAGATAACTTAAAACTGACTTTTCTTCATTATCACCCAGATACCTTTAGTTGGTTTGAGATCCAGATGATATTGGGCAATTCATTGCAATAATTCAACTGATTTAGAAGAAAACATCTCTCTGTGTTTGATGATATGTAAACATTTGTTTAAACATGGTAATAATTGATATGAGCAGTATTCTTTCAAACATATTAATATACTGAAGAATCAAAACATTATGACCAACTACTCAGTAATGTATTGCAGGATCTTTGGCCTGCAAAACAGCTGCAACTCATGTTGGCATGAATGCAATGGATGATTGGAGACAGGTTGTACCAAACTTCTAAGCAGTGGTCATGCAAAGTCATGAAACTCTGATGTGGTAGTGTATGAGCTGCCCCTTCGTGACATTCCAAATGTGCTCTGTCGGGATTAAATCTGATAAGTTAAGTGGCTGGGAAATTAATTCGAATTTGTCCTAATGCTCCTCCAACCACTCGCAATACAGTTCGAGCCTCGTGGCATGTAGCGTGGTCCTGCAGAAGGATACCATTTCCATTTAGGAAGACACGATGCCATGTAAAGGTGCAACTGGTTTACAATTATGTTCAAATAGTGTGCAGCTTTCACGGTCTGTTTTACCATAACTAAGGATCTTGGAGCCATTCATGAAAATGCCCCCCAAAGCTTAATACCACCACCAGTCTATGTATGACTTGTACAGGGTGGGACAGGGTTCGTACAGTCCTTAAAAGTCCTTAGGTTTTTTAGAATCGATTTTTAGTCCTTAAAAATCCTTAATTTCATCCAAAATCAGTAAAGGTCCTTAATTTTAATCATCTAAAATTTTGGTCAATTTTTACGATTGCCATTTCAAGTGCAAATTAGCATTTTTGAGGAATATTTTTGGTGATTTACTGACAAATATGGTTATTATTTGAATTTATTCCTATTTCTAATATAAACGGTGCGATACTCGAGTTTCTAGGCAAGCAGTGAAACATAGACATTTCGAAATTGTTCCTTTTTTCTAATGAAAAGCTCTTAAACAACTTTTCCTTTTTGGGGATGCGAATTCTTTTATTAAACAGTTCTAAATTTGGCTACTTATCAACATTTTGGCGATTTTAAGATCAGTTTCTAGACAAAATTTTTAATTCGGAGATCTGTCAATCTGTCGGGACCCGGGATAGTTTCTCTGGACCGTAATCGCAATCTTTATGATGTTTCATAAAATATAACAAAAAGTTAAATCTAATAACCATTTTGTCACTTGTATTGCATCGAATATGAACCATTTTAACATTTTATGAAGTTATTTTGAAACACAGACCTCTTGTGATGAGTACAATAAGGCCCCAACAAAGGCGCAACGATATATCGTCGTTGGTATTTTTGGCAAGGGCACGTCGTTCGGTACTAAAAGGTTTAAAGTATGTTAACTGTATTACAACTCCCGAAACTCTGCACTACACGCTAACTACACAAGCTACGATACTAACTGCATCAGACAGAGCATAACTTTCAAAAACCCTGCCAGTATGAGGCATTCAGGTCTGTTCTGATCGGCAAGTCGCTCTCTAGGCGAGCAACAGCAGTGACAACAGCCAGTCTTCTGTTATGGATTCTCATTTTAACGTATGCCGTTTGGTATTAAATCGCTCTGCTATTTACAAAATCTCTAGACTGAGCAAGTACTTAACGAAATGAGACATAAAAGAAAAAAAATCAGCATAAAGCTAACCACTAGTTAAACGGAAATAAAATGCCACTAATCTTCTTGAAAATATGTCCAACTATTATAGGTGTAAAATGTTTAATACTTATTTGACAAATTTTACAAAAATGATTTTATTCTCAAATTTATTTTATAATTAGTCTTAACAATAGTGCATTCTACTTACGGATCTATTTTTTATTAGGTTGGTATAACGAAAGTGAAGTTCAGGCATAGTCTTTAACTGAATTTATGTAGTTCTGATTTGCTGGTAGGTCCTGAATGTTTTTCTTTAATGGTCCTTAATAGTACTTAATTTTGATGTGCAGAAATGTGTACGAACCCTGGTGGGGGCAACTGCTCGTCTGGAAGATAGTGTGCCCTGACACAGTCATTGGCCTGATGAATGAGAAATTGTTTTTCATCCGACCAAGGTGACTATCTTCCACTTAACCATGTTCCAGGGCCCATTCTAGGCATAGTTGACAATGGCAAATGGTCGACAGAGGTACATGAGTATCCATTTTTCAATAATAAAAAGAATATTATGAAGTAAACAATAAAAAGTTAAAGCAAACGATTTTTTAAATGCCACCACAATGCAAAAATTAAAACAAGCGGCAAACGATAATTCTAATTTTGATGTTATCCAAAAGTATTTCAGTGTACAAAGACTTTTGTGACATAAAATGTTTGTTGTTTTTTGATTATTAATTTCTTAAAGAAAAAGTTTCGCTATATTTTAAAAATATTTCATGTAATTTTGTTACGAATAGATAATAGATCTTATAAAAATTTCATTCAGAAAGTTTAATTTAAATTAATGGATGGAGCCCTATTTTAATGAAAATCTTAAGTGTACGAACACTTTTGGGAGCCACTGTATATAAAAATTTGATGGGGTTCCATAATCCATTTGTGATAATGAATACTTCTCTATTTGAGTTAATTTTGAATGAAGGGAAAGAATTGATTTTGCTTTCTAATAATCGAGATTTAATTTTAAAATATTCTGAAGAATCAATTAATTCATTTTGGATTAACATTAGATGCGATTATCCCATGATGGCCAAAAAAGCTTTAAAATATTTTAAAATTTTTTACATCTTATTGGTGTGAATTTGGAATTTCAGTATTAACCAACATAAAAGTGAATAAAAGATCAAAACTATTAAATGTAGAAGATGATATGAGAGTAGTATTATCATTTTTATGACCAAATGGAAATGCAATTATCAAACTCAAATTTCTCATTAAATGTATTCTTATTAACTTTTAATTAATCCCTTAATAAATGTACTGCTGTTTTTGTAGTGCATATTTTGTTTTACAATCAAAATTATTATCATAGACTATTATAGGTTAATAAACAACTTTCAATCTTTTTTTTGTGTGTGTGTGTGTGCATGCGTGCTGCCAAATTTTGAAATCGTTTTAGTGTGCCGCAATAGGATAAAGTTGAGAATCACTGCATTAATTGGTGAACCCTGACAGCTAGCTGCCTTTACCGGAAGACACCATTCTGTAATGACCTTCTTACAGAGCCAGCAATCTAACTTTAATAACAAGAATAAAGCTGTGTAGTGTTTTTAAAGGGGAAAAATGTCTCATTATGTAAAGTTTAATAGAGAAACATGGCAAAGTAAATTTTAAAATTAGGCATAAGAGAATTTGAACTTTTTGAATTTGTCAAAATAAGACTGCCCCCTTTTCTGTCTAATTTTAAATATAATAAAATTTATTTCTTTTGATGATGTTATTTCAGTTCTTATCAAATTCCTGGGGGGAAAAAACATTTTGTATTCACAATTTCCCTCATAATACAGTAGAAGTCCAGAAATCCGCAATGCTTGGAACCAGAGGTTGTGCGGATTTTAGGATTTTCTGGATTTCAGGACAGAAAAGCCAATTCATAATATTAGACTAAAAGTGCAAAATAAATAAGGCAAATTAGGTACATTTACTCAAATTATTATGTACAATAATGTACATTATTTTATTATATGCATTAAATTATTATAAATATATATATTCATTTATGTTAGTGATTACAGGAATATTTTAAAGCATTAAGGACATGTAGAATAGACATGTAAAAATAAGGGATACTAATGAAGCTTTTTTTTACTTGTTTCAAACATTTTTCTGATAGAGGTGTGTTTTAAAACATTAGGTTCTCCAGAGTAAGCTTTTTTTTTTGTAAATTTTACATGGTTATAATCTCATGCTCTGTAACACAGCTCTGTTGTTCTAAGTACAAATCATTACCTGTGTCAGTGTTGGAATTGTTTTCTTGTTGTGGCGAGTTCTAAACAGAGCAATGATTTCATCATCAGTTATCTGATATGCCAGTGTTGGCTCATCTGAACACATCATCCATACTAAAAACCTCTTGGCTAAGATTTTTTTTCTGCCACTAACACAGAATCATTATTATTCGGTAATTATGACGTCATTATTGGATAAATATTTTTTCTTCGGTATTTCATTCTCCATTCTGCGGTTTCTGGAACCTATAAATTCAATGTTTATATTTTGAGAAGCAATGTGGATTTCAGGAGTTTGTAGATTTCAGGTCGGCGGATTTTCGGTACTTAACTGTACTTCTTTTCCTGTCCATTATTGTGTATGTGGAAAGAAATGTGTGCCTTGGTGATGTAAACTGAATTTGTATATCTTAATTCAAGTGATAAAGGTTAGCTCTTTCCCAAATATGCATCAAAGATACCAATAAAACAATTATAACTCAGTATCTTTTAACATAAGAAGTGATTGGAGTAGGGTACATAGAATTCGTCTAATACATAATTGAATTATTCATTATACAAGCAAAGTGTTTTCCCCCGTTCTTTCTTTTTCTTTTTTTTTTAACACAAGTTGCTTAAAAATTTTTTCAATTTGAAATAAACTTGACTTCTTGCTGCCTTAATAAAAAGTATAGTTATGTGTTTTGCTGTGTATGTTGTGGAATTAGTGCTACGATACTATAGTGGTAAAATTGTCATTGAGATCCAAACAGAAATCCGGTAATTTACTGTACTCGGAATATTTACTTTAAAAGAAAAATCTTATCTTTTGGCGAAGCTTACTATACTTCCATCTCTAAGTGCCTCCATTCTGTGTCTCAAAAACTCTTCGCTGATAAATGTCTTGCAGATTTGCTTCTTAGGTTTTTTTTTTTTTTTTTTTTTTTTTTTTTTTTGGGATTTTTTTTTTTTTTTTTTATGTTATTGTTGAGGTTTGCCAGCATGCTGGATGTTCAGATGCAGTCTGTTTCAAGGATTGACTCATTAACTTCTCAGCTGGTTGTTGTTAATCACTCAGTTCTATCTGCATTTTACTCGTGGTACCACTTAACTTAGCTGCTGGAGAATGGGCTTAAGTTGTTGTAGGGTTTTCGCTCATAGTCTTTTCAACCTTGCCTTCAAGACTTGTTTCTGTATGGGTGTCTGGACAGATGCAGTTGCTTATGTCGATGTTATTTTGTTTCTATCTGATCTTTGACGCAATCAATATCTGTATCGCCGGAATATCGCTGTTTTAATGCAATGTGTGTCGGTTGATAAATATGCAACAAGGGTGCATAACATATGAACATCAGGACTGTGTGACAGGAGGGGGGGGTGTTGACTGCGTGTCACAAGGCAAAAGCCAGAAGATGAGAAAAGACCAGGAGAGCCAATGACGGTGTGAAACTTGATCTGATAAAATAAAATTCTCGTGATATGTAGGTGGTAAATGCAAAAGAATGAAAACACAAGAAAATAAATTTTACTGATACAGTATGAAATACATTACAATATAAAAATAAAATAAATACACATATTTGTACAGAAAAACTATACAAGAACTTAGTTACATGCTATGTCGGAAATTTGAGTCACGAGTGAGATGAGCTGCTAGTGGTCTGAATTTACAATCCTCTCTTAATATGATGTAATCAAATACTTTGCAGAAATTTAATTGCTGACAGCTTTTTTTTTTTTTGAAGAAGTTGCTGTTCATGCAGTGCAAGAATTCTTCAGCTATTTCTGTTTTCAGATCTCTGTGCAAAGTTTCATTAGATATGTAGAAATGTGTGTTAGTTATTATATTTTGCATTATTGTGTGTTTGTTATTATATTTTGCATTATATGCAGTCTTTTTAAATCTTTTTTAAGAGTCGCTCAAGCTAGGGTGGTGTATGAGAATATTGGTCTTATAATGGCAATGTAAATATGCTTTTTTCTTAATAGATCTAAGTTTGATAATTTACTAGTAAGTGGAGTTAATTCATAGCTATCGATATTTTTTGTACCTTGGTGTGATAGCTGCACGTGAATTTACCATCAGGAAAGATATGTTGCTTTACACACCACCAGAACTTCCAAAATTTCCAGTTTATTTTCAGGTGGGGTTCTGGTAGGTTTTTTTTGTAATTATAATCAGTTGAGATAATTAATGGCAATATGCCATTTAATGCACCAGTGTTCTCTTGGTGTTATTTTTATGGCATTTTCTGAGCTTAAGTGACTTGACTGCTAATGCCTTCTCGTCGTCTAACATCCAAGAAAGGTATTTAAATCTGTACATACTTTGAGAAAATTGGCCACATAAAAAAGATGTAAAAGATCTTTGACTACTTGCACGTTCAGTATCTTTTATTCTGACAAATTTTATTCTGTTATTACTTTAATGCTGATCACACTTTGCAATTAATGCCTCTGAAACCTTTTTCATAAAATATCTCTAATAAAAAACTTTGCTGTGTATACTTACGTAGAAATACTAATGAGGGTATGCGATTTAATACCACCTGCATATTGGGTAATTTCATATTTTTAAGTATAATTGTATTAACATGAATGTAGAGGATTTCACTCTAGCATGGGGTAACTGACTTTTGTGATCACAGTAGCCAATTTCTGATTTATCTGACATAGCCATACATTATATTCAAAATGCCGGTTTTCCTCTTGTCACATTTTTGTGCGTTACTGACTAAATGACCATCATCTTGCTGTTTCCGAAACTCGAATTTTTCATCTACTGTATTTTGAGTTATCCTTTTACTTCCTTACTGGTATTTCATAGCTAATACAAATAGTTCTTCCACATTTATGGGATTATACAGCTGTATAGGATTTTATACATGAAGCAACAATCTGGGAATTGCACATCTGTATAGAAATTTGTACGAGGCAGCAATCTGGAAATTTTTAATTCACCATTTCGTTATCCAGCTTTGACTTGTGCAGCAATTTTCTGCTTGTTCATGTAATCCCGAGACACCTATCACTACATTCTATTGCCTTGGTACCAGGTCCAACAAAATTGGCTTTGTAAGGTAGTGCCTACCATTGAAACAGAATGTTGGCTTCATAGATATACACATACAATCCCAGATAATTCTGAAGCTTTCTAAAGTTTCCCAAGTATACCAGGGTGAAATTTTGTTAAAATACAACTAACTATAATACCATGCTATTTCACATGGGGTATTAGTAAACTAAGTTTGACTGATTTAAATATGTCTGATCATGGATATTCAAATTATCATCTAATCATTATTTACACAGTATGCTTTCTATACAGCAGATGCTTAAACTTAAACTGCTGGTATTGCTTAGACTGACTGACTTTTACATGCTCATAAGCTGTGATCTCAAAGGTAAAGAGATCTCAGATATCCACGCAAGTACAAATACTTGACACTACACGATATTCTGTTAAACCCAATACAAATACTCTAAAGAAGTATGCTACTATCATTAATCAAGCTTTCTGATGACTCAGCCACTCTTAAACTGATTAATGATCCATTTCTTAAGATGAAACTCCATGGTAAGGTACTGGACAACTTAATACTGCAACTTATATTTGCGAATATAAGAAATGCCTTTGAAAAATACCATAGTGATCACATAACATTAATTTTTGTATACTTATATTGAATCTTTTCTGCACTTTACTATTTTCTCTATTTTTCCAGACCATATAAATGAAGTGAGCTTAAGTAACACGAGAGACAGAGAGTAGATAACCTCAGTTTGCCTTAGTGAAATTCTTCTGTTAATATCTATCATTAGTACTATACTATAAACTGATAAGTTCGTTTTTGATTGAAATTGTCAGCAGTCATGAGCTAGCGAAGTCAGGTTGTCAGGCTTGTAAGTAACTGAATCACTGTTGTTTGTCTAATCCATAACAATTAAAATTTAATTTTAACATTACTTTGTTGTAAATTCAAGCCAAAGTCAATATATATGTTTCAGTTTGGCTTTTACTCTGTCGTAGAATTATTTGACAGTTATTAGGTGGTAGCCTGTATCTCTGCTGCACATAGCTTGCCAACAACAGTTTGTACTTAATCTGTAAAAATATGAACTTTCTTTAATCTTCCAACACTGTCCTCAGTTTTTGCTCAGTTTAGAGATACTGTCTTAAATGAAAACTAGGCAGATATCTGGTTGTATACCATTGAGATCTTTGTGAATCAAACTTTCTGCAGAGCGTAATTAATTTTTTCCTTTTCCTGAGTTAAAGTCATGTGTGAGAAAAATCACAAGTACTGTATACTAGCTGAATCTTAGGCTTCTATAAAATTGACGTTTAGAGATTGAATTAATGATTATTTTGAATGAAGATTAACATCACTCATGTCACATACTTTTCTGTTTTGTCCTATTTTAAATTTCAGTGATGTACTTTGACAATATATTATGCTGGATAAAAATTTAACTAAAAAACTTGATATCAATTATTAAATTTTTCTCTTAGCCAGTATGTTAAAATAACTGCTTTTCATTATACATATTTAAAAAAAAATGGAGAGAAGAGTACTTTTTGTGTTTAAGTTATTCCAGTGTAATAGTCAGTATTGGATGCAATTTTATGTTCTTCCAATTTTTTGTTTCATATACAAAAAGTACAGTAAATATATATTACATTATACACAAATACTGTATATTCATGTACAGTAAACCCTTACATGTTTTTGTGTATACATGTTATCTCATCTCCTGCCCCAATATGATAATTCAGTTATACGGAATTTGTCACAGAGCATTGGCCGCATTGCAAGAGTTCTGTTAAATGATTAATTTGGTAATTCTCTCATTAAAGAAGTCAAACATAGAACAGCGAAACATGAGCTTTGAATTTCTGCTATTTCTTAAAGAACATGCTCCAGGACACGGTACTGAAGCCCTCACAACATTGCATCCCGGTGTAGAAGTATTCCTTCCACCGAACATCACTTTCTTAAACCAGCCAATGGATCAAGGTATCATAAAAACAAAGCCTATTATGAAGAAGTCAAAGAGCCTTTAACATACAGGAAGTTAAACAACTTGTTAGAAAAGACACAGAAACTATTTTATTTTGTAATTGAGATTATCGACTCAAAAATGAAAAAGAAATTTGCACTTACTGAGAAATAACTAGTTTCTTGCAGCAGATATTGTCCCAAGGAAAAATCACCAGATATTAAAAAAAAAATAATTTTATTGTGTACCTTCTTATTAAATAATAATGGAATCTTAAGCAAAAATCACCAAATATTAAAGAAAATAATTAAACATTAATGCAAATCCTTTCAATTAACATTTGTGTCATTTTTTTTTCCTTCTTAATTACAATAATATTTAAGGTGTCATGAATTGTACATACTTTCTTAATCTAAATTTTACCTGACCAGTTTTTTCCATGGGAAATTAACTTTGCAGAATGCAATTTTGCTGTATTCGTAGTGTGTTAGTGATGTAAACCCATGTTCGGCAAAGATTTACTGTAACCCTTTTTGGTCTAGTTGTGGTCACCTGGCATTTTTTGGTTTTCTTTTTAACATGCTTCTATTTACATGTATTTTAATGGAACTTATTTCTTATTCATTCTGAAGATAATTAAAATGATTGGAATCCTGAAAATTAATTCTTTATGAGAAGTTTAGTTCCACTGTTTTGTAATTTTCCTGAAATTTTTAAATTTGATTTCAGCCTTTTTGGTTACTAGATAGCTTTTTTGACTTTCAAAATCATCGTTTTTTAAAATGATTTCTGTGTAATATTCTCAGCCTTACTAATTGTATCTTCCTTCTTGTCTTTAACTCCATTCCTCCAACATTTTTAGAAAGCAAAAGCCTCCTCCCTTCTCTTATTATTCCATTTCTTTCATATTTTTTTTTTCATGAAACCTAAGAGATGGTTAAGTTTTTAAGTTTATAAATCAAGATTTAGAAACTTTTTTTTTTAAATCCAGGATCTTCCTGTAAGGCTGAAAATTTTTACATCTAGTTTTTTTTTGTATGTCTGCTTCTACTACCTCAGTTTCAGAAAAGAAAAACAATTTTGTGTATACAAAGACTGAAGCAGACATTTTCAGATCTCCACATTATGCATGATGTGTTTCTCTTAATTTACAATGTGTAGCAAAAATATGATTCGTATATTTCTGCATCATACATTGACAAATACTGATTTCCATTCTCAAATTATTTGAGCTATGTTGATTGAAGACACACATTGGGATTCAGAAGAATAACTATTCTCTTCAATAATATAAATACAAAGTTTTGTTATAAAAATATGGTAGTAAAATATTAACTGAAGTCAATGCCACAAATGCATGAAAATTAGTAAGAATTTTGTGTTAAGTCAATGTTAGATCCATGTTTTTTCTGATTATATGGCGAAGCTGAAGATTAATTATTACTGAAATTTGATAATTTAATAGAATATGTTTTCAATAATTTGAGTAATGCCCAGTTTTATTCACTGAAATAGAATTATGTAGTTAACAACATGGCTTGCTTTTTATTAAATATCTAAAAAATATTGTCAGAATAATTATGCATAGTTAATTTAATTTGGATTATTAAATAGAAATGAAAATACCAATAATTTGGAACTTCGTTAATAAACTACAGTTACAAGCTTCAGTATTTACAATTTTTTAAATTCAGAATTAGTGTTATACAATGTTTCTTTTATTATCTTTTATTAACAGTATTATAGAACTGTTGATTTTGTTTATTGGGACAAGTTTCTATAACATACAAATATAATAAAGGAACCATGGGAACTTTATTAGAATTATTTATCTATTATCTAGAGAAATAAATAAAAGAGGGGCTTTAAATATATCACAGTTTAAATAAAATATATGTATACTTTATATAAAATTAGCCTTATTTAATTATTGTAAATTAAAATTAATTATTGTAAATTAAATAAGGCTTTTATATAAAATTAAATAAGGCTTAACAAATTTATAAATCAAGCAAATTAAATAATATCTTTGTTTATGGGATTCTTTTAAAAACATCACACATTAGCACAGATTTCTCCAAGATAAAAATTCCAAGATTTAATAAATAACACATGTGTTTCCTGCTTATTTGACAATGGTGAGCACCACAGAGAAATAAATAAATAAAGGCTTAAATATATAACAATTTAATTAACAATTGTATACTTTTCACATGTTAAAAATACATAAAGCTTAACAAATTATAAATCAAACAAATTAAATAATACCTTTGTTCATAGAATTCTTTTGAAACATTTAAGTAGCACAGATTTCTGTGTGGTACAAAATGAAGATTAAAAAAATAACAGGTTCCCTGCTTATTTGACTGTGGTATATATCATAGAAAAATAAAAAAGAAAATAATATTTGGTAATTTTAATAACCTATGTATACCTTTCACATGTTAAAAAATACATAAGGCTTAACAAATTATAAATCAAGCAAATTAAATAATATCTTTGTTTAAGAATTACGTTAAAAACATTTCATGAGCACAGATTTCTGCAAGATACAAAATCAAGACTTTAAAAATATTATGTTCCCTGCTTCTTTGGCAGTGATCAGCACATTTGAAAGCATACAATCATCAAAATGGCAATCCAGTCTATATGAGAAATGCATTTTTTCTCCAGAAAACAGAACTTGTATTACTTGTATATGCAAAAGGATGTGTATGGGGAAAGTAATATAGTAAAAACTATACATAAAACTACAATGAAATGACTAGAGTTAGGTTGAAAAGTTGTGTATTAAATATGTAGTTTCTGGTTAAGAATGGAAAAGTTTAAAAAGTGGGATCTGTTAATTTAGTGTAAATTGAGACATAAAAAGAAAACAAGCATAATTTTATAGTTATTTTCATTATCATCAAAACAGGCATAATTTTAGTTATGGGATTGTACAAAAATGTATAATGTAGTTTATTTTGTACAGAAATCATCTTGAAATTAAAAAAGAATATCTCATACAATAAGATAAAATTTTTGTTTTTGGAAGTAAAGGAAGTGCATCATTAACATAAAAGATGAAAAATATTTCATCTGTAACTATTTTTATCCTAGAAGAAAGGAATTTTTTACTAACAATTTCAATTTTGATTTTAGCCACACGTCAAAGTGCCAACAATTTTAAAAAAAAAGTTATATTTTTTCCATGTTTTTAAATAATAATAATATTAGATTTTATCATACATTTATATATATATAGGCATTCATGCAATTACACACACACAAAAAGAGTTCACCCGGTGTGAACTTTGAATACAATTTAGCAGAAAACTTTACTTATTCTTGTAAAACTGTGCAGAACAACTAATTGCATATTTGAAGAGCACCCGAGACATCTTTTAGAATTTCAAACTCCTGTATTTTTTAACCTGAAGAAAATGTCTTATGTCTCCTATCCATTAGGTTCTTTAATTGACAGACTCTTCATGTGGTAATGAGCCAGCAAGAATACCTGAAAATCCAGTTGGTGAGCACCTTTGGCTGTTCATAAATGTACCCATCTGTATATGATGAGGTGACTAACTGCATCTTGTTTTTATCACATATTTAAAAAAAACTTTTTTAAATGATATTAAGTAGATAAAGAGAAACTGTTTTGCAATCTCAACATATTTTATTTGCCTCTTTTCAAAGAATAGCATGGGAGTAAACAGATGTGTGCATCTCCTATAATTTATTAGACATCTATCATATATAATTTCTGGCTGAAATAATAAATATTTATCAAACATCTTAGAAAACACAAAAAAACTGTATCAAATAAAATTAATAACACAATATCTGAAATTTCTGGGGATTTCATGAAAATAAATTTTAAATCATATTAATGAACAAAAAGCTTTTCTTTTTTGGTCATGAATTAATCTTGAAACTTTTTCATCTCTTCTGAACTTGAAAAGCACTACTTGTTTTTCTTAGCAAGAGCATGTTTTGATAGTTGATGTACAGTGCAAGAAAGATAAGTTGCAGATATGTTTTATATACATGTATGATATCGCTTTTTGCATCTAATGGTTCTGTGAGACTAAAGGTGCATCCAAGAGATAATATGAGGTTTAACAAACAATAACAACATTTATTTACAAGAAAATATATGAAAATTTCAATCAATTAGAGATATATTATTAGGCATCTCTGCCTTGCACGTCCTACACCTTTAGCATCCTGCCTGCCACTGGCTATTGGAATGTACACAGCGCCCTCTAGCCGAATGGCGCGGGAAATACGTAACATCGCTACATCAAAATCACATAATGAGGGGAATAAAAAACCTGCACATGCTTGTAGCAAAGAATTGCAGATTTAAATTTAGGTTTGAAGTTGACAGTGCTCTCATCTTTATGCCACCTAATTGTTGTGGAACAGTTTTTGGCAGTTTAATGTAAAATTATCTATTACATAGTTGATTTGCAATTCAACATCCAGAAATAGTGCCCCCCAACGTGTGCTACTGTGCCTCTGAGAACTTTTTTATTATCATAAAAGTGCTTTGCCAATTCATTATTAAAGTTACAAAGAAATATTTAGATCTTAATGTCAAAAATGTATTTTAAAGGTAATTTAATAATATAATTTTCCTGTGCTTACCCTAGCTACATGAAGGTATAGGTATTAGAATTATATTGAAATGCTTTTCAAATTTACAATCGTAGCCAAGAAAACGACATAGCTGATAGCTTCTCGTTTCCATTTATTATTTATTTATTTTGTCGTTTCCAATTATAATTCCATTTTTTTAATGGGAGTTCCCCCCCCCCATTGAACCTCCTACTAGATACACATCTCCCAGATTTTAATTTTTAGCCCTAAAAAGGAATGAAAATTATATAAATTCAATTTCCATGCATAATGACTTTTAGCATAATTTTTTTATTAAATTTATTTGATTTGAATTATCTGTGCTATGTTTAGGCAGTTACTATTTATTTTACATCAATATAGGTATATTAGTAAATTTATCTTTGCATAAATATTAGGTTAAAAATTCATGCAGTTATATCTCTGATAGCAGTTATCCTACTTATATGTGGATAAACTTGGTATGTACATTATATATCATATTTAAAAGTACCTTAATAATAAAAGCTTTCCTTCTATATATATGATTTTTCAGAGTCTTAAGAAATTACACAATAAAATTAAAGAAAGAAAATTATATTTTACGTCAAAAATAATTGTGACTGCACTACAAGAAAACCTTGTGATTTCCTATACTTCAAGGTTGACAGCTGTGATATAGGTAGCACCTGAAAATCAGTTGAAAAATGCGATAATAAAAAATTATTCTTTCTGAAAAAATAACATAAAAATGCTAAAACAATTATACAATCATTAAATATAAATTATATAACCATGCATACAAACCTAATATAAAAGCATCCTTTGGAAATCAAAATCAGCTCATCATTGAAAATATAATCGGAAAATATGTGTTATCGGAGTAAACCACTTATTTGAAAGAAAAAAAAAGGGGCCTATGAACCAAATTACTTTGTATATTTAAAGTTTTTCAAAATAAGCTGCTTGAACTTTTACATTTTTCTTGATTCTTTAAAGCAGTTCCCAGTTTTTGTTAATACTCTCAGCTTTCTTAATTGAAGTTTTCTTTTGGATTTTATTTCTATTCATGAGATTTTTTATTCATTGGAGCAAAAAAAAAAAAAAAAGTTTTATGTCCGGAATATATGCAGGATGAGGCAAAATATTTATTCTTCATATTTTCTAAACATATTCTTAATATATGATCATAATTAATCATCTTTAATTGTGCATAATCAATGCAGTGAAACCATGCAAATACTGTTACAGGTGCATTATTTGTTCAACAGTGTCCAAGATTTCAGGTAGATTTCCCATACTCGCAGACTACATGCTTGCCAGATGAGCAAATGAGACTAAGATTATGCTTGTAATGTTAGATTAAGAATCATGAAGTTGCTTTATTTTGCAACAGAGGGATATAGTATTATTCAATTATTATCAGTTAATGAGAATTTCAATTAAGTTTAGATTCTGATGTAATAGCACCTGCAGTTTATAAGAATTGTATGACAAAAGATTAATTTTAGAATAATCTGATGTATTTCAGAAAGATTTGTCTTTCACATTTTATTATTTTTAGGATAGATAAGAGGGAACATTAGACAAGGGTTAATTTTAGAATTATATACTGAAAATGAATTATATATCAGATTTATTTTTAGGATAGAAGTGAAAAATAACAAATTAAAATGGAAATTTATGGGGTTATTACAAATTAAAATTTTGTGTTAGATATGTACATATATATAACAAAATACCTGTTCTTTGTATGGGAGGCAAAAAACTACATATTTCTATGAGAAACAATGTATTATTAGTAATAGCCAGAGAAGTACTCGAGAAAGATTAGATATATATATATATATGGGGGGGACATTTTACATGACAATAAAATGATGATGCGTTATGTATGACATGAACCTTTTTAAACATCTTTTTCGGCTTGTTTGTGGGGATATTAGAAAAGGAAGATCTGAAACTACTGATGAAAATTACTATGTTTAATTCCGGTACAAAACAAATAATCAAGTATGAAATGAAAATTAATTTTTTTCCATTACTGTTTTCATTACATCTTAATAAGATATATGCACCAAAATAGCAAAACAATAGCATGTCAATATAGGTAATGATTTTAATACAAATTTATGTTTCTGTTCATCAGTTTATATATACACTTAAATTAGAAGTAAAAAATTGTAACAAGAAAGAAAAATTATATATATATATATAAGATGAAAATATGTAAATCAGCTTTATTTAATTTAGCCTCTTAATTCTTCATTTTTAATTTGGGTATTTCCTCTCTGTATTCTAAAAGCAGTAATAACTTTTCTGGACTGCATTGTTTCTATGTTACATGGCTTGCATAACGCTGATGACATAGCTAATTCGGAACTTGAACTCAAAATTTTGAGAATTGAAACCTTTCTAAACTAAACCCAAACCTTCTTTGTGAACTTCCATATTGAATAATTGTCCTCTTTAGATTTTATCTCTATGACATTTGGACTGCATCTTGCTGTGCTCTTTTCCTTTTGCAATAGTATCAAAAATGTAAATATTTTGGAAATAGGGACAATTAAGAGTGCCAAGTAAATTATGGCTACAAATGTCAGTTGAAATAAAAATGATTTAATCTGCCTTGACTGCCAAGTTTGCAGTTCATTATTGATTGAACATTTTAGATTCTATGCAATCAGAATTCTTCCTCTTCAATATGGATCTGTAAGCTATCAATGTACTACGCCATCAACATTGCTGTCTTTCTCTTTTTCATCACATATTATATATACCAGGTGTACAAATATGAAATGTGGATTTTGGACAACCAATGCAGTTTGTGCTACAAAAGATTTGACACTGCCATTTTGCTGTGTTATCAATAAGTGTCAGATGTACACAAGCGATAAGTTGGAAACGTTTGTGCATAGTGTTGTGTTCAATATGTCGAAATTTATACCGAACAAAGAGCGTTCACAGACAGCATTGATTTTTTTTTTTCGTTTGAAGAAAACTGCTGCGGAATTATACCAATTACTTCGAGAACCTTATGGTGAACATGCTCCATCGCAAGACACATGTAAACTATGCTTTCGGCATTTCAAAAGTGGTGACTTTGATGTTGCAGACAGAGAATATGTGAAAACCGCCACAAAAATACGAAAATGTGGAATTGCAAGCATTGTTGGACAAAGTATGATTCATAAACAAAAAAATAACTTGCTAGCCGATTGGAAATAGCATTAGTCAACAAACTGTTTCCATTAGGCTACGAGAGATGGGAAAGATTCAGAAGACTGGTGGTAGTTGCCTTTTATTTCTAAAATTTTAGATAAACTTTTAAAAGCTAAATAAAAAAATACGCATGAAAATACATACAC
>KK115140.1:41270-91961 GCA_000611955.2 Stegodyphus mimosarum
CCCCCCCCCCCCCCCCCCGAAAAAAAATCTTGGTGATCAACAGAAATGATGCCTATGCACATGCAGGATGAGCAGTTGTTGAAACTTAAGCTAAAGGTGCAATTCAGTGGTTTTTAGAACTTGCTTGGACTTGTGCATTTTCATTTTTTATACACTCTCGTGCATAGTGTTAACCATGTGTGCATGGGCACAGCCGTACGCTGTATGTATGTAATGAACTTATTGATGGCGTAAAACATTCGATCTATATTGAAGAACAAACTTTGCAGCCAAGGCAGATTAAATATTTGTACAGATTTCAATTTACATTTGCAGCCACAGTCCACCTGGCACTCTTAACTGTGCGTATTCAACATTTACATTTTGGGTACTGTTGCAATAGGAAGAGAGTAGTAAGGCAGGCAGATTCTTAGTGAGAATAGAGGTGGAAGCTAAGTTCGCAGTTATCCAAGATGGAAGCTCATCAAGAAAAAGGTTTCAGTTCTCGAAATTGTGAGTTCAAGTTCCATATTAGCTACATCGTTAGCATTATGCAAGTCATATAATATGGATTGATCTTGAAATGATTTAGACCAAAAAGAGTTATTACCATTTTTAGAATAGATAGGTGAAATACCAAGACTAAAAATGAGGAATCAAAGGGACTGTTGCTACTTTAAATTATAATTTTGATTTACATTTTTTTTATTTTGCATATTCCACTTTTTGAAGAGAAAAAAGCTTGGCAACATAAGCGAATAAAGAGAAAAAATTAAAAAAGTACTGATAATAAAATTTTGACCAAAATAACTGTTGAAATAATTGAAAATATAAACTTTGGTAAAATTTTAGAGTACTGTGAAAATTTTCAGCCCAAAAGTCTTTGTCTACATAATCATGCTTTTTCAGGAAAGGTTTTGGAAAACTTTGTACACAGTTATAAAAATTTTAAACACCCATTACTTATTTTGAATAATTACAAGAAATTTCAAAATTTTGCAACATAAATAGTTTTTATTATTATGTGTTATTTAATATAAAATTTTATGGTATTATTAGTGAAACTATGGTTTTTACTGTCATTATTACATTTCTGATTTTCTTATCTTATGGAAAGCTAAAAGACCCCACAGCTTTCTCCAAATACAAACATATCCATTTGTTGGGCGAGTCCACTGGATGTGTTAATTCATCAGTAGTTTTAAGGACTGCTCTGGCAGTTTGTTACAGTCACCTCCGTTCTTTATATAAGGTAACTGTCTTTTGTGGAATGCACTAGAACATTCTATTATACATAAAAAGGGGAGAAAAAATTAAAACTGCACTCCATTATACATAAAAGACGAATAAAAATAATAATTATATATGAAATGGGAGACCTAAGTTTATATTGTATGCAGAGGGTTAAAGAAACAATTATACAGTGGTCATAATAGGTCTCTGTTTCTGAACCAGTACTCCCTCAACATACTGTATACTTAACAATTATTTATTACATAATTATAACATTCATCTACGATTGAGCCTTTTTCGTAGCATTTCACTTTTTAATTACATTACACATATTCAACTCATTGCAATTATTCAATTTTTAATGTTTTTAATATTCATTATGATAATAATGCTGAAAGTTACACTTTTTATATTTGATATATTATTAGTTAAAACGCATTTCTTTACATTTTGTATGCTAATGCTCAAAATTATTTAAAATTTTATTTTTCTAATGTCATAAAATTTTCATTTTCATAAAATTGCTTTATATTTTAAATTCCATATTATAAAAAATTATCAATCTGCAATTTGATTACAATACAAAATGCTCTTAACTGCTTTACTAGATGAATAAATTACTTCAAAGATATGCAACATGTTTAATGATATAGTATAACCAACGTTAAATGTACTTGCACATTTTACGACTGCAAAGTCATTTAAAAGGAAAGATATTATTTCATTTTACTTATTTTAAAAAAAGCAGTTAATATGAGTTTCTGAAATTGTTAAATCAAAGCTGTAAAATTTTAATTTTTAATGAAAGCATCATGTTAAGTTGAAAACTCATAACACTTTTATCAATTTCATATTACTGAATAGAAGTGCAGTTTATTCCTTTGGAAGACATCTCTGTTAATTTACACTTAATACTGAAGTAGATAAAAAAAATCTGACCCCATCCTTGAAATTATTTTATTATAAACATTTGAATTGAATTTTTAAGCATTAGTACACCACCAGTAAAAATAAGGATAGAGTTTTGTTTTTTCTTTCCATTTTTAGAGATCGGCATTGAGCATCTTATGCAAGCGAGTATTTTAACAGATGGACGAAATATTATGCAGGCACAAAATATATGTTTAGCACAGTGAAAAGTTAAACAGAATGGCCTCGGGGTAGAATTTATCAACTAATCATATTTCTTTGAAGATCCACACATCCATTTTGTAAATACATTTCATGTTGAAGAATGGAGCATTAATTTCGTCTTAATAAACGAAAACTCTTTGTTGAGACAAATGAATTTTTCTAATCGTCTACCTGCACTTATTATGTCTGTCTAATTAATGAAACAGTAGACTTAAATGTAATGATGTAGAAGCACTGATAGCATAGAATGTAGAGTGTTGATACCTTATGAAAAACAAACTTGGCAGCCGAGACAGATTAAATATTCATATTTATTTCAATTCACATTTGCAGCTATAATTCACTTGGCACTCTAATCATGCCTAGTCAAGAACACTTACATTTTTGATTCTGTTGCAATAGGAAGAGAACAGCGAGGCAGCTTCTTAGTGAGAACAGAGGTAGAAGCAAAGTTTGCAGTTATCTAGTATGGAAGCTCACCAAAAGGTTTCGGTTCTCGAAATTTTAAAGTTCCATATTAGCTACATCATTAGTGTTATGCAAGTCATATGCTATGGTTTGATCTAGAAATCATGTAGTCCAGAAATAGTTATTATTAAAAATGAAGAATTAAGGGATTATTGCTAATTTAAATTATAATTCTGATTTATATATTTTTTATCTTATATATGTATACAGACACATATACTGCTTTTCTCCGAGAATAAGATCTGGTCATATAGTAATTTTTGCCGCAAAAGACATGTTAGGGCTAATTTTCAAGGGATGTATTATTTTTCATGCACTGTAATTAACATTTATTCATGTACAAGATATGCATTTTCTCTGCTTCACGAAACACAATTATTCAGATTCAAGAAATATGTTTATTCACTTTCAAGAAACATTTAATATGAACAAATCATTTATATTCTAATAAGCCATGTTGTCTTTTTCTAAACATAAAGCTTCAAATCAGGAATTCTGACCTTCATTTTTGGCAACTTCATTTCATCTAAGGCAATTGGTCCTAGCCTCTCATGTTGAGCAACAGACCGCTCCTCAAATGATCTTTTCTTGTCCATGTTGCTTGCTTGTAGCATATTAACAAATCCGTTTTCCACGCATTCTTCATCCAAGTAACGACTTCTTGTTGCTTAGGCTTCACAAATTTCCTCATTGATTTCTCTTCATTCTATTTTTAATGTAGTCGCTGATTTTCATAGCAGATATTCTTTAATTGGCTTGTTTATTTCAGTTTAAAGAGTTACAGAGTCATGCAGTCATTCCTGCGGGAATTATTATTTGATCGATTCTTTCTGCAAAGAAGTTTTGCATGGTTTTAGTACAGTGAGTCTTGGTAGAATACCTTTCAAAACAAGTAGAAATAAATTGACCCACTTTCTTATTGCTGCTTGTGCGCACCAATCTTTTTCAGTTTCAAGATATATCTGAAATATGTTCAATTTCCTCTTTCTTGCCTTTATATGTGATTAGAGAGTTTTTCTTTCCATCAAGATGAATTGCCAAAATACATACAAAGCATGCACTTTTGTAACCAGTGGAGGGAACCTCTGATCAATGGTAGTTTGAGACACTTGACCCATAAACACTGCAATTTCATCTATACCAATCATGTTCAAGAGTTGGCACTTAAAGAACTCGATGCCATCTATGAAACACTTGAATGCAAGTGTATGTTTAATCAAAGCAATATGTTCCAGTTTGAACAATGTTGTCGATCTTCTTCATATCACTGAAGGAAGCTATCCATCCAAGTTTTTGATGCTTTGAAATCATCTGGTGATGTATAGTTATAGTGCCATTGCAAATATATGGTAAATGGTTGAATATCAGTCCGGTGGACAACCAAACACTTTGCTCTTCTATCAGCAATCCATTCACAGATGATGTGTTCCAATTCAGGAACCATAATTGGTTGCCTACCTAACCCACACATATGCATCCGTTGCATCTGCAGTTGGTCACTTGACAATAAGGTGCCTGTCTGGTTGACAATCTTAACTAGGGCTTATTCTAGGGGTCGAGCATATATTAGGAGTGCTCTGAAAAATCCTGCTATGGTTTATTTTTTGATTAGGTCTTACTATCGGGAAAACACGGTAGTAATAAAATCAAGAAAATTGGCCTTTAAAATTAAAGGAAAAGAAATATATATGTAAATTTATAAAATGGCAAAAATATATTGCCAGATTTCATTGTAATTCTAAATGCCAAACAATTCTTAAATTCTCTTGATACATAAACTAAATTGGAAATAAGAAATATAAAGGGAAAAAGAGATGAGATTAATAAAAAGAATGAATATTAAATGTAAAATCTATCCTGGGAGGGAGAGTAATTATATTAAAATTAAGAAAACCAACTTAACATGAAATACTGTGCACTTATGAAATGATAAACAAATCATAAGCTGAATATTACATTAATTAAAAATTAATTCTACGTGATTCAATGTAGAAGGATAACGTTAATATAGTTGGTGCTATTTCCTGCCGTGTTTTCATGTAAGCTCATCATGATAAGTGTAAAAATTTGCATAATAAATACTTTATGATTGTTTAGGGAAAAAGTGAGATATTTTAAATTCAAACTTTGAAGATGGTGTGAAATATAAATTTTTCAGTACTTATGTACTATGACGCCTACCTTGGCAACATTTGGTGATAAAAAGTTTTCATTGCTGATTTTTGGTTTCTCTTTCTAAATTCTTTTAAAAATTAAAAGTCCAAAGGAACAAAATATAAAGGAGTATAAAGGAACAAAAACTTAAAAGCCAAAAATCCTTAATATATATATATATATATATTATAAATAAACATATATATATATAAACTATACACTAAATATGAATTAAAAATATTAATTTACTTAAAACTGGTTAAAAGAAAACGTTGAAGTTAATGGTGAGGAAAGTGGCAAAAATAGCATCGAAAGGCATTTCCTGCTTTTTCTGCCAAATAAATTCAGCTAAATAGGTATTGAAATGATGGGTCGAACTCCACATCCTTTCCACGTGTTGAGTATGAGTCTGCGTAGATGGGTCAACAAAATTTTATCAATTGCCAGTTTTGATGAGACATCTAAGTAGTCTTCATAGTACATAAGTACTGATTTTTCATTATGAGAATCTGAACCTAATATTGAGATATCATTATTGAAAAATTGAGAAAATGATTCAAAAATTTGTAAAATATGTTAAAATTCAGTTTTAAAAGTAAGCAAAAGTGCTTCAACATGTATGTAAATCCCAGCCGGACAATTTATGTGTTGAATTCTGCAGCTTTGGGTTTGGCCATTTCTGTGTCATGAAAAACAGACAAAATGTTATAGGTATATTTGTGTGTATATATGTATACACATATATATGTAATAAACATATACAAGCAGAATGTTTGAATATTAGAAAATTGTTTAATAACTGGGTAAAAGTGGTTGGTTGTGCTACTCAGAGTGTTAGAAATTATGAATGCACATACTTACTTGAAATAGTTTCCTGGGTTGTTTTAAAGAAAAGAGATGTGTAATTTATTTAACTGTGTAAAATAATGTATTCTGTAAGATATATTGAAATGATGTTGAATTCAGTTTAATTTCACACTGAAGTCACACATATATTCTTATTCACTGTGTGAATACATTAAAATAATTCCATGTTTCCAGTTGTCTTTGTAGAATCTGACAAACGTGTATAAAAGTAAATTTTGCATATGCTTTTAATCTAATAATTATTTGATTAAACCCGCTAGTTACTATTACTAATACTGAAAATAAATTCATATTGAGGAAGGATCCATACATATGTTAAATTATTGATTGTAATATATAGCCTGCCCATTAAAGTTAGTGTGAAAAAAATCTGTATTTTAGTGTGATTAGATTTTGTTGACTGTTGTCTTAAATTCTAATTTAAAAAACTTAATGTGCTTTATCTGAATTACATAATTAAACGTTTTTTAAAAACACAACATTTAATATAAACATTTTAGTTTTTATTTATAATACTAATCAGTTTTGTCAAACTTAAATACTTATCTGTTCAACAGAATTGTGACATGTGAACTGAAATTCATCATTAATCTGCTTTTCGCGAATTGAAATTTTAATTCATTGAATATTTTAAAATTTCTGACCTGACAACTTTTGTGCACTTATCTTGCAACATGCGAGGAAGTACTCGCTGTAAAAGCTGTATGAATGTCAACATATTTTCACCGTTTGTGTGATTGCCAAAACCGAATAGCTTTAACATTCTCTCTCTCCCTTTTTTTTTTTTTTAAATTGTTTGTAGCTATTATAAATCGAGATATCTTAAACTTATGGCAAGTGCGAAAACGTTCCGAGTTTTTTCCATTTCTTTTAACATATTTTGATCGCCAGAACATATCGAGGTTGTCGACATTATTTTCCCAGTCACAGCAATGTAGTGCTGTCAGCTTTGAAAATATTTTTAAATCTTATTTGTATATTAATATTAAATATAATTGTGTGGAGCAAAGCTTTTTTTCACCGCATAAATGTATTTTAGCACTCTTCCTGCCCTCCTGGAAAATGCATATAGCCACCGCTTCAAAAATAGGCATTCTTGGGAAATATTTTTGACTGGGGCAAATGATTAGACCCTTGACCCGACAAAATAACCAGGCTGAAATTGGCCGCGGTAAAATAGACCACGACATCTATGGAAGCATTCCTTATTTACATAAATGGTCTTTGGTTAAAGTTAGGCTATTTTGTTCGTTTGTGAGACGAAATAGTCCGTGACAAAATATCCTAAATTTAACCAAAGAATATTTATGTAAAGAAGGAATGCTTCTATAGACGTAATGTAAACCAGTTTAACTACTACGTGGCTAAATCGTAGAAGGATAACTTTTCGTGGCCAAATCGACACGTGAGTATGAAATTGAAGAAAGCAGTCCAAAACCAACGAACTTTCCTCTTTGACTAAAGTTTTCGACACCGGCTAGACAACTATTTCGTGGGCATGCGCAAAAAGGTATTAAGGGTTGATGGCCAGCCGCTGTAAACTTTAAGTATATTTATTCCTTAGCGGTCTGTGATTGATGTGATATTAGATATTTTTTTAATGAAAAACTGGATGCAAATAATCTCACGTTTCAGGTATTTTTTTTTTCCGTTCCCCCTGTTCAACAATATTACATAGCGCAATTTTTACAATACAACTCTACTATATTCTGCAGCGGATGCGTATATTTTGTACTATACCCAGTGTTTTCAACTTAGGTTGACTGGTAATATATAAATATCTTGTTTTTAGTTTCAGTTCTAAAGCGAATATCGATTTTTTTATACCATTCGACAAAATTTACGATCAGCTTTTAATATCAAAAAATAAATATTTTCTATACTTTATATATTTTTAAAATTAAAAACAAGACCGGGAAAATCAACAATATCAATGTTTATTTGCACTCATATTTCAGGATTATTGCGATACTTAGATACTTTTGCTCAAAACCTGTAAATCTCTTCTAAATTGTCTAGCACTTGTTACTTAGAATATAAGGCGTAGGGTAGTAGTTGCTTATTTGCCTTACTAACCTGTATATAGTAATTATTAGTGCGACGCCTTGCAATTGGTTATGAAACATTTTAAAATAAGATATACCTATCAGATGCGTACTAAAAGATTCAGTCAAATTTGAACGTGTATATTTTTTATAATAATTTTGCATGCAAGATGTAATCACTGATTTACGCATGTGTATTGGCGCTCTTTTTTATCGTCTGCATGTACTTAGGTACTAAAAGATGCAAAACCTCTTTGCGAGATCCAGTTCAAAAGCCTTTGATTTATGCTATTTTGTCGGAGTACCGATTAGACCTATTATTAGCCTACGGATGACTGTAGTCGAAGTGTCATTGTTAAAAAATTTATAGTGAATAATGTCGTAGCGCATATACTGAGGCATAACCAGCTTCTTATAGTATTCTACTGAATTTCATTTATTGTTTATCATCTCACGTATCGAGAATTTACCTCTTAATTGCTCTAAACAACATTTTATACACAGATAACAAATTATTCATTTGTAAATCCATTTTGCGGCCCATACTGTGTTACACTTGCTGTGCCTGGACATACACATGCGGAACTAACAGAAGTTCAAACGGCGCAAAACAGTGTACTACGCCAAATCTGTAATGCATAATGGTACCTAAGAAACAACTGAATTCATGAGGACTTAGCTATTGGTCAACTCAGAACTATTTATTCTGGCCTCCTGGCAAGCAATTTTAATGCTTTACAGCAAATAAACAGGAATTGTATCAGTTCGTGAGGTTACGATGTCAATAATTCACATAATTTTAAGAGATCTCGGGCTATATTAAATGCCACTCTTGCGTAATTACTGTATGCAACTCTTATGTACATATTTTGTAACTGATGTGAATGAATAGTTCTGTTCTGATACTCGTTCTGCAGATTTTTGTGTATTGTTCCTAGTGATTATACCAGCTCTGAATTTTCTCAATTAAATATATCTAAAATGTTCTGATGACAACATGACTATTAAGCAGACAATTTTCTGCTACATTTAGTGATTCAGTGACTTAAGGACTTAATAATATTCATTTTTCATCGTAATTTTCAGTGTCTTTCTATTCTACTGAAGCAGGATCTTATGGCCAGGCACTTAGTGTTGCACCAATACACCGTCTAAGTATCAAGAATTTTCAGGACTTCTTTCATTGTTCTGTAATTCGAATGTAATATCGGAAATTTATTACAGACTAGCTTTTACCCGCGGCTTCGCTGGCGTTGATGTCCTTAAATAAGCTTCAACTCCGCTTAAAATTTCAATAAATACTGCCCTTCTTTAACACCTATAGGCCGCGGATATTTTGTATTTACGCGGAATGTATGGCCACCAAATCTAGTAAAACTTTTAGGTATATTTCCTAATGACTGAAAAATGTTTGTGATAGAAGAGCCAAAAGCCGGAACTCCTGGAAGATTTTAAATAATAAATTAAATTAATGAACGCTTAATTAATAAATGTTACCCTTTCACGCATTAATTACTTAACCGATCATCATGAAATTTTCAAGAAATATTTTTGATATATTAGAAAAGGTTTAAGAAAGAAATAAGCTAAGAAATGTTTGCGTGGTTTAAGCTACGCAGCTGCGCGTGCAGACAAACTTTTACATCGTTTAACTTATCGTTATGAAACTTTCAACATTTAATGTTTATACAACGACAATCATTTTAAGCTATAAAACCTATTATATAGTTTAGGTTACAACAGATAAGTTACATTTTATAGCGTATAACCTTTTCTAATATATCAAAATTATTTCTTGAAAATTTCATGATGATTGGTTAAGTAACTAACACGTGATGTATAATAAACAAACACACAAACAAACTCACATTCGCGTTTATAATATTAGTTAGGATTTTTGTGGTTATATTAATATATTTGTGTTTTATGAATGAAAAAATATAAACGTTTCATTTGATATAACGTGCACGTTTTACATTATATAACTATGGTATGCATCACACAGTAATATTATTGTATTATGAATTGAATGAATATGTCATTATAGATGTTATGAAAATGTCGTTTCACCAAAACAATTTTAGGTGCGCTTTCGAATGAATTAAAAAGAGAGAACGACAAAATAAAGTTTTTGCTAGCGGATTTCTGTAGGGCTTTGAATAGTTGTTCTAGTGATAGTCTGTGAAACGTTACATAATTTTTCGGTTTATCCAGTTCAGTCCGTTATGTGTTTTGTAGGAAACTTTCTGTAATATCTATTATCTTGTATTCTTATATTACCTTTCCATTGAAGATTTCTTTATATGTGAAAAATCGAGTTAAGTTTTACCTTAAAATGAGAGTTTTATTTATTTATTTTTGCACGTTATGACATTTCTAATGGTATTTACTTGATATTGTTGTAAAGTATATAATTTTAAACAAAAATTGAAATTTAATAACGTTTTTCGCTACTCTTTTCAGATATGTCTATCATTATTAGACTCCAGAATCTGCCGTGGTCTGCCAATTCTGTGGATATACGCCGTTACTTTTCCGGTTTATCCATTCCGGAAGGTGGAGTCCATATCGTAGGAGGCGAAATGGGAGATGCGTTCATAGCATTCAGTACCGATGAAGATGCTCGTCTTGCAATGGCTAAGGATGGTGGTAAGATTAAGGATATGCAAATAAAACTTCTCCTCAGCAGTCGTACAGAGATGATGCGCGTTATCGAGCAAGCACGGCAACAGAACCTTGGGGCAAGTGTTCAGCCGATTCAGCCAGCAATAATCCCTCCTCAAATTCCTGTTTTACCTCCTCCTCAGCAACCTGCTAGAATCATGGCTCCAGCTGTAGACAGTGATAGAAGAGTTCGGAGTCCAAGCCCGCATCGTCGAAGTAGAGAAAAGTCTCCTTCAAGAGATCGTCGTCGTACTCCAGACAGGCGCTCTTCGAAACGAGATCGTAGTAGGAGCCCTGCTCGGAGCAGTCGGGGCTCTAGTAGAGACACTGATCGTCGTAGTGATCGCTTCAAAAGAGATGACCGACGTTATGACGAATCGTCTCGTTATAGAGATGAACGGAGATCTGGGAGAGATGGGCAGCCAGAAGTTAAAAAGTATCCTGATGCAGACCACGTTAACAGTAGATCTCAGCTTCATGCTACTGAAGGATTTCGGGAAACAAGTCATGGATTTTATGATAATGTAACATCTACTGCAACAACTGGTAACTATTCTTATTCTAATCCGCAATCTTCTGCAAACAGCAAAGTTTACCCTGGTGTTCTTTACAACTTACCATCTAGCGATCAGAATGCATCGGCACATCAGGCAGATCTTTCTGGAGCGCAGAAATCGGATATTGCTCCTGTATTGGATCCACGGACATCAGCTGGGCAGCAAGCAATGCTTTATGGAGCGTTAGGTTATGAACAAAGAAACACACCCACTTACGATCAGCAAAATATTTCTCCTTTTGAGCAAAAAAATATTTCAGATTTTGAGCAGAAGCGCGTACCACCCTATGAGCAAAGGAATGCTTCCTCTTATGAACAGAGGAACACTCCTACCTATGAACAGAGGAGCACGCCAACGTATGAACCGAGAAATGCACCATCATCTTATGACCAAAGAAATGCTCCAGTTTTTGATCAAAGAAACGTACAACCGTACGAACAGAGAAATCAGCCTTCTTATGATCAAAGAAATACATTACCTAAAGATACAGTGCCATCTGCTAATACGGACCAGCAATTTGAAAAGCCACGACGTCGTACACGATTTGAGCCTGAGTTTCAAACTCCACAACAGACTCCTTTTTTTTCTTCTTCAGAATCTAATCACAAAGTTACTCTATCCGATTCACGCGAGTCGCCGTCTTATAATGGAAATAAACAAATGCTTCCCGATCCTCGAGCTGGACCTCGAAGTGTTTGGCCTCGCCAAACAGACGATCGCGTAGAGAATTCATCCTGGACAGACAAACGTCCAGGACTGCTAGACCCTCCTATTTCAAGTAATAATGATTTTGTTCAAGTTGTACCTATGGAACTTGAATCGACTCCTGATGCTCCAATTGAAGAGAACATTTATATTCGACCGGAAGAACCTCAGAGAGGACCGCTTTTGCCTTCTAGACCTGCTCATTCTTTTCCAAGAGGCAATTCACCAAGAAATGATGATGTAAGACGAGAGATGCCGAACAGAAGAGCTCCAAATGATCATCAGCAACATGGATCTCCGACGCTTACGGCTGAAGTTAGTAGACTTCCATCTAGTGCTAGAGTTGATGATATACTACATCTTTTTCGCGGTATCCCTATTTCTCCATCTAACATCCGTTTTCAAACAAATGCTCAAGGAGCCGAAAAAGCGTTTGTACGGTTTGCAAATCCTGTTGATTTTGAGGAAGCTCTTACTCGACATACCCCTGGCCAGTTTGAAGTGCATTCATGCCCGTCTTCATCATATGATGCAGCCCTTCGTTCTCAGAAACCTCGCCCAAAACCGAAGCCTCGGGAAGAAGATTTGTGTGTTCAAATGCGAGGCTTGCCGTTTTCATGTAAAGAAGACGATGTTGTGTGTTTTTTCGATGGTCTAGGAATTCTTGATCTTTTTATAGATATTGGACCTGATGGAAGAGCTACGGGAATTGGATATGTTGAACTCGGAACTCCAGAAGATTTTCGATCAGCACTTGCGATGAATGGTAAGATGATTGGTCATCGATACATTACTGTGTCTGTCGCTAGCAAAGAAATGATGGCTCTTGCAAAAGGAGAAGAATATGTTCCACCTCCACCCCAACCAATGGGTCCACCTCGACCTTCTGGACCTCCACGTCCATCTGGTCCCTCAAGACCATCTGGTCCTCCTCCGCACAATCAGGTGCCTTCAAATCAAAATCGAAGTCCTTCATTCTGTGTATCCATAAGAGGTTTACCAGAATGTGTAACAAGCAGAGATATAGCAGACTTTTTCAGTCAAGTAAATGTTATTCCTCGGGCTATTCATATTATGTTTGGTCCTGAAAAAAGACCATCTGGAGAAGGATTTGTGGAATTCACATCAAAACGAGAATTCGAAGCTGCGATGGAGACAAATGGTAAATCTCTACTCGGTAATCGATTATCTTTGATGTCCATTCCATTTAGAGAAATGAATGAAATTATAAGAAGGCCTAACCCATTACCTCCTCCTCCCACACCTGGACCGTTACTTAGAACTCCATCTGAAATCGAGAGGCCTCGTAGACCTCTTCTTCCCCAAGCACCTACTGATGTTGCTTTCAGGGAAAGACCGAGGAGAGATTCTCCTATTCGTGCTAACCGACCTCGAATGGAGCAGTTTAATCGCATGGAAGGACCTGGCAGGCCACCTTTCTCACGTATGCGTGTACCTTACCCAGTAAGGCCTTTCGGACCAGAAGGTCGTTTCCCGCCACCAGCTGATCGTGCGATTAAAGATTTTGGTGCACCTGGTTGTGTAGTTTCAATTAACAACCTGCATTTTCGAGCAGGTTTAGAAGAGTTGTTGGACTTCTTTAGGGGTTACACTATTTCAAAAGACAGTATTATTCGAAAATATAATGAAAATGGACAAACCACTGGTGAAGCTAGAGTATCTTTTCAGAGTCCCAGAGAAGCACAGAGAGCTGTCAGAGAACTAAATCAAAAACCAGTCATGGGACGACCTCTCACATTGTCAATATTATAATAGATTCATAGTTATAAAGCTGTAAGTAAAACGATGAGAAAGTGTAAATTGGTGTATTAGCTTCCTCTGAAGTAGGCATGTTTGTGAAACATGTTAAGGTACTACATGTATTTCACAAATAAAAGTATTCTGTACAGTGCATTCATTATATGTAATATGTCTTTGTATAAAACATCACTTGTAATTTGCTACTCATTTTTTTTTCATCGGAAGTATTTCCAAACAATAAAAACAAATTAATATTGATTTCTGTATTTGCATTTCTTGCCTAAATTATACTTTTTGTTCATGATAAAATAACGAAGAAAAAAATATCCGAACGATTGTACCCGCTATTTGCGTTCCTGCGATTGCTATTTCTCCTGCGCAGCTCCATCGAGTTCTGTTCAGGTTCTGTTAAAGCTCTCTACAGAGGCATCTTTTCGGTTTACTTTTATTAATGACTGTAGTAAGAAAAGTAGGGGAAAATCTTTTTTAATATATGCAGTTTTGCAGTGCATCTGTTGATTGCTGAAAAACTAAGTATGCTTTTAATTAATCTTTTTTTTTTTTTTTTTTTTAATGAGATGCGCTCGGTGGATTGGAAATAGAAAGGTACCTTTTTTTTTAAATTAATGCATTAGTACTATAAATATTGAATGGAGTTTTATATTTTGAACGTTGTGATGTCTGTACGAAATGTATGAGGAACTCATTACTAAAATGATTTTCAAACGTTTGCCATCCTTTGCGGTAAAATTAAATACAAGATCGCAACTTTATGTTTAATTTTGCATTGCTATATGTAACTTGAATCGGATACTAGGGATAAATTCGCACAAGCTAGGTAACCAGAAAACTCTTAATAGCGGCATGCACACACACACATAAATATCTATCTATCTATATTTGTACATACGTATATACACATAAATTAAGGAAAAATCACGATTACTGAAAATGTTACATGCAGAATTTTATGAAACGTACCCGCAATATGCAGCACATAGTACGATATCAATTAACATAAAAAGAAATTACCAGACAATTATGGTAGTGTAGAAATTAGCACATGTATAAAAGGAACAAATCGAAGGTGTCAGTTTGCTATAGGAAAAGTATCTTCAATATGGAATATGATCTAAAAAAATACAAAAGCAATACAGCACATACAGCGATGTGTGATGCTTTCAATTATGCGGTCTATCAGTTTCATAGAAAGCGAGAACCATTGCTCTTAGAAAGCACTTGCAAGGGTCTGAGGGGGCGGATTGAGAGCAGCTAGACGTCTCCCTAAAGCATCCCAAACGTGCTTGATAGTATTCAAGTCCGGGGATCGAGCTGGCCATTCCATACGCATAATTGTTTCCTGTTGAAGATAATCACCTACGATTTGAGCCGTGTGTGGTCCTGCGTTGTCGTCCTGTAACAGAGCAGCATCACCTATTGCCCCGGCATATGGACACATATAAGGATCAGGGATGTCATCTCTATAAACCTGAGCATTCACGGTTCCCTTTGCAAAGACATGGACGTCTGTGCGTCCACCCAAAGAGATGCCACCCCAAACACAGACACTGCCTCTTCCGTATGCATCTCTTTCACGAATGTTTGAAAGATGATAACGGGTTCCAGGTTTCTTCATATTAAATAACGCCTACTATCGCTTTCTAGACTAAATCTCGACTCATTCGTAAAGAAAACAGCCCTCCATTGATCAGGCATCCAGTGGACATGTTGTCGTGCCCACTGCAAATGTTTTATCCTATGGCGTGACGTGAACGACACGCAAATGGCTGGTCGCTTCGCATACAGACCACATTCGCGAAGCTTTCTATGCACAGGTGACGTTGAGACCAACCTTCTGGTGGCTGCAGCAAGGGAGGATCTAAGAAGAGTCGGAGTAGCGGTTCTGTTCCTGCGTGCACATAATGTCAAATATGAGTCATCGGCGCTCGTCGTAGCAGTTGGTCGTCCTTGGCTGAACCTCCTAGATGCCGAATCTGTGGTTTGAAATTGCCTCCAAAGTCTATGAACCACAGAAGGACTCAAATTTAGCCATCTGGCCACTTCTGTTTGACTTTGTCCTGCTTCTGGTCTCCCAATGGCTGTCCATCGTAGTTCTGCAGGCAAATGATGCCTGGAGGTCATTGTTACGAATTGGCTATCTCAGATTTCTGATGTCACTATCACAGTGAAATATGTGAGCTTGCTCTCGAACATGGACTTTTATGCTCCGCGCAGATGACGTATTCCGAGTGTAGAGCCACTAATTTGCATGTTGCAGTTTTACTCACCTACTCTTACTTGGCAACATATTCAAATTTTACACCGTTTGGCTTATTTTTGAGGCAGTTATCGCTATTTTTGTGATTTTTCCTTAATTTATCATAACCAGTGTATGTATACATGTGCAATTCAGTCAGTTACGGGAAGACATCGCTTGCGAGATTTCTGCAGGCTTCATAGTTACAGAGAGTCTCAGTGATGATTATGTTTCCAAACCGAATATCATGCAACCTTATTTCGTAGTACTAAAACTGAAAATTCAGTTTCATAAATAAATAATTTAAGCAAAGAAAAAGAAACTATGATAACATTCACACTCTTTTTCTCATTATTCTTAAAGAAGTTTAAACATTTAGGTGTTCACTAAACTAAAAACCGCGATGGTGCATATATTAGTTAATTAGTTGCAGTTTTCATTGAATAAATGTGAATATATACTGTGATGCATTCTACAAGAAAAGAAGCATTTCGAACAACTTCCTGCATTTTTTAATTGTTATCATTCATCGAATAAATTAACGCTATTTTCTGAAACAGAAATATTGTCTCTTAAGACAAAATGGGCGCTTAGCGATTCAAGTATATCAAATAGAAAATTCTTTTATACGAAATCTAACGTATAAAATCACATCCGATACATTAACAGATATTTCTAGAAGGCTTAAAGTCGGACAGAAATGGAGGTAAGTAATTTTTAATTGCTTTGTCGTAAAATATTTGCATATGTTTCACTAAACAACCCAATTTAACATCTGTGTTTTTACGAAGACCTTCAGAAACCCAACTTACGCTGCACTGATTTCATATCCTGGTATGAAATGTTCCTATTAGGTACTATTTTCGAGTAGTATGTACTTTTTATTCCTCCCCCAAAAATCTTACTTTACATACATAATCTGTACAATTGGACTGGAATCTCGGAGAACGGGCTTGCTGTGTAGTTCTTTTTGGCACATGTAACGTGTATACGAGCCAGTTTCCCTTAGAAAGAGATCCACGAAGGTATCCCTCCCCTTAGGCAGATAGTCCTTGCGGTTTTGCCATAATCACATGAACCAAAAACAAGCCTTTAGGAAGTCCTCCACATGGCATCCTTAGGAAAGAATCCAGATGTTCTTTACCGTATTCGCTTAAATGAACAGACCTTTTATTTTTAACGGGACTAAGTGATTGATTCACTTCATATGGCAGGAAGCTTTTTGAAAAGTAATTCAAATGGCACAGTCATGCGTAAAATAAAATTATAATATTTTTCATAAATAATTCAAGTACTAATTACTGCCCTTAAACTGAGATTGAGTTGTTTGTTTCAGTGTTTCCAAATAAGCGATTAACATGTATACGGCTACTGTGAGGGAGTTAATGTAATAATGAGTTTTAATAAACAAATACAATGTATAGTCAAAAGTCACCGGGCACTTAAAATTTTAGAAATTTTAACGTATTTATAGATAAATGTTTGACGGGTTGTTGTGTAACTGTGGCTATGTAAATAAAATGCAACTCGCACTTTCCGGTAATGAAAACTAACAACAAAGAATTTCGAAATATGTTTAATCACTGTACAGGGATTTATATTTATCTTAAATAACCAGTTAAATTTAATTTTATGTTACTTTCCTATAAGCCTTCATTCCCCTAATTGTCAGTGCCAAAATATTTAAATTTCTGACACGTAAGGAATGCAAATTCTACCAGTGGGAGAAAAAGCTTAAATATCGAGTTGTAGAAAGGAAAGTTAGAGAGTCTGGGAAAACTCTGTACGTGTTTGTAACGCAAACTTCGGCTTAGCATTTATTGCTGGTTAGATGTGACTTAATAGCTATTACTTGCTTCCACTAGACTCATCTACGCGCTGTAGAATACATAATTGTATGAGGCCTGTAGTTTAATTCTACTACTTGTTATTATCTTCAATTTTGAGTTGATTTTACTGTTTCAGTTACCGCCCAGGCAGAGGCGTAGTATATTAGAGTCGAGTTGACGCCTTGTAAATAATTTAAAGAGTTTAATAAAGGGTAATTTTAACCCTTCTTCGATGCAGTCACTATTCTCCAGATTCTACACAAGAGATAGACTGTAGAACTCTGCAACTAAATTATAAAATTAAAAAAATGAGCTATAACTTTCATATAATCTTTTATATACTATGTGCAATGCTCGTATGCATTTTCATAAAAATATTTATTAAAGAAGTTGTGTGTATATATTTAATTTATTAGTAGAAAAGGCTGTTAGTCTCACACGATTTTTTACGTTATTTTTCTTTAACGTATTTTTTTTTTTTTTTCACTTTTCATTCGAGTCTGCTGCCATTTGGAAAAACGTAAGTTATTATTCTTTCATGTTTAATTTTTCTGTTATTAACTAACTAGCTAAACCATTTAAAATCAATAGATGTAGTTCTAAAGTAAATTATATTTTTACTTTCTTATTGATTGATTTAAATAAAAATGCATTTATTTTATGAATTATCTAATTAAAAACATTAAATATTTTTATAGAATTGCATTAGACTTTTTTTCACTGTTTAAATATACAGAAGGTATACAACGTTCCAGTGTTAGTCTAAATGCAAATTTACCTAATATCCTGTAAAATATTTCGCTATTCAATATTGGGCCATCTCTATCGATAATCTTCACTGAAAAAATGTATAAAACTTAAAAAAAAAAATCTTTTTTTGCGATCGTTAAAATCTGAACCCATCCAGATAAAAAAAAAAAAATTAATTATTTTTTAAATTTAAATTTTTGCCGCATGTTTTTTTCTCATAAATTCCACAGTTTTCAATCATATTAATGAAATTAACAAGCTTGAACAGAAATATTAAACTGGTGTTTGAAATAAAGATAGTGAGTGCTCGATGGGATATAAGCATTTAAAGAAAACATTCCATTATTTGGTACCCAAGTATATATGGTTTATGAGTTAACAACTCATGAAATTTCAGAGGAATATCTTGCAAATTTAAAAAGTATTGCAGTTATTTTCAAGTTTCCGCCCCCCTCGCCATGAGAGGAATTTTCCGCAAATTGTTATTTTCCGAAATTTTAATGTTGTTTATTTTAACGTCAAAAACGCATGCTCAGTTAAAATTTATTTTATATTTTGAATGCTGTATATCATCGAATATTCGCTGTGTCCAATTCAAATTTCAGTTAAATATTTCTTTTGAACGCTGTCACGATTTTCGTTAAATTGTTTAAAAACTGTGTGTTATAACAGACAAAACACCATGTGGGAAAAAAATGGAATTTTTAAAAGGAACTTGCTTTAAAACGCTTGTTACTTTTATCAAACACTGTATATAGCGTATACGACGTTTTGTGAAAGTTACAGATTATTTTCTCGACACTAGGTGATCAAAAATCATTCTATTGTTGCTTCTCTGTTTTCATAACTGAATTTTTGCTGGAAAGTGTGAGTATAAGAATACCATTTACATTGGCGTAAAATAGTTTGTAAGTATTTCTGTTAAAATTTGAAAAAAATTTTTAAAATCCAAAGTGTTCAGTGACTTTTGGCTGTATAGTGTATGTGTTTTCGGCAATCTATGGAACTCCGGCATTCTACAGAATACCAAAGCATAATACCTGGCGTTTTTAGGCAAAGTATGAAATATGAGAATTATTATAAACTTTCCCTAAACATTCTATAAATGACAAATGCTATTTAGGCTAAGTGTAGAAAAAGGTTATTATTTAAAATTATCATTATTTTATTATATTATATCAAACTCATCATTACTACAATAGCTACAGAAGGATGATTTTTTTTACGACACTTTGTGCATTACTAGTTTCCTTAAATGCATACAACAGGTAGCAGAAACGGAAATCTCTTCGGTAAACATGTCATCATCATGTGGGTTTAGTCCACCATCGATTATAATCTCACGAATCGGAGATGTATTTCATACTTTGCTTGTTTGTCATTTGGCATTCTATAGAGTGCCTAGGGAATATCTGAAATGTTTAATCGTTTCATTCACTACAAACCAGTTTCTGGCATTTTATAAGAAGCCTTGATATTCTAAAGAATGCCGGCTTTCATACATTGTCGGTAACATTATAAAATTAATGAAAACTAGTTAACTAAATTGATAATTATAAATTTATTCTTAATTACAGATATATGCATATTATTAATGATAACATTAAAAAAAGAAAAAAAGTGTTTCAAAGATTTTGTGGCTAACAAAAATTGTCTTCTGACCCATACTATAGGAACGCCTGGCTTAGAAAAGAACTGAGGGGAGCTATCTCTTTAACTGAATTCCATTTCTATTGAAAACTCCTTTTGTAATATTGAACTAATGTTGCCAAACCTCAAAAACTTTTGAAGAGCTTAGTTTTTTTTTACATTATTAATAATATACATCTGTCTGTGATTAATTTATAATCAACTAGAATTTATTTGCCATTCCAAGAAAAAGTGTTAATATGATTAGTTCAATATAGCACAATAAGTTCTCCCCCCCCCCAAAGAAAGGTGTATTATTATCAGGAAAAAAAAAATAAATCTTACTAAATTTATGTTTTGAGAAATAGTTACGAATGGGCAACCTTCTAATCAAAATTCATACTTCAATTAAATTACCAAAGGGCATAACTTTAATCCAAGCACAAGTAGTTTATTTTTTAACTTATATACTCTGTTACAAAATAGTAAGCTCTCTGCTGTACAGCGAAATAATACATGCATGATAATGCTGTTTTTAATTATATTCTTGCGGTACTTATAACATACATTTCAATCCTCATGTACTGGCCTCTGAGTGGCTTAAAGCTGTAGAAATTGATGTTTTCGTTCGGAGGTTGAGATCTAAGGAAAGAATTGAGTCCATGTAGTTTATAGCATTTTTTCAAAATGTAAATAAATAAAAAAGTCAATTCCCTTTAGGATGTCCATAAAGAAAATATCACTCTTTAGTTCATTGCGGAATTAAGAAATTGTCCTTTATTTATTAATTTGCAGTTCCAGTGTTATTTATGATTTATGAGCCAGGTCAACAATGCGAAGAAAGAATTTTCTGTCGTAGAGATAATGATATAAATATTCTGCGGCTTTAACTATGGTGAGCAACTCTTTCCTGGAAACACAGTAATTCCTCTCTTGATATGATAGACAGTTGCTCCAGTATGCTACGACACGTTCTTGACCATTTACTTCTTGGAACAAAACAGTACCAACACTCGTTACTCGCATGTGTCAAGAATAAATGGTTTTCTAGAGCTGAGGATACGTTGCGATTTGAAAGCTAGTTTTTATTAGTTTGGGCGATCATTTAACTCGTGAAACAAAATATAATTAACCTTTAAAAATTAATTAAGAATTTTTTATCTTTCATATAGCCAATGCACAATAATCTTTTAGTAATATAAGCTACCTCAGATTTCCTTTACCCAATATTTTATATAGAATAATTTAACAGACTTGAAAAATGAAGTATCGGAAAAGACACTGAAAATTACAATTTTTGTGACATTACTAGTTAGCATCAACTTATAAAAAATATTTTAAAGTTTATTTACCTATTTGGTTTATTTCCCGTATTATTACCATTAAAATTTTCCCCGTGAAAACCTATTTCGATAAAAATAAAGTTTAATTTATTAAAATACTTCAAAATATTCTTCCTAGAAGCACAACCTGAAAACTTGTTCTGATGCCAATCCACCATTTTTCATAAAGCTGCGGCAACTTTATAACGATTTATCTAAAAGTGCAGATACTTATCCAAAGTCCCCGTTTTTCATAAAGATTCCGAAAATTTATATAATACCTTATTTAATAAATGAATCAGTAACTGAAATGAAAGTGTAACTTGCATAAAGATGCCGATAATCAGTTTCAAGGGAGAAACTGATTTTCAGTTTGTGTACGTTACCTCCTGTTGCGGCTGAAGGCATCCAATTTGATTGCATCCTCGTTTCATGATAAAGTTCATTGAATTACCTCAAAAAAATGATAGTTAGGCGTTTTAATCGTTACATAGCGTGGGATTGTTCCCGTCACTGAAGAAACTTTAAATATATTTCCCCAAAAGCTCATTCTTCGAAAAATAGCGAGCTATTTTTTTACGTTTTCAAAAATTTATTATGTTTTAATTGACAATGATTTATGCAGGTTTTATCCTGTTAAATATAATGAATTTTAAAATAAGCATTTCATGTGATAGCAAAAAACGTGTAGAACTATGAGACGCAAGTTTTCAAATCTTTTCACGGTATGCACCTTGAAATATATTAATTTAACGATAAATAAAAAATACTGTACTCAGGAAAAAAAAATATGAAAACTAACAGACCCATAAGTAGCCGAGAGATTAAGAGAGAGAGAGAGTTCGATCCCAGGCGAATGGGTTAACTGCAAGGTTGGTTTCAGGGATTTCCTCTTCTGTTAGGTGAATACGAGCCACTTTCCCTTAGAAAGTCCTCCACAAAGGCATCTCTCCTACTAGACAGATAGCTCTTGTATGCTTTTCTATAAAACCTAACCTGAAAATTAGCAGCAAAAGAGAATATAGTATGATATCTCCTTATACAAATATCTTATTCTTTTATAATCGTTCGGAAGTACCATACAAAATATTCTGCGCCAATGAAATTATTAGAATGTATTCTTTTTTAATACTAACGAAAGTAATAGTTGAAAATGATACGGCATTTCAAAAGGAAGAACTTTTGAAAGTAACTCTTTACCTAAAGAAGCAGATGATTTTTAATCCATGTGTTCAATCGAAAACTTGTTCCAAATGCATTGTGCAGGACCCTCACAAAAGTATACAACAACTTGTGGCCCCAACAAAAGTTCGTTTACTCGTTCATTTCCCCCTTTTCCAAATTTGTCTCCATGTGATTTTCTCTCATCGAGATAAATTTCGGTTTCAAAAATTAAAACTATCTGCTGAAGGAGTCTTTATTTTGGTAAGGAACGGATTAAAGAACTGAAACATGTGTGTTTAGAAAGAAAAAAAGTATCTGTGAGAATCTTTCCGTCCGTTATCTAATCACGAACTTCCACGCAAGAGGTTTGTATATCGAATAATATTCATCAATGTGAGTTCTCAATATTGATGCTTTCCTTGTTAATTGCGCCGGGCTAATTTCTACGTTATGTTCTTTTCCATGTTAATTGCCCAAATTTTACTCAAAGTGACCTCATTAAAGATAATTACTTCTCAGAGAATTCTCGACCAACTTATAAATCGTTTTCTATTATTCACCACAATCTTTTCGATACTATAAAGAACTTCAACATATTTCAAAAGCAGTTTGTGTTTTCAACTTAAAATTATGGGCCTATCAATCTCTTTAAGCTATATTTCAACTATTAGGCGTAACCATTTAAAATTTTATACCAAAATCTATCAAACGAAACACCATCATCTAATGCATCACTTTGCTTTACCATGTAGTGCAATTCCTGCCGCTAGTTACCGTCAATAGAAAGTTCATTTAGAAAGATTTATCCTCAGTTTTAAGTGCGTCTCTATTCCTGAATATCTTCGCTCGGGTATAGCAATGATGTCTTATCTTCAAAACTGTTAATAAATTTAAATCCGTAACTCACGATTGGCCGAGTAGTTGAAATCATGGGACACTGGTAGTTTGACTGAAGTTCGAATTCCAGTCAAAGGGTTGGCTTTTCGTATTATCGCTATGGATAATTGGAATATAAGCCAGCTTTCTTTAGAAAACTGTGTATAAAGATTTCTTTCTTCCACTAATCAAACTAGTCACGTGCTTTCCCATATTGGACTAGAGAAATAAACTTCCATATCGTTATCACATTAATTCATTGCGTTCCCGATGAAAATGCTACTTTCACCTTTGCTTAGCATCTTTCAATATCAAGGACATTCAGATGCTCAATTCATTATTTGTACATTATCTAAGTAATACCTTCATTCATATTACTTCTCAAATGTATGCATTAGTGGATGCATTCTCAAATAGAGACAACGATTGTAACTTAAATGAAATCACTTATCTTATATTGACATTAAAAAATATAGTCTTCAAAAACTTAATTCAAAAAACACTTAATTTCAAAATTGCCAAAGAGCAACAATGTGCCTGCTCATCATCAGTTACATTTCTCATATATAAAAAATATTATTTCCTCTGTCATTATTCTTTGCCTGCTAGATATGACAGCGTATAACACACATAAATGTGAAAAATATTAAAGATCCTCCAAACTAAACCAAAGCTGGTTTTGGTTTGGAGGATGTTTAATATTTTACTTCATTTGTACAAATTGCTTCATTTGCACACTTTGAACACAATAATAATCTTCAAGTAGATAGCATCTTTATTCATTCAAGTTAAATTATATTTCTATTATAAGTACCTAATTCTTCGATAGCTGTAAGATTGGGTCAATTTTTCTTCGGGAAACTATCGCAAAATATGTGAGGATGTGTAAAAATTAAAATATAAGATAAGATGAATTCAGCCGACCTCGATATCCAAAAATTGACACATAGAACCAGGGGTATCATCTACTGACAGAAAACGGCTACCAAGTGCTATCGTTGGCAGGTGAGGCACTTGCTTCAGGCGAACAAATAGAAGGGGCGCCAAATTAGCTACTCGATAAAAAATTCAGAAATTTATTTTTAAAACTTTTGATTTTCAACTTTTAATTTCGGAATACATCAGTGGATATTAAAAGAATTTTGTGTTATAAATAATTCAGTTAGAAAAAGACAAAGAAAAATTAATAGCATTCATTTATTCTCAAAAGACAGTAGCTTTCACAGTAGTGTATATTATATTTCCTAACATTAAAATTTGTTATTGAAAGTAGCTTTAAGGAACTAATTACACTTTGTGTAACGAATTGCATAGATTAAACTTTCATAGAAAATATTATATTGCCGACATTAGTTGTTCTTTACTTTGCCATAACAAACTCGCTGAAGTCTACTAACGGAACATGGGCAGCGACGTAACTGCTGAGGTTTGCAATTTCATAAACGTCTTCTGGAATAGAATCCTAGAAATGAACGTGCTTCACTATCATAACGAAACCGGCGATCGCTGCTGGTGTCCTGGAGTGTGCTTCGTAGTACTTACAGTGTTCCAGGTTTGCGGCTGTGGCCCGCTTTGGACTTTTGACCGGATATGATTGTCTTAGTACCTATTTATTTCGATTTTAACTGAATAATTCCCTTGAATAGGTGATGTATGACTCCAGCAAAGGCGTGACTGATGCTTATCTTGGCGAGTATTCTGCACTAAATAATTTTTATTGTTTTGTTAAAAGTGTTGGAGAGCTTGTCGCCTAATGATCTGATAGTCAATGGCCTGGCATTTGTTTAATAATTTAAACAATGCTTTAGACCCATTCCCTGCCAAACGGTAAACTAGCTGAAAATTACTAGATCAAACATTGTTCAAATCCTCAAAGAAGTTCCTGCATGGGAGTTTTCGTGACTTTCCTCATGCGTAATGTCGATACGAGCCATTTCCATTTAGAAAACCTCCTAGGAAGACATTCCTTTCTTCAAGCAAACAGCTTTCGTATGCTTTGCCGTAACCAAAATAATCCAGTCCAAAGCAAAGGTACAAACAGAACAAGAAACAGTTTCAATTAAATATACCAGGGTTTTATTGGGATTACAGATTGCTCCTGTTAGCTTTTTATTACTATGCCACCACATATTTTATATATGTTTTTCAGCCTTCATCATATCATCATCAGTTACTCTAAATCCATGAAACCGTAAAAGGCTGCAATATCTTGAACAATTGATCATAATATATGAAAATACTGTTCACACGCATTTACCTCTAATACGTACAACGACAAGTCGAAATGATCATTGAAATTAAATATTTATCTAGGTAAAGACCTTTCATCTGCTTTACCATTAATTAGCATTTGATGATTTACAATCAAAGAGCTGATAAAACATGTAGGGTTTATATTTATTTTAACTAACATTTATTTTAAGTTAATATTCCTTTCCTGTTTAGCCTTCATTTTCCCCTAGAAATGCCCGCACCAGAGTATGTAAATTTTAGTAGCACGCGCAGTTTATTCAAATTTAGCGGAAGCTAGTTGAATTACAATCATGTCTATAAATTAAGGATAATGCAAAATCAGGCAAAGGGAGAGTTAGAAGCAAAACAAATTTGACTAATTTGTAAAGCTTATTTATTAAACAAAAGGTAAAGAGCAAAAAAGATGCTATATGTTTGATATTATTAAAAAAATTAGCGTTTTTTTCTTCCTGGAGCAAATTACAAAAAAAAAAATATATATTTACAAAAAACCAATATTACATGGTTGGTATGATTGTTAATACATTGTATGTCTCCCAGACGATGCAATACAGTCCGTACAACGCCTAGGCATGCTGAGTATCAAATTATCGATCTAATCTTGGGGGATATTACACCACTCAAAAAGCAATGCTCTCTGAAGTTCCGGTAGACATGTAGGAGGAGGTTGACGGGCTGCAATTCGTCGGCCAAGTGTCCCACAGGTGCTCTACTGGATTCAAGTCCGATGAGAATGCTGGCCAGTCTATACGAGTGATATCCTCCGATTGAAGGCATTCGCTTACGATGTTCGCACCGTGAGGACGGGCGTTGCCATCCATAAACACAAATTGTATGCCCATGGCGCCCCGAAACAAACGTACGTGTTGTTCCAGAATGACGTCCCGATAGATTTGGTTTGTCATGGTTCCAATTTGAACATGCAGGTCAGTTCTGGAACCCAGAATAATTCCACCCTAAATGAGCACTCCTGCGCCACCATAACAGTGTCGTTCAATGATGTTTTCTTGGTGGTAACGGGTACCTGGAGCTCGCCATATGAAAGTCCGGCGAGAATCAGACTGCAAGCTAAACCTGGACTCGTCGGAAAACATCACACAAGCCCACTGTTGTGGTGTCCACAATGCATGCTCTCTACTCCAGGCTAACCGCAGGCGACAGTGAGTTGCAGTAAGTGGAACGCATCTGACAGGTCTACGAGCATATAGACCAATCTGCCCTAAGCGTCTGTACATGGTCTGCCTTGAAACTGTCGTACCAGTGGCTGAAGAGAGCTGACAAGACAGGTCTGAGTCTGTGCTTCGCCTGTTTCTTTTGGCAGTAACTGCCAAATACCGGTACTCATTCGGCGTTGTAACTCTGGGGCGAACTGTGCTGTAACGTCTACTCACATTACCATCATCTTGGAATCGTTGCCAAAGCCTGGAGATGACACTCTGGGCAATTCCGAGTTCGTCTGATACTTCCAGTTGCAGGACTTCCAGTTTACATTTAGCGGAGAGCGAAACATTGCGCTTGAGAAATTTTTCGTTGAATGCACAGATTCCTTATGGTTTCCAGACTCTACAGATGGCTATTGAAAGGTTCAGCGTTTTGTTATATTGATTGGCTATTAAAAGCTTTCAACGTTTTGTCCTCCTAAATTGCTTGAGACGGGTATCTACATCCAAAACCAGTTCAACACAGGCGAGAAAAAATTCGCCAGATGCAATGATGTAACCGAAACCTTTAGGTTTGCAGCCTTTTTAAATATAATCGTTGTGTATGCACGTTTTGTGCTGTAGAAATAATATTTTGATGAATAAATTGCGTAATGGGGAATCTATAAATGTTACTTCGTTTCCTGAGGTAAAAAATTAACTATTTTAATGTAGAAGGATTAAATGCTACCTCCAAAAGGAAAATTGACTATCTGCCCAAACGCAGTTGTGGCGTCCTAGCGTTTTTTCTAATCGTAAAAACGCTAAAAAACAAAAGTGATATTCGGCAAATATTTATTAATGATATGATAAAGTATGCCATTTTTTCAATTCAGCAGAATTTTAAGGATGTATTCTATGTATCAGAAGACTTTTGCAGTACTTCACTGTATTTTTTTATGTGATAATAGACCGCCAAATTTGCTTATGTTGAAAGAATAAGCAGACATTTGTCAACAAATCGCCTTAAATGCATATTCACATTCTTTTGTCGACAAGAATTCTTGCTTGTTTCCTGTGGGTTTGTAAAAGCTTCTTGCCATAGAAGAAAAGTCCTTCACAAATCTCCTATAGTATGATTAAAACCACAAGAAACTTCATCAGCTGATGGATATCTTCGAGATGTCTCCAGTCTTTAACTGCTGACACTTTTTCTGGATCCGTTCACATACTTCGATGGAGATGACAAGTCCGAAATGAGTCATTTGCTATCTGAACAATTTGCAATTGGTGGGAATTAAATTTATATTGGATTCCTGCAATTTCTAAAGCATCTTCGTAATATTTTCCAACTATTCTTCAAAACATTCCTCTACTATGATGATGTCAACCAGTTATATCAGACAGACTTCGTAAGAAAAACCTCACAACACTGTCTCCATAAGGCGTTCTGATGTTGGCAGCGCATTGCATAATCCAAATGGCATCATCTTGAACTGTCAAAATCCGTAGTAAATGCCGTTTTTTCTCGGTCATCAAATATCTATGCTATACCTGTAACAATATTTTATACTTCACAGAAAAATCTCTGTTAAATGTATCCTTCTTTGTAAGAGTGTGACATTCTTTGTAAAAGGGTAAAAAATTCTCTATAACGTTTATACCACCACTAATAAAAATTTTGTATCCAAAGACGTTTTTTAAGAAAAGCCACTAAATCATCAGAGAAAGCTCAATGTCTTTCACACGGAACAGCTGCTCCTTCTGTGGTTTCCTGTATCTCTACCTGTCATATCCACTCTTTAAATCAAGTGTCGAAAACCACTTGCTTCTATCAAGAGTGTCCAGAATGCCCTCAAATCTAGGAACAGAGTAGCTGTCCTTCTACATGGCGTCGTTCATCCGACCATAGTCAACGCAAAACCTAACTGAACCGTCTTGCTTTCTGACCAGGAGATGGTAGAGGCCGAAGGAATTGCAAGTAACTGTATAATATCGCTTTCTTTCATGTCCTTTAGAAGTTTTACTACCTGTTTCTGTTTAGGAGTCCGTAGACATTTTGTATGTTATTTGATATGATCCCCCGTATCAATTCTATGCTCTGTCAAAGTGATTCGAACTACGTCAGAGGATGATCTGGAGAAAACACCTTGAAATTCTTAAAGGACACAGTCTGAAGCATTCCTGTCTTCACTGCTTATATGTACATTCTGCAATAACTCCGATGTTAGACCGTCCGAAGACATAGAGATTGAAGGATGATTGGTTCGTTTAATGCAGATCATTGGACACTGGAGTACATACAGCATCCACTTCACATTTTCTAATAATTTTCGCCTTATGTTGGCAACTCTCACCGAGATAACGATTTATCGATAGGTCGATCAGTGCCCAGGCTACTAGTACTCCTTTCGGACTGTTACAGTTCTTGAAATATTCTATTATGTCGTACCGAAACTCTTTCTTCAGTTTCTCCAACTTTGTTTTTAATCGTGTCTATTCTGCATTCCATGGTTTCGAATTTGTTTTCTGTTATGGCAGTAATTTCTTTTTAGTTTCCTCTGAACCTGCTTCAATCTTTTCTTGAACAGGTTTGACAGACTCTTCCACCTTTTCTTGACCTGCTTTCATCTCTCCTTTAACGGATTCTTGACTCACTTTCATCTTTTTTTTAAATGCAGCAAAGGCTGCCAGCAGTTGTCTTAGTTTCTTCCTCCATTGCTCTTGTCATCGGCGTTCAAACTCTTGACACCAACAATATTCCACGCATACATGTTCATAATCGATTGAATACATAGAGAACCCATGATAGCTTGATGAAATTTATTTTCCTAAAAGAAACAGTTTACAGTTCCGGAACTTTCCACAAAAATACAATTACAGTTGTCGTGAGCAAAAATTCTTACTTTTCACACCTAACTGCAACAAGCTTCGATATAGAATGTATACTCAATATCTACAAACTAAAATACCATTCCAGATTTTTTAAAGCATTTAATAGAATTCTATTAACAGTTATATTTGGAAATTATATGTAACTACAATAACACAAATTTTACTTATCTGTACATGGAAGACTGTTGCCCAGCGTATTTGTTACTGTTGCCCAGCGTATTTGTTACTGTTGCCCAGCGTATTTGTTACTGTTGCCCAGCGTATTTGTTACTGTTGCCCAGCGTATTTGTTACTGTTGCCCAGCGTATTTTTTCTAAACTCGAGAAAACTTTTGCAATTTAAATACCGCAAACTTTAATATAGGAGTCTTAATTTTCTAAAAGCAGGAGATTGAGAAATCTTCTTAATATCCGCAGCGGATTTCATTTCATCCAAACTAGAACTCAATTTCTTAACGTAATATAATCGCAAAATGTATGGAATATCGTCCGCTGTTGCCATTCAAGCGATGCGCAATTTTTTTCTACTACACTACTTTTTTGTAAAAGCTCGAGTAACAAATTCTCTAGCCATGGATGCCACTACACGCTACTTCTGTAGCCATGGATGCCCCACTACTACCACTTGCTGCCAGACTTATTCTCGTAAAATGTGAGAGGCACAGCTCAACAGTTCTCAGTATGACAGAGCATAATCAGTAGTTACCACTTCAAACGAATAAGAAAGTTAACCACAAAACAGCGTAAAGCGAATTCATACAGCGAAGCTCGCACGATCTTTCAGTAGTTTGAAATCAGCTATGAACTAAAAACTGAGAGCTGATGCTTTCTCGAGTCCTATATACACTCTCTTCCAAAAGTTAAGCACGAAGATGTAAAATGCAAAAAAAAAATCTACAAATACTGCTTTGATTGACACAAAATTCGGCAAGAAAGTAGCATATATATTTATGCATAAAACTAAATCAATAATTACATACAGAAATGAAAAGTAAGTTATCAGATAATGACATACTGGAGACTTAAACAGAATTATGTATAAAGTGAAAATAAACAGCATAAAATAAAAAAAGGGCATTAATAGGGTATGTGATCCCCCCTCATCTGTATACAAAGTTTACACCTTGTGACCATGCTTTCAACTAGGTGGCCAACCACCGCAGAATTAATTAATCGCCATTCTTCTTGTAGAGCAGTTTCCAGCTCAATAAGAGTGGCTGAAGGTGGGAAACGTGAAGATAAAGAACGACCGAGAGCATCCCAAAGATTTTCAATGGGATTAAGGTCGGGCGAATATGCTGGCCACGCCATAGGCGCAATTCCTTCACTCTCCAGGTAGTCATGGACGATGTCAGCTCTATGGGAACGTGCGTTATCATCCATCAAAACAAAAGTATAGCCAACTGCTGCAGCGTACAATCACAATGGGTTCTAGGACTTCATCTCGATACCGGACAGCCGTCAAAGAACCCCGTTTAAAGATGTGCAGGTCGGTGCGGTATCCTAATTGAAGTATATCTCTGTACAAATTCGAATGTCAACCAATAAATTCTTTGTAAGGGAATTCGTAAAAATACAGAAAATTTATCGAAATTGTAACTCACACCTCTTTATGTTAACATCGTAGGCTTTTTCCGAATGGTGTTGCAATATGAATCGTGTCGTGAGGATCTTCTCCGTCGAAAATGTCGAAAAGGGAAATACATTTTCTGAATAAACTTTTGGTTGAATAGCAACGGTCATGCCAACCGTTTTTGTTTCACCATCCCATTTTATGGTTGAACCCTTCAGCAGACCCTATTGGTTTTGAAACAGCATGTTGAGACCGTAAAAAGAGTTCGAGTGAATGGAAAAAAATCACTGAATGAGTTTTTAAAAGACACTGTAGTAAACGACTCTTCACCTCTTGTCCTCATTTTTTGCGAGTAATGAAGAACGATCCCCATTTCAGTTTAAAACCAAATCGACGGAAAATTTAAAATTTGTATCGATCTGTCGCATGATCTTATCTTCTTCAAAGCAAAAATTTGAAAAGTCCTCCATTTATGTAGAAAAATAATCCAGACTGGAGGAGAAAAACCTATTCAATCTTGAACAGCACGCACTAATCTGATCTCTAAAATGAAACTTGGAATGCTGTTATAGATAAACGATTCATTCTGAAAGCGAAAAATCTCTCAGAGAAAATCTAAAACACAAATGAGTAAGACGCAAAATGTGTAATTTTTCTGTAAGTTAATGCGGAGGGTATATTTCTTACCGACTGGAAAAAAGTTTTGTCAGATCTCAGAGAAATATCTCAGAGAAAAAATCAATTTCCAAATTCTTACCGACTTAAAAAAAATTCTCACAGCTCGGAAAAATCTCACAGAGAAAATCTAAAACATATATTAAAAAAAATCTTTCTTTTTGTTAATTTTTAATGATTTCTAATGTTTTTATTTACTCTTTCCTCTTTTGATTATAAGACGTCATGTTTGTTTATATTTTTAGGACATTTAACCTATTTTTAGAAACATGACGTCTTATAACAAAAGGAGGAAAGAGTAAATAAAAACATTAAAAATTAATAAAAAAAAGAGTGGTTTTTGTGTGTGTGTGTGTGCGTGTGTGCGTGCGCGCGTGCGTGCGTGCACGCGTGCGTGTGTGTGCGTGTGTGTGTTCTAATTCAGATTTTCTCTGAGAGATTTCTCTGAGCTCTGAGAATTCTTTTTTCGCAATCGGTAAGATTCTAATTCAGATACTTTCTCTCGACTTTGAGAAATTTTTTTCCCAGAGGATTTCTACTTTCCTATTTTGGTTATGCTGTTTACTGTTTTGCTTTTAATATGTGTTTCAGATTTTCTGAGAAGATCCAGTCTCATTTTCTTTAAAAAGAAACCCTTCATCTCTTAGCGGTCAATGCTGGTTGTCATGAGGAATTCTTTAAACGAAACGTATAACATTATAATGAATCGTATGCTATTGGAATCAGAATGGTAAATATTATATAAATTTAAACATATCTAGAAAAGTGTGTTTTTTCCTTCAAAGAATACTCTTCGACATGGTTCCCGTTACACCTTTGGAGTTTTGATTACCATATTTTTAGGACGATTCAGATCATGCGTGCTAACCTGACATCAGTCAAAGCGATAAAATTCAACTATTTTTTTCCGTTTCGCTTCAAAGAATTTTCCCCCTCCGATCAACCCATTTCATGGAAAAAGGTTTCACGAGACGTTGGAGCAGATATCGAAAAAGAAATAACATAGTAGAAGATTCAATGGAGAAGACACAAAATTGACACACTGTATGTCTTAATCTAAAAGTTATTAAGTTAAGGCATATATGTTACATAATATATATGCTAAGGCATATATGTTACATAATATATATGCCTTAACTTATTTGTATTATATAATATATATGTATATATACTTTCAGAATTTTTTGAGATTTCTAAGAAAAATATTTTGCAGCTTCATCCAAAATGAAACTCCTTATTAACTTACAGGAAGAAGACACGTTTTGTGCCTACCCATTTGTGTTTTAGATTTCTCCCGTTTCAGTATGAATCGCTTATCTGTATAAACAGTTGATGTTTCTCATAGTAGACTTCATGAGTAGTTGTGTCTTGTCCCGGTTTGTATTACATCTTTGAAATTTTGATTATCATTATAGTACATATTTTAGAACAGTTTAGATCAGTGCGTGCTGACCTGAATTCTTCATAGCCGTCTTTGTGAGTGGTTCCCTTCAAGGACTCTTCGACATGGTTCGCGATACATCTTTGGACTTACCATTATATATTTCAGAATGCGTTCTGATCTGGATAGCAGACTTCGTGAATAGTTTCTGATGCTTTTTTCCGGGTTCGCGTTACAGCTTTGAAATTTTTATTCCCATTGCATATATTTTTGAGACGCGTGTTGATCTGGCATCAGTTAAAGTGATTAAATTCAACAATTTTTTTTTCTGTTTCGTTTGAATCTCTCTCTCTGATCAACCCATTTCATGGAAAAGTGTTTCACGAGACGTTGGAAGAGATATATCAAATGATATTGGAGAAGAGACAGAAAAGACACACTGTATATCTTAATCTGAAAGGTATTAAGTTAAGGTATGTATATTATATATAATATATACTTTAAGATTCTTTTTGAGATTTATAAAAAAAAATATTTTCCAGCCTCATCCAAAATGATCCTACTTATTAACTTACAGAAAGAAACACGTTTGTATGTCACTCGTTTGTGTTTCATATTTCTCCGTTTTCGGTTTCAATAAAATTTCAAAGCTCATCTATAGAAAGAGTTGCTGTTTCGCTTCAGATCGATGCACCTGGATTTCTCATAGCAGACTTCGTGAGTGGTTTCTATTTTGTTTCAAAGAATACTCTTCGATATGGTTCGCGTTACAGCTTTGAAATTTTGATTACCATTGTATATATTTTAAGACTCTTCAGATCAGTGCGTGCTTACCTGGCATCAGTCAAAGCGATAGAATCATTTGATTTTTCCGTTTCGCTTGAAAGAATTTTTGTCTTTGATCAACCCATTTCATGGAAAAGTGTTTCACGAGACATTGGAGAAGATATAGAAAATGCCATAGTAGAAAGTTCAATGGAGGTATTAAAGTATTTTAAAAGGTATTAAGTTAAGGTATGTATAATATATAATATGTATAGAATAGAATATATATATTTTCAGATTTTTTTTTCAGATATCTAAGAAAAATATTTTCCAGTTTCATCCAAAATGACCCTCCTCATTAATTACAGGAAGAAGACGTTTTGGGTCTCACTCATTTGTGTTTTAGATTTCTCCCGTTTCAGAATGAATCGCTCTTTTATCTGTATAAACAGTTGCTGTTTCGTTTCAGATCTGTGATTTGGATTTCTCATAGCAGACTTCATGAGTGGATGCGTCTTTTCCTGGTTCGCGTTACATCTTGGGACTTACCATGATATATTTTAGAACGTCAGTTTCTGCTGACTCGAATTCTTCATAGCCATCTTTGTAAGTGGTTTCAGTTGTTTCTTTTCCCTAGTTCGCGTTACAGCTCTGAAATTTTGATTACCATTACATATTTTTTTTTAAGACGCTTCAGATCAGTGCGCCCTGTTGAAGACCTGGCATCGTGGATATGTTTCAGATTTTCCCCGAGAAATTTTTATTTCCTAGTCAGCAGGACTTTCTCATTTTGTTTACCGTTTTGTTTTTAATATGTGCTTCAGATTTTTCTCCGAGAAGATCCAGTCTCTGTTTTTCTTTAAGAAGAAACTCCCCATGTCTTAGTGATTTAAATCAATGCGGTTTACTGAAGATGTCATCAAGAATTCTTTGAGAGAAACGTTCGACTGTCACATTGCAATAAATCCTATGCTATTGGAATCTGAATGGTAAATATTATATAAATCTAAGCATACTTTGGGAAGTGGCTAATAAGAGCGAATTGGTTTCAAGTGAAATGGAAAGATTATTTTACTGAAGGTATTTCTATGATGAGGCTGCACTCGTAAAGTATATTTAAAGTCCATTCTTGAGAACCATATCGGAGAGTATTCTTTGAAGAAAAAAACGATAGATACCGTTCACAAACATCTTATATGTTATAAGAAATCCAGACCGCATTTTCGAAAAGAATCATAAAATATATACAATAGTCATCAGGTTGAAGTTCTGAAGGGAAACGATGGATCATGATCATCAAATCGGTTATAATAAATCCGGGACACATTTTCGTGAAGAATCATAAAATATATATAATGGTTATCAAAATCATGTCTGAAGAGAAACGATGGATCATAAACATCTTATCGGTTATAATAAACCAAGGCCACATTTTCGAAAAGAATCGTGAAATATATATAATAGTCATCATATCAATGTTTTGAAGAGAAATGATGGATCATAAACGTCTTATCCTTTATAATAAATTCTTGATCTGGACCACCTTTTTCCAAAAGAATCATAAAGAAAGTAGTCATTATGTCGAAGTTTTGAAGAGAAACCTTGAACATCTCAACGGTTATAACATACTAAAAAAAAAGACCTCTTTCTTTTTGGTTAATAATTTGATGTCTAAACTTTTCCAAATAAAAGCATTAGACATCAAATTATCAACCAAAAAGAAAGAGGTGTTTTTATATATATCTTTCAAAATTTTCTCTGAGCTCTGAGAAAAATTTTCCCTGTCCCTTTCATCTTATCTTTTTCACTTTCAAAATGAATCGCTTATTTATATAAACAGTTGACGTTTCGCTTCAGATCAGCGAGTGGTGCTGAAGATGCAACATCCCCTCCACCTGGATAAAAGCTTCCTCATAGCAGATAAGATGATGATGATCCTTATAAAGAATACTCTTCGTTGATTCTTCTCATGGTTGTTGGGAATTGTGATGGCTATTCTATAATACTTTATGGCGCTTTAGGGAAATAAACAAACATGGTCTGGATAAATGTGTCTCCATAGTGGATAAGACGTTCCCGAATGGTATTCCCTTCCAAGATGAAAAGGAAAAATGACACTAATATATTTATAGTCTATTCATTTTCGGGTATGGGAAATTTTTTAGAGGCATTTTCTCATTCTGAACGGTATGCTTTGAAATGAAACGGAAAAAACTACTCTTGATTTATCTGGACGTGTTAATAATCTTTGGGTATTGGAATTTTCAGACGTTCATCAACGGTATGATTTGAAATAATGACACTACTACTGATCCAGGTAGACGTGCTAATACTCTTTGTGTATTGAATGTTTTTATACGTTCATTCTTAACATCAACGATATGCCTTGAAATGGAAAAGAAAAATAGGATGACGCTCTACGAATACATTCCGTGTTTCACTTCAGATCGCTACGTGTTCTTGTTAAACATTTCAATACAACCTGGTTCTCCGACCTGAAGAATATATTTTTTTCCCGTCATTAGAAAACGGAATCTCCATAGTGACTTTTTTTTTTCTCCAAGCACTGAAAAAGCATACTTCCTTCCTCTGCAAGTTTGTCTTTTACCCAATATTAAGATAATATAGAGTTTGGTCGTGACAAGAGATTAGCGGAAAAGATTGCTGAACTTCATTTCGGAACGGTCATGAGGAAGATCAATAGCGAAAGCACTTTTATTAGAATTGAAGATACTACTAACAGCTAAACATAATTCTAGCAAACACCCGTTTCCCACATTATGGACCCATCTTAAAAATTTTGTGTGAAACTTGTAGTAACACATTCAATTATGGAAAAGGAAATGCTAATGCTAGAGAGAATTTTTGTAACAGAGTTTGGCTTGAGTGACCATTTTGTTTCCTCTTCTAATTAAAATTGACTTGAGGGACCATTTTGTTTCCTCATCTAACCAAGATTGATTTGAACGACCAGTTTTTGTTTCCACGTCTAACCAAGATTGACTTGAGTTTTGTTTCCTCATTTCTAACGAAGATTAGCTTCAGTTTTGTTTTTTTTCTATTCACACCTGAAAAGTATATTTTTTGAATGGGTCCGGTGTTCGAATACTTTTGTGACCGACTATACGTACGTACGCACAGACGCCACGAAAAAATCTCTTGAGAAGCCATTTTAAATCAGTTTTACAAATTTTTTTGGAGAAAAAAAGAGTCCCTTATTCTGTTCTTACATACGAATGTCACTCAGAAACATCGTTAAATTGCATTCGATAGCGGTCAAAATAAATATTTTCGTTGAAATATGATACCCGAAATTTTTTGCAATTACAACACTTCCTTTTTTACTTCGTACAAGGAAGTAAGAAGAAAATTCATTCTATAGATTCTCGGTGAATTTACAGGACCGTTTTGGCATTTTAACGGAGAACGCATAATCTTTAACTTAAAACATAAGTAAAACAGCGCTATCTCATTAACATAACAGACACCGCCGACAGGGACTGACAACCTTATCTTACTCTATCGTAAGCGGATAGTGCTGAGTCCAATGTTATTGCACACGAGGGTGTAGCGTGTAGCGAAATCTCTTCTTGCGCTAAGGCTACACCCTTAGTGCCCAATATTTGGACTCGTTCGGAGAGCCTCTTTCATCGCTCATGGTCACGATTATCGAGACAAGACCATATGATGACAATATTATTTATTAGCAGACCTTCACTCTTCTATAATTTTCACTTTTCATACTGTACAGAAGTAGATGGCAAAGTAATTATCCTAAATAATTCTTCACAGTTAATTATTTTTAGACTTTTTGGTCATGTATAAAATCAAATTTAATCTTTACCGGGATGTGGTGTAAACCGGCCGGGACACCGGGATTTTGTCTGAAAACCGGGACGTCTGGCAAACGTAACTATATGCACTATAAATGTCAAGCATATATGTAGTGCCGATCATTTGGAGCCGTGATGAAATCCAGATGCTGTGACGTCATTTTCTCTACTACTACGAGCTGCGTAGGCGCCAAGCGAAAATGAGGGGAATTACCTTTTTTTTCTTTGGACATGATAGACGAATGGACGTGTTAGCAGAGACGCTGCTTCTGTTAAAAACTTTGACGAATCACTTTTTAATTCTCGTAAATGTTAAATATATGTAATAATCGTTTGTCTAATTAAAATGTCTTTCGTTAGCTAATTTGTTCATCGTTTTATGCCCACAAAATTTTCTCAGAAGTGGGATTTAGCACTCGAAGGAACTGTAATTTTAGCTGATTTCCTGAATTACTACCGGTTTTGAAGATTTACTGTTGCTGTGCTGGACTATTTTACGATGTATAATGAGCGGTGTTCCGAACAGAAACCTCGTCAAACTCATAGGAATGTATGCCGATTTACCTGAACCGAAACTGCGTAGTAGTGATTAAATAGTGTGCAGCTCTATTAAAAACTGTGGAATAATTTTTAATAATACTCGATGTCAAGTGTCAAGACTTGAATTGTGGCCAAAAATACATCGGACATAATCTGTTTGTACTCGCACCATTTGTCATCTATTGGATGGTAGGGAAGCACTTTGTTTTGTCTTTGCTTCTGGAACATCGGGGATTACCATTATATGAAGTGAGTGATTTTCTCAATTTTATTAAATATGTTTCTAATTGATGTGCCGGGAATGGAAGATGTCCTGAAAAAGGAAAAAACATGTAATATAAAATTATTACACAAAATAATATTTAACGATGTAGGCGACAGAAATAATCGAAAAAGATTAAGACAATTTAGTGGTTTCTCTTTAGCAGAGAATAGTAAAGAATTTAATAAAAAACTAGAAAACGTCAAACAAGATTTTCAGGCTTATGAATTAATTTCCATTGCCAATGTTTTATGCATTGATAGCTCTGGCACACAAGATGACTTAGCAACCCGAATTGTTTCTTATCTGAATAATTTAGAATTGCTTAAAAATAATGTAATTTTAGAAGAAAATGAAAATGAAAGTGACTCAGAGGGTGAGGACGGTGGGGATAAAAATGAAATAAATGATAATGTTCAAGATGAAACGAAACTAAGAAACAATTCTGGTGCCACAGTGAGACAACTTCCTTCCCAATGTGCTAATGATAATACTCTTAGTACAATTGAAAACAAGTCGAATGTATTTCATAATTGTAATATAAATGTTACTATTGAAGACATCAAATCTTTTGTTGCTCAATTCGATGGCCAAAGCCACGAAAATGTCAGTAGTTGGGTCGAAAGTTTTGAAGATGCAGCTTCTGTTCTTCAATTAAATGATTTGCAGAAATTGATTTTTGCTAAACGTCTGATGACAGGCAAAGCAAAATTATTTGTTCTTAGTGAACCAAAGTTGAACTCATGGCAGTTATTTAAGAATGCTATTCTTGATGAATTCAGTTCCAGCTGCAATTCGGCCGAACTGCATGAGTTATTATCAAAACAAAAAATGAAGAGCAATGAAACGTTTGATGAGTTTTTTTTAAATATGAAGAGAATTGCTAAAAATGGTCAAATTGAAGATGTTGCTTTAATACGATATGTTATAGATGGTATACCAGGCTCCGCGTTTAAAAAATCTTGCTTGTATGGGTCACAAACATTAACTGATTTTAAGAATAAATTGAAGCTTTATCAACAGATATGTGATGATGAGGAAAAGTTGCGAACGTCAAAAACAAAATTTGAAAGTAAACAAAAATATGAATCTAGAAATAAATATGACTCAAAAAATTCTGCTAACCAAACAAAGCGTAACGTAACCGATAGTCGAGGTACAATTCCTGAAATTAAACGTAATGCAACCTGTTTCAACTGCGGTGAAAGCGGTCATATTTCTAAACAATGTGTTCATAAAGATAAGGGCGTCAAGTGTTTTAAATGTAAAGAATTTGGGCACCGAAGTTTCGAATGCTCAAATACGAACTCGAAACCAGAAGTAGCAAACGTGAATATTGAAGTAGTCTCGAAGTTGACTAAAGAAGTAAAAATTAATGATGTATATGTAACAGCGTTAATAGACACAGGAAGTCAAACTACTTTGTTACGTAGATCTATTTTTGATAAGCTGAATATCGAAGGGCTAGTGCCCGTAAGCTCAACGCTGAGTGGGTTCGGTAAATGTCAAGTAAAACCTCTAGGCTTCTTTAAAGGTAATATTAAAATTAATGATTTCCAGTGTACTGCAGATATTTATGTTGTAGACAACAATGTGATGACACATGAGGCCATTTTAGGCTTAAACGTAATATTGAAAGGTGAAATACTAATAAACGAAAATGGGGTTACCATAAAAAGTAAGTCACAGGATGTGGAGGAAGTAAATATTGTGTCTGTTTTACCTGTTGACCTAGCCAGTAACGAAAACGAAATAAACATTGCACCTAGTGTTCCAAACTGCTTTAAAAAGACTGTTCAACAGTTAGTTTCGAACTATATGCCACGTAAGACCAAATCTACGGACATACAATTAAAAATTTGTGTTAAAAATGACGAACCAGTATCGCATCAACCGCGTAGATTACCGTTTTCGGAAAAGAAAATTGTTGAAACCCAAATATCTGAATGGCTAAAGTCAGGAATTATAGAACAAAGTTCTTCGGAATATTCCAGCCCATTGGTCATCGTTAAAAAAAAAGACGGGACACCAAGGGTTTGCGTTGATTATCGTCGTTTAAACAAAGTTGTCGTAAAGGATAGATTTCCTCTTCCCCTGATTGAGGATATCCTAGACCGCCTTCAAGAAGCACGTGTTTTCAGCACTATTGATCTCAAAAATGGCTTTTTTCACGTGGACGTCGAAAAGGAAAGTCGGAAGTACACATCATTTGTTACGCATGAAGGGCAGTACCAGTTTTTGAAAGTGCCGTTTGGACTCTGTAACTCACCAGCTGTATTCCAGAGATTCATAAATACCATTTTTCGACCGTTAGTTAACGATGGAATCGTTTTGCCGTACATGGACGATATCATCATTTTGTCCGCTTCATACGAAGAAGGAATCGAGAGGCTGAGTCAAGTTTTAAATCTAGCAAGGGAATACGGGTTGGAAATAAATTTTAAAAAATCCCAGTTCTTAAAGAAACGAATTGACTTTTTAGGCCATGTCATAGAAGAGGGTAAAATTTTCCCATCCACCTTGAAGACGCAAGCCGTTATGAATTTCCCGAAACCATCTAATTTAAAACAGATTCAGAGTTTTCTTGGATTGACAGGGTATTTCAGAAAATTTATTCCTAAGTACTCTATAATTGCCAAGCCACTTAGCGACCTGCTAAAAAAGGGTAATAAGTTCGAATTCGGTGAAGAACAAAGGATTGCATTCAATCGTTTGAAATCAGCGCTAGCTGAGAAGCCTGTACTTGCAATTTATAACCCTCATTATGAAACCGAACTACACACAGATGCCAGCATAGAAGGATACGGGGCGATTCTAATGCAGAAACCCCCAAATGACAGCAGTTTTCACCCCACTTATTTTATGAGCAGGAAAACATCTGATGCAGAGAAAAAATATTCAAGTTACGAGTTGGAGGTCCTCGCGATCGTAGAAGCACTGAAAAAGTTCCGTGTTTACCTTTTGGGAATTTCATTTAAGATAGTGACGGACTGTTCAGCATTTCAAAGGACGATGGAGAAAAGAGATTTAGCGACGCGTGTTGCTCGTTGGGCTTTGTTGTTACAGGAATTCGATTATGTTATAGAACATCGTAAAGGTGTTAGAATGCCACATGTAGATGCTCTAAGTAGAGCTCCTCTAAACGTTTTATGTGTTTCTGTTGAGAATATCCTACCTAAATTAAAACTTGCCCAAGAAAATGACACTGAAGTAAAAGCCATTAAAGAATTATTGAAAACCTCAAGTTATGAAAATTACTGTAATAGAAATGGCATACTATACAAGTTTATTGACGGCAAAGAATTAATAGTTGTACCGGAAAGTATGCAGACTGAAATTATAAAAGATGCTCACGAGAAAGGGCACACCGGTATCAAGCATACAGAGAAACACCTGGATGAATATTATTTCATTCCCAAACTTCGGCAGAAGATAGAAAACGTTATCGCCAGTTGCGTTCATTGTATCTTAATAAATCGCAAAACAGGGAAAAAAGAAGGATTTTTACATCCGCGATTCAAGGAGGACATTCCTTTGCATACCTATCACATAGATCACTTGGGTCCTCTGGAAAGTACCCATAAAAACTACAAGCACATATTAGTAGTGGTCGACGCGTTTACCAAATTTACTTGGATTTATCCAACAAAATCTACGACCTCAGCCGAGGTGATAGCGAAGTTAGAGAATCAGAAGGCCATTTTTGGAAGCCCTTGTCAGATCATTTCTGATAGAGGAACAGCTTTCACTTCCAGTGAGTTTTCTGACTACTGTGCTAAAGAAGATATTAAACATCATCTAATCACTACAGGCCTCCCGAGAGCAAATGGACAAGTCGAACGGATCAACCAAGTCATTATATCAGTCTTAGCAAAATTGTCCTTAAATAAACCAACTGAATGGTATAAACATACACATGAAGTTCAGAGAACGCTTAACTCAACATATCAAAGAAGCATTAACACCACTCCGTTCGAATTACTCTTCGGTACCAAAATGAACAGTAAGGGCACCGATCAGCTCAAAGAACTGATAGAAAGTGAGTTTCAATCTCAATTCCAGTCCCAAAGAGAAGAATTACGAAAGCAAGCCAAGAGACAAATTTTCCAAGTCCAACAGGAAAATAAAAAGACATATAATGCCAAAAGAAGACAAGCACAGCCGTACAAAGTTGGTGATTTAGTGGCAATCAAAAGGACTCAATTCGGACCAAACCTGAAATTAAGAGCAAAGTATTTCGGACCTTATAAGATCACGAAAGTTAAGGGTAGCAACACCTATGACGTAATAAAGAAAGGGTGCCATGAGGGACCCATGTACACTACCACATGTGCCGAATTCCTCAAGAAATGGACAGCGCTTTAAAATTTTCGTAAACACTTATTTCTGTTATTGTATATCCTTGCTTGTTGCTTTTTTTTTTTTTTTTTGTATTTTGCAGTGTCCTGGAGGGCCAGTCCACCCTAGGATGGCCGAGAATGTAGTGCCGATCATTTGGAGCCGTGATGAAATCCAGATGCTGTGACGTCATTTTCTCTACTACTACGAGCTGCGTAGGCGCCAAGCGAAAATGAGGGGAATTACCTTTTTTCTCTTTGGACATGATAGACGAATGGACGTGTTAGCAGAGACGCTGCTTCTGTTAAAAACTTTGACGAATCACTTTTTAATTCTCGTAAATGTTAAATATATGTAATAATCGTTTGTCTAATTAAAATGTCTTTCGTTAGCTAATTTGTTCATCGTTTTATGCCCACATATATTTTGTTATAAAGTTGTTGCCACTGTTCGCATTCAAATCCTAGAGTTTGTTAATAAAAAATTTGTAAGTTTCATTATGAAATACAAATAGCGCTGTTGTTTGTTCGCGTTATTGGTTTCTGATTCATTATTATAAATTTTTTGCCACATTTAATCGACTAAAATTGAATAGAGGTGAAATATTGGATGGAACTTGAGCTTTTACGACCATTTGATTAGAAAGACAAAAATCATCAAAAACTTCGTGCCATTGTTGCTGATATGACGAGAGAGAATTTTGGTTATTTTTGTATAGAAATTTTTATGTGGGTTCTATATCGCATCCGACTGAAAAATGTATGACTAGGAATCGTATTTTTTGCATCGTTATTAGAGAAGGATTACAGCGGTATCGTTGTCTCTGTTGTTAGATGCATTATTGTCAATCTAACTTAACTGGCATCGGGTACTTCTGCTAGTTTAATACAAAGTAAAGTGTAGCATATTTTATTAAAATATTTAACGATATATCTTGATATGTATACATATGTAGTTTATGTATTACAATTTTACTAGTTTTTAGTGTATTCTGCTCATTTCATCTATGTTTTATGGCATGTGCTCTTTCATTAAATAACTGCTATACAGTTTCAAGTCTGAACATGCAAGCTTTCAGACCTCTATCTGCTATGCGTTTTTTCCATGGCCCATAACCTGTTTTCAAGTTATGCGCGAAAATAAGTAAATAAATAACATAAATCAAACAGTGCAGGTTTTGATAGAATGTTACGAAATTTATATATATATTCATATTACTGTTATATTCCTTATTCTTATTTCTTATTTACTATGAAACTTAGTTCTGAGCAAAATTTTATTATCAATATTTTATACACCAAATGAAAACAGCACATTAAATCTGGCTGGAATCTTTTAGTAAAACTTTTCTCACTAATAATAATCACAACCGCAGTATCGTAAACACTATCTTCATTTTCACTGATTAGGAGATCAACACATTAGACGATCCCTAGTTAATGAAGTTAAGTCATAGTTCTTAGAGAAGAGCTTGGGTTTCATTGCACGAGCACAGCTTCCTCGAATAATCTGCCCAGGGATAGGCTTTGGTGCAGGAGTGGAGGTGAAATTGGCAATTGGTGGTGAAATAATGGGCAGAAGCCATAGTAAGTTACAGTCGCATTCGATAAAATTACCTGTAAATAAAAGATTTATACTTTCATTAGTGTTTATGAATGTTTTTAGATATTTATCACTTGCGAGCATAAAATGGGCTTAACATGTAAGTAAAAGTTGAAAGATGGAACTGTAAGTAATGGCTGAACGTATAATTAATTTTATAAAGCTATACTAGAGTGCATTAATAAGCTGTGAAAGAAATGTAAATGTAGCGGCTGTAAGAAATGTAACGTAATGTAAGTAACGGCTGAAGGTATAATTAATTTTATAAAGCTATATTAGCAGTTACTAGCTTGAAATATAGGGAATTAAACGTAAAATAATTAGTAGATGACCTGAAATTATGCAATTCAACCTAAATTTAGCGTATATTCTTCGGAGGGAAAATATTAGATTTTGCTGCAGGAGCTGAGAGACCTATGTTTGAATGCCCTCGAAATCGATGAGGCTGTATTCAAAAGCTGCGCCAAACTAAGATTGTTTTTTTAACTAATTTTAAATTTTACACTGGAGTATTTCTCTGACAGTAGTGCATGATTATTTAGAATTTTACGACTTGACATAAAATTTATTTCTTGATTTTCAAATTATTGATTCTATTTATAGTCATAATTGTCAATAAAAATGGCCTCCTTGAAATAAGATATTGCCGCGAATTTCTGCAAATATTTAAATCCTTTTGAGTGCATTATTATGATATTGTGTATTGCTTTATTCATTTATTTGTTTAATTTTTACATTTAGGGAAATACGTTTAGGATTTATTTTGAGCGTAATCGAATTTGCAGCTGCAAGTTTTGTATTTAACTGTGTATTTCTGGTATAGCATTGTAGATTCTTCAATTCTGTATCCAACGACCTATAAATTTTTAAAATACTCAACTAGAAGCTATCTATACGGCAGAAAATTCCTGCTCCGCACGAATCATGCATCATTGGGCTGGCTTTTAAATTTCAGGAATCTTGAGGGTCAACTAGCAAGGTGGATACAAAGACTCCAGGAATATGACATCACTATGCGTCATCGGATGGGATCATCGCACGAAAATCCCGACGCCCTCTCTAAAAGAACTTGCCCAGAAAACTGCCGATAATGTTCCATGGTCGAAGCTAAATACCAGCTGCTTAATCCAGTCGCACGACAAATTGCAATATCGACATCGGCTGATCCAGACTCATGGAGTGACAAAGAATTCAGGAAAGACCAGCTAGAAGACCGTGACATTAAACCCATAATTGATTTAATGGAGGCCTCAAACAGGAAACTTACTTGGCAGAACATTTCGAGTTATAGTCCCACGACAAAACAATATTGGGCTTTCTGGGTGTCAATGTACATTCCAAACGGCGTTTTGTATCGGAAATTCGAGTCGGATGATGGAACGACATTCCGATGGCAATTGATGCTTCCACGATCCCGGATGTTCTTAAAGAACTACATAGCAGCCCTACGGGAGGTCACTTCGGAATAATTTAGATCTTTCAGAGAGTTCGTGAGCGCTTCTACTGGAATAATGCAAAGGACGACGTGCAAAAGTGGTGCCTGGCAGGCCGGAAAGGACCGAAGAAACGCAGCCGAAACCTACAGCGTTACAATGTAAGAGCACCTTTTGAAAGTATCGCTTTTGACTTCTTAGAACCTCTGCTAGAAGCTGCTGATGGCAACAAATACATCCTCGCTGTCATTGATTACTTCACCAAGTGGCCTGAGGTGTATACTATTCCTGATAAAGAGGCTGTCACAATGGCAGATATGATCATACAGCACTGGATTTCCAGGTTTGGAGTGCCTCTTCAGTTACATTCAGATCAGCAGCGGATGCCTTTACATCCGCAGTCGGACGGCTTGGTAGAGGAGTTTAACCTAACCATTCTTAATAACCTCTCCTTAGTAGTTTCCAGAAACCAATGAGACTGGGATGAGTAGTTACCACTGTTTTTACAGACTTACCAAAGTGTAGTCAACGAGACTACCGGCTATTTCCCATTTCAAATGCTCTTCGGTCGTGACCTTCGTCTGCCATATGATCTTTTGTTTGGTCGCCCTCCGGATGCACCTTATTAGTACATTCAAGATCTCCAGGCCCGGTTTGAAGCGGTGCACAACTTTGCATGAGAGCGAGTCAACTTGGCGACGGAGAAAATGAAGACCCGATACACCAGAGCTACTGGACATCGTTTCAACGAAGGAGACAAGGTGTGGTTGTGGAATCTCACTCGACGAAAAGGACTCTGTCCGAAACTACAATCAGCTTGGGATGGTCCATACACGGTCGTAAAGAGGTTGAACAACGTCGTGGGTCGGATCCGTGTCATTGAACTCTAAAGTCGTTCATTACGTCAGGTTAGCTCCTTACTATGGCCATAGTACGTAGTGTATATAATTGCAAATAGTAATATAAATAGTATAAGACTATGGTCCTTTTCCTGTTTAAATTTGATAGTATTTGATTTGTATTTGGTGTTTGGTGTGCTGAAATTTACTTTGCAATTATTGTTTAGTTTAGTTTAGTTTAATGTAATGTTTATTATTGCACTGATGGCTTAGTTGCAAGTTTGTCTTCCTGCACAGGTATTGTATTGCTCGGGACGTGCAGTCCTTGGGAAGGGGGCAGTGTTACGGATTTTTTATTTAGCTATTTATTTAGAATTGTAATTTATTTTTTTCCCGTGCAACGCAGACGAATTTGAAGAGAAAGCTACGTCGGAAAAGTAAAAATACAAGACTGCGCGCATTTAATATTTAATAAATAAATATCTCGTAATTGCTGTTGCCATCCAGAAAAATCGAGATATTTTAAGATTTTGGCAGAATGCTCTCGTGAATAATTAGTAAGCTTATAAAAGCCGAATTAAAACACCTCAGCTCATTGCTGTTGTTTAAGCGAACTGTTGTTTACTTAATGCTGTTATTGATCGTAGCGAATTCGCTGTGAGATTGCATTAACTTTCTCCGTTTTGAATTGAGTTCTGTTTAACGATTGAGATATTGTGATATTGTAGGAATATCTCTGAGGAAATATTTCAGCATTTTGTTTTATTTCTTGTGGAAAGAATAAATGTTTTTAACTTTTTATCAACGTGTGCATCCAATGCATTACGAACCCATATGTACGCAACGATATATAAATACCGCTGTTTTTAAATTGAATTTATTACTTGAGATCGTTTAGTTTCTGAAAAATGTCTGCCGATACTGCTGGAAGTAAAGCATAGAAACTGTGCCAAGTAGTACTGCTGGTACTTATGTATTAAAGCAACCAAGTCACCAAATTTTCAAAATGTGCCTAAGTCTTGGAACCATGCGCAACACCATTCTTCTGGCAACCATCCTCATGACAATCCTTCTGTGAAGCAACCCTGCCATTTTGGTGTGCGTTCTTTTTAGCTGTACTCCAAGTTACAACCATTTTTATACATAAATCATGATTTTGCCCCTTAGTTTTAAACTATGACTTTGTGGAATGTGCCAGCAATGGAATGAGCTGCGATAAAATTTCTGCAAGAACACAGAATTTTGCTGACATGTTTCTAAATGGAATAGCGTAGAAATGCGGCCGCCCAGCCGGGGTAGTGGGTTAGAGACGCTATCTGCTGTACTAAAGGGCTCGAGTTCGAATCCCGGAGAAAGCATGGATATGTGTAAAAGTATAGTGCCCGTGCGCCATGGAAGCACTTTAAATATGCGGCGAGCTGAGAGTCCTCTTCAGAGGTTGGTGGTAGAGGAAGATATGTGGGGAACCTTCGAACTTATGTCGTCCCCGGGGGTGCTCTCCATCAAAATTGGGACCTGGGGGCGGAACTGAGGAAAGTCATACTGTCACCTATATGGTGTTCAAGGCTCTTGCCAATGACAGAAGGAATCTTGCACTCCGTGCAACGATGAATTTCGTGAACTTGTTCTGATTTTACTGTCAGACAAGTGAGGTAAGTCACAACAACAACAACTTGGAAATGTGTCCTCCAGAACCGCTGTTGGCGAGAAGTGCCGGAAGCCTAACCTCCGCTATTCTCTGATATTTTTTAAGCGAAAACCGATCGCTGTTTACTTCGAGACATAAATGACACAAAAAAATTACAGAAAGATTTTGAAGAAGAATGCCAGTGTTTTATTCTTTTTAATGTATCAAATAAGTGATTTTGAAAAAGAGCAACAAGATCAGATATTTTATTTTTGTTAGGTTAAAATATAACAATATCGTCTTTTAAAATGACGTTCTTAAACTTCGCGCTCTTGGAATCCTTCTTAACTTTTGCATGTAGTAATAAATAGTCCATGCCTTTACATGCTTAGAGTCCATGCCTTTACAGAGATTTGAAAAGCTGCTAGGCGCGGCTTTTAATCACGTTTATAACTTTGACAGCATCCTGAAGAACAGCGCTCAACTTCATTGCTGATTTTTTTCTTCTTTTTTTGCTGAGAGAGTCTGTCAGTAACTCAGATAGTATGGAACAGTTACTGATCATTATCAACAGCTGTTACAAATGATTTAAAACCTAAATTTTCCCACGTCATAAATTTTGCACTATCTGCGCGTACTCCAATGCAAATTTTCCAATCTAAACCTCCAGTTTTAAAAAATTCGTCGACTATGTGCGTCTTCCTCTCTTAGATGTTCTTCCAAACCGCGACAAAATAAAAATTCTTCATGTAAGTGTTCTTTATATATGTATCTGGCATACACTTACAAGTGATATTTTTGAAACATCAGTTCTTTCGTCCAACTGAACTGCAATTTTTTGCTTTCTTTAAATTTACTAATAATTTGCTTTAATGGGTCTTTGCTGGTTTCAGAAGTTCTATTGGTGGATGGGTCGTTGGACAAAGAAATTTTCGGAATTCCATCGCCCTTCGTCAAGTATTTTTACCATTTTAATGGCAGAAGATACAAGATCTTCTTCAGTGGTGTATGAGTTTTTATTTTTAGAAATTAGATATGAAACTTCGCTTAACGCGAATAAACGTTTCTAGCTAACAGTCATAAATTTCTCAAAATATCGTTTTCCTTTCTCTGAAGATTTTAACAGTCGTTCGAAATATTTTTTTGGCTTACTGACGTACGAAGAATGTTTGGATTTAAGATGCCTTTTTAATTTTAATGATTTTTTACTTTTCATATCCCAAACATTATTGCAAATTAAACAAAGAAGATGTTCATTGCCATAACAGTTCCTGAAAATAAAGCCATATAGCAGAAAATGTCGCAGCGTAGTTTCTTTTTCGCATTTCATATGCCTCTTTCTGACTACTAGATCCCGCTTGAAGAAATTTCGTAGCATTGTCATCCGAGACATTATCTCTAGTACTCCGGTTCAATCATTTATCCTTAGATAAAAATGCTTTTATCACAAAATATGAACAAAATTACATTTTTCATAATAATTGTTCAAAATGTGCCCGTGCGCCATGGAAGCACTTTAAATATGAGGCGAGCTGAAAGTCCTCTTCAGAGGTTGGTGGTAGAGGAAGATATGTGGGAAACCCTCGAACCTGTGTCGCCTCCGGGGGTGCTCTCCATCAAAATTGGGACCTGGGGGCGGAACTGAGGAAAGTCATACTGTCACCTATATGGTGTTCAAGGCTCTTGCTAAAGTACTTTCTTTAGTCGAGCAAAATGGCCAAACACAGTGCTCTATTGTTACACACTTTTTGTGATGAAACAGAAACAACTGGTTTAGTTTACATGATTATGGCAAAGTAGGCAAGGGCTATCTGCTTCAGGACAGGGATGCCTTCATGAAAGAGTTTCTAGGGGAAACTGGCTTGTATCCATGTTATACATGAGAAAATCACGAAAACGTTCATGCAATAACCCCGTTCGCCTAGAATCAAACCCAGATTGAACTACCAGTGTTCAGTAACTTAACCTGTCGGCCCGTTAACAACTGACTGCACTATAAAAGTGTTGTCACCGCACTGATCACTGCGGCACCAACTTTATTCTCGGCACGCCTATGTGGCTCAGGGATGTTACATATTATACGTCTGATGTATATTTTGATTCCGAAATAACTTAGATGCTGAAATTGGAGTGCGATACTCCT
>KK115140.1:102024-122554 GCA_000611955.2 Stegodyphus mimosarum
ATGGCATGATTCAAGTCGCTGTGAATTTGTGAATTTCTCACAAACCATGGAGCATTTACCACAGAGCGAAGGATCTTATTTTGTATTACATCTAATTTTTTACGTTCCGTTTTGTTAGCAATTGCCCATGCAGGGCATGCATACAGTAGAATTGGCCGAATAAGGAATATATAAAGCATCTTCTTGATTTATGGGATAAATTGAATAGAAGATTTCCCTGAATTTATGAAATATAAGAATAAATGATTTCCCTGAACTAACGAATTTATAACAAAGTATGCGCTGAGATTCTGTACCGAGATCAAAATAAATAAATAAAATCTGAGAGCTTTCAGATTTTATGTTACGCCCAAAAGGTTTTTTTCCCCCCATTTACAGACACATACACGTTTCGGGAGCATATTGGCTAACGCCACATTGTGCTAAAAATATTTATAAAAAACATAGCTTTAAAATTTCTGATAGATAGTCTCGCGCGTTGGAGATAAAAATATTTTATTGCTTACAGTGTTGCCACTGCTCGCTTTGAAATTGTTGAGTTTCTTAATCAAATATTCGTTAAAGTTTTACAAAATATGAAATAGATACTAAAACAAATTCTAAATTCGGGCTTCCAGGTGTCGATGATCGGGTGGAACACTATGTTATTCAAAATTTGATGATTCTAGGCACTGTTGCTTTTTCACAGTGCGAGAATCATAAATACTTTCATATAGATGCTTCATTATTTAGTTTCTTTAAATAAAGTACAGAGTAATAATACTTAATGGCAACAATTTTTGAAAAGTGATTCTGAGATTTAAAGTGATTCGAAGTAAAATGCCGTTTTGAGACTAATATCTCTTCTGGGCTAGCGCCCATTTGGGCTGAAATTTTTTTTTTTTAAATCTGATGTGTACACCACATGACTTGATTGCACGGAATATTCAATTATACGTATTTTTTTGCTGCATTTCCTTTAAACTTATTTCCTCAAATTTCATTACGCAGTTCTTATTCAATTAATTCAGTTCTCGGCAATCCAAAAATACATAAAACCTCAAAATATCTTTATAAAAAATTGAAAAATATAGAAAAATATAAAACACCAAATACAGTTAACAAAATTAAAAAAAAAAGAATTTTTGCAATTAAAATTAAAGTTTCTACCCCAAAACAAGCAATTCAGCTAGCGGGCAAGAAAGCAGATTTTCGGTGCACAAAATAGAAAGTTTACTTTCGTTCCATTCGGCGAAAAGACACTGAAGGTGCAGAAGCTGACTTAATTCACTATTCTGCTAAGTTTCAAATGTAAATAAGCATGGCAGCTATGGTAAAAAAAGTATGCTTAGCCGCATTTAAATAATTTTTAAATTGTTGATAATTCTACAACGATTGCATACAGCTTAACTAAAGGCATAAAAATTTTAATGGGGAGATAAGAACAACATAATTTATAAGGTATATCTCCCACATTCTTAGCGTGCCTTCGTGGTGTAATGGTCAGCACACTGAGCCGGTATTTCAGAGGTCCGCGGTTCGATTCCCGGCGAAGGCGTTGCATATTTTTCATCTCTCTTGTTCAAAAAAAAAATACCTAATGTCTCTACACTGGCGCCCGAACTAAAAGGGTTGTGGATGATGACTCTCCACACCCAGGATTTGGCGACTAGGTCCCCTAAAACCCTAGTCGCCCTTTAAAAAGGGGAGTATATAAGGTATATCTCCCACATTCTTAGCGTGCCTTCGTGGTGTAATGGTCAGCACACTGAGCCGGTATTTCAGAGGTCCGCGGTTCGATTCCCGGCGAAGGCGTTGCATATTTTCCATCTCTCTTGTTCAAAAAAAAAATACCTAATGTCTCTACAAATTAAATCATATAAGAATAAAAAAAGCTGAGTTCAACATATAAGAATAAAAAAAACCTGAGCTCACTGAGCCGAATAACAGAGCGATATATAATAGAATAATATATATATACTTTTCATACTAATATGATAGAATAATGTATATATATACCTTTGGTGCAGCCGATTGCAACCAAAAAGGGTGGTGCACCACTACATGTTACAGCAGTCCTATATACGAAATTTCAACGTTCTGAGGCCACTCATTTTTGAGTTGTGCGAGATACATACATATGTACGTCACGAAAAAATCTCTTCTGAATCCATTTTAAATCCCTTTTGCAACCCGCTTTGGAAGAAAGTGTTCTTTATTCTGTTCTAACGTACAGATGTCACCCAAAAATATCGTTAAATTCCATTCGACGGTGGTCAAAATAGATATTTTTACTAAATTATGATACCCGAAAATATTCGCCTCGATTACAAAGATTTTGAACAATGGAGCTTTTAAAATGGACTAAAAGTAGAAACATAATTAATGATATAGTTTAATGGGAAATAACAGATTAAATAAATCCATTTGCAGAATTCATCTACAATTTTATATCGCAAATGAAAGCAACCATGATAAATTAAAAAAGATAATAGCTTATACATTTGACACTGCAATTAAATTAATAGATTTGGTTATTTAGGCGTCCTACGCTTTTATTATTCACAGTGTAAAATTATGAATGAATTCTCTGCAAAGAATTATTTAATATACAATGCTCATTTAAATTATATAATAAATTGTTTTGTCCTTTTAATGGAGTAAACATCGTATCCATTTTAAATAAAAAGTTTACTATATAAAAAAAAACTTTTTAATTCTATTTTCAGTCCAAAGCGGCAATTTGCCCAGAAGATTTAATTCATTAGATTAATTTCATTTTTGCATTTTGCGTTGATTCACTACAAGCGTTGCTCCACTTTTCAAATTATTGCTACCAAATATTGTCGCCCTATATTATATTTAAAAAAATTAAATAATGAAGGATCTGCATAAACGTATATATATTTCTCGCATTGTGATGAAACAGCGGTACCTAGAGCCATCAAATTTTGAATAAGGTAATCCTCCTGGGAACATGGACATCTGGAGGCCCAAATTTGAAATTTGTTTTGTTACCGATTTCCTATTTTGTAAAACTTTAACGAATTTTTTATTGATAATTTCAAGAATTTCAAAGAGAGCAATGGCAACGTTGTACAGAAAAAGCATTTTTATCCCCAGCTCGCGAAACTGTGTATAGGAAATTCTAAAGATATGCTCATTTTAAAATTATTTTGCGATATTGCTCTTGAACTGAATTTTATGGTTTAAGTGCTAAGGACATGATATTTAATAAATAAAGGTAACACACAAAATGTTAAAAAAATTCCCCTTTAGATGGCAATGAATTATAAAAACATTACGAAATAAAGAAAAATAGCTGAATGTCATTCAGAGAATAAAGAAATCGCTTTGAATATTCAGTTTCGCAAATGGAGCGAATGATAATGTTACAGGAAGTATTTTACTTAAGGCCGAAGTGAAAACGAGTATCTCCAATTCGTCATGAATTTCGATACGATGGTAAATGGAAAATGCTTCTTAATTCTGTCTACTTCAGACTCCAACGCATTTAAAAAAAATATTGTAGAAAATCTCCCAAATGATATTTTTTATCATTCTTGTTTTAAAAGAAGCAAGAGTTTGTTTTATAATCGGGGAAAATTTCAAAACTTTAGATCCGATACATTTTAAAGCGTTGAAATTTAAAGATCATAAGCGTCAAGTAGTGTAAAAAGTGTACCAATTTCCAAAAATTTGTCGAAAATTCAGAAATTAAGTTGCGGTTTTCATAGATGTTTCGTTAAAAAGATTTTATTCCGTTCCATTCGATGGTGTGAACAGTAAAATTTAAATATGCTTAGTTCGTTCGTCAAATGAAGATACGTACGAAAACTCCTTTAAACATTAAATTAAAAAAAACTAAATTTAATTTTGGAAAAATTGCTTATCCATATTGCAATCCCGTCGAAAAACAGTATACGTACAAAATTTCAGCTTGATAGGTTATCAGGAAGTAGATTCAGAATCAATGACAAAATTTCACCTACAGTGACACACCACGAGTGAACTAAATAAAAACTTATATTAAGCACATTAAGCAATTACCTCAAATCAAGATGTTCCAATTGGCCAGCAGGTGTAGCAAATATAGCTCTTGAGACAGATTCCAGGAGGTTGTGCGACAGGTTCACATGTTTTAGCAAAGGTGAATTGTGGAAAGCGTTAGCTTCGATCTTTTCAATGCTGTTATAGGATAGAATAACGGTGGTCAAGTTTTCAGGAGGTTTCTGAAAGGCCGATGCTGTAACAACACTCAAGCGATTATAAGAGAAATCTATCACTTCAATACGGGGAAGAGAATCCAGACCACGGGTGTTGATACTTCCGGCCATGTCGTAAGTGAGAGCACCGGTCAGATAGCAGCGAGACGCAGTAAACCAAACAAGACTGTGAACTTGCCCTTTAAAAGGATTCCCATACCAGATGAAATCTCCTGATAATACAGAATTGAGAACCTAAATTAAGAAAATTTTATTTTGATAATTTTGCCACAAATAAGTATTTGTGTTACTTCTTTTCTCCAAAAGAAGTTTCGAAAAGACTGGGCAGTGCGTTCGAGAAGCAGATTTCATTTGTTATTACATCCTAACCTTAAAGTAAAGATCATATGAGGGTCATATTAGCGATAACATATAAAAATTGTACTTAACTATCACTTTGAATTCCTCTTTGTGTTTCACATGAGATACAACAAAGTTAATTTGTAAAAACTACGTGGAAAGCAGTTTTTTGGTTATTTTGATTGGTACATCTTGTTTGGTCATTTCAATCGAATGCGTATTTCAAACCGGTTCGAACTCTAAAATAAATATATCACCTGTAAAATCCAAACCGGTTCGAACTCTCACCTGTAAAATCACTAACACATCTTCAAGAATCAGATGCAAATTTCAGGAAGTAACCAGATGACACCGATAGTACGTCACAATGACGAGAGTGTAAGAGAGTGATATATAAGGAATACAGGCAAAGAAGTAAAATTGTTCGCAGGCGCTTTATAAGCATTTCAGTGCAATAACCGAATAGTTATGACACAAAGGACGCATTTGGATGATTTTTACGTGGTAGAATTATCGGCCGTCTGGAATGTGGGCGTACCCAACTGGAAGTAGCAGACGAACTTGGAATTGCCCAGAGTGTCATCTCCAGGCTTTGGAAACGATTCCAAGATGATGGCAATGTGAGTAGACGTTACAGCACAGGTCGCCCCAGAGTTACAACGCCGAATGAGGACCGGTACTTGGCAGTTACTGCCAAAAGAAGCAGGCGGAGCACAGCCTCAGACCTGTCTCGTCAGCTCTCTTCAGCCACTGATACGACAATTTCAAGGCAGACCGTGTACAGACGCTTAGGGCAGATTGGTCTATATGCTCGTAGACCTGTCAGATACGTTCCACTTACTGCAACTCACTGTCGCCTGCGGTTAGCCTGGAGTAGAGAGCATGCATTGTGGACACCACAACAGTGGGCTTGTGTGATGTTTTCCGACGAGTCCAGGTTTAGCTTGCAGTCTGATTCTCGCCGGACTTTCATATGGCGAGCTCCAGGTACCCGTTACCACCAAGAAAACATCATTGAACAACACCGTTATGGTGGCGCAGGAGTGCTCATTTAGGGTGGAATTATTCTGGGTTCCAGAACTGACCTGCATGTTCAAATTGGAACCATGACAAGCCAAATCTATCGGGACGTCATTCTGGAACAACACGTACGTTTGTTTCGGGGCGCCATGGGCATACAATTTGTGTTTATGGATGGCAACGCCCGTCCTCATGGTGCAAACATCGTAAGCGAATGCCTTCAATCGGAGGATATCACTCGTATAGACTGGCCAGCATTCTCATCGGACTTGAATCCAGTAGAGCACCTGTGGGACACTTGGCCGACGAATTGCAGCCCGTCAACCTCCTCCTACATGTCTACCGGAACTTCAGAGAGCATTGCTTTTTAAGTGGTCCCCAAGATCAGATCGATAATTTGATACTCAGCATGCCTAGGCGTTGTACGGACTGTATTGCATTGTCTGGGAGACATACAATGTATTAACAATCGTTCCAACCATGTAATATTGGTTTTTTGTAAATAGTTTTTTTTTTTTGTAATTTGCGCCAGGGAGAAAAAATCGCTAATTTTTTTAATAATGTCAAAGATAGCATCGTTTTTTGCTCTTTGCCTTTTGTTTAATAAATAAGCTTTACAAATAAGTCAAATTTGTTTTGCTTCTAACTCTTCCTTTGCCTGATTTTGCATTATCCTTAATTTATGGACATCGAGTGTAGCTCACCGAGAGCACAAGATACGGGCAGAAACGGTCCTATCGGACCTTTGTGGTAATTGTTATTACCAAATTCTCAACAACTTTGGCGACTTTTCCGAAACTTCGGTGATACGTATTTTCAAAGCTTTAGGACCGATTTTTTCTGAAGCTTCTAGAAAATAGTGCAGCTTCATATAAATATGGGTTCGTGAGCCAGAAAGTTAGTTAGCTGTTAGTCAGATGTGAGAGTTTGCGTTTCAAAGAGCGTTAGCTGAATTGGGTTTTACAATTTGTGACAGATTTTGGCAGTATACGATACTTTTTATGTGTTGAGGAGGAACTGTTTAATATCTGCCTTCTCCTGAAGCTATTTGGTGTTATTTCATTTGCTTTGTATCATTATTATTTATAATAAATATTCAATTATTTTCTGTAGACATCCGGGAACCTGTAGCTTGCAACAATGTATAGTTTGGTCAAACGAAAAAATGAGAATGGCATTAAAATTTTTTCTAGTGAAGATACAGAATAAACCATCTATTTTCAAATGCACCTTATCGGATATTACGGGATAGAAATAGATTTATGCCATCACTCAACGAGGAAGAACCATGTGCACCATGGTGATATATAGCATTAGCTCGTCTCCAGTCAAATGACAAGTATGTTTGATAATATGCTGCCTGAAAAGGTTGATCGATGTTAAGATGCTTGCCGTATATGAAGCAAATTTTGTTTTGTATGCAGAAGGGGTACGTCCCAAGAACGACGAAACTCAGGCTTCTATTAAGGTTGCGAAAATCTATTTAGATATTTCAATAAAACGCTACTATTACATCTTTCTACTATTACATTTAATGAAACAAAGGGACGAATGACTTAAAGTGGATTCTAGGTTAAATTCTGCAGCTGAAACACTGTTTTCAAGCAGCACACTCATCACACACATTCTTCCGCAGGCTAGAGGCGAAACCAATGCTACATATCGAACTATCGCACATGATTATTCCTTCTTGGCTAATGTGCTCACTTCTTCCTTGCCTACAACACTGTGTTCGATTAAGGCTGCATTTAAAATGAATAGAAATTTCATATACTCATGACGAAACTTTTCTACCTCCATCTTTACATTTTTACCTGACCTAACAAAATATTTTTCTGAGTAAATGATGGAGTATTACGAACATAAACTTCAACATTTTGAAGTTAATTCCTATTCAGAAAAAATAAAATGAGAAGTGTTATGAAGTTATATTTTTAAAAAAGTTAAAAGACTACATTTTTGGCAAAAGCTTTAATTTCAGTATGTTTTAGAGTTTTTATTTTTAAGCAGAAGACAACAGAATTTCAAAGTACTCACCTCAAACTGCTTTATTCGCATGTTCTGAAGCCAATTGTTCGGTAATCTGGCCAAAGTATGTTCTTTGCTCGGGGGAACTTCTGTAAGGATTAATTTATCCACCAGTTTTCTGTTCAGAGCCGATGGAATTGTTTCTTCTAAAGCAGCCAAAATCTTGGATACTTTACATTCTACTACTGTGTAAAATGATCCATTGTTCAGTTCTTCTGGAAACTGTGTTGGAATTTTAACTGTCGTCAAAATAGATTTTGTGGTCAACTCAGTCGGCGGTGTTCTAAACCTCGCATTATATTCGGGAGACGCCTCCTCAATTAATGTGCGAATGCAAGTACAGAAGGGTAGCTCTGCCTTTGGTGGGCAAGGATCACCTGCCCAAATTGAGGTAGAACAAAAAAGAACAACTGCTGCAAAAAGAGGTCATATGAATTGCACGAATCTTATTTCAGATGTATACATATATCTTTTATCCACAAAACAGTTACAGGCTAAAGTTTTGAAACTGTTACCTTGTAAGGTTTTAGTTAAACTAACAAAGTTTTATTTTAATTTATACTTTTCTATCTGTCTTTAAGCTGTCACGAAGATGTTTGCCAAGAATATGCACCGAACACTCAGTCCTGACAACCTTTAATAACTCTTATAACTCTAGATAACTCTACTTAACTCTTATAGTCCGAAGGTACTGAATTACATGTGTAAATCTGTACTTTCCCATTAAAGACAGCACCTCTCCCCCCTCACATAAAAATTAAAATTCCCCCCTCCAAAATAAAAATATTGTACATAAATAAAAAATTATAAAGAAAAATATTGTACATAAAACTGCCTTCATTTCCCTTCTGCATGAAATACCGACGCAAAGTTTCAACGCATTTCCTCGCATCCTGTGTTGTCACTGATGTCACCTCGCATACTGTTCCATCAACTTATTAGCGGCATCGTCATCCTCACTTTCTTGGTCTTTCTTTCTTGATTCTGTCGTGTGTTTTGTTGCAACTCGATCAACGATTGCAGCGTCGTAATCTTCATCTTCATCGTAGCATTGAAGCTCGTTGTCGATGGATAAAATTTCTTCGCAATTTTGTACCTGTTGAAGTTCCACATGTCCGACATCATTTTCACTTACAATGAGCATGCCCACATCCATTTCCAAAACTAAGTGCTTAAAGCCACAGTGAGAAAAACATTTCTGAATTGTCTCACAGCTTACTTTTCGCCAGCTGTCGGCCACAGATGTAACTGCCTGTAAGATACTGACCTTTGCACTGACTTCGATGGCTTTTGACGATGACGTCCGCAAACCTTCTTCAATTGCTTCATAGATGTAATTAACCAACCTTGCACGATAAAGGGTCTTCAAATTTTTGATGATGCCCATGTCCATTCACTGGACAAAAACTGTGGTCGTAGGACGTAGAAATTCCAGCTGGATGCTCTTCAAGCAATCTAAATGAGGATGTGCTGCACAATTGTCAAGAAGAAGCAGCACTTTTCTCGACTGGCGCTGTAGCTCTGTGAATCACTCCTTCAGCCATTCTTTACAACGTTCAGAGGTCATACACGCATTTCTCTTCGCACGATACGCAACTGGTTAACTGTCCATCCTAAGTCCTTTAAAGCAGCAGGGCTTAGTGCTTTTTTCTATAACCAACAGCTTCCTCTTGTCCGTTCCTGACATGTTTGAGTAGCACAAGACAGTTGCGCGATCCATCGCTTTCTTGGAGCCAGCGCTTTCTTGGACTTAACGAGCCGTCTCGTGTAGCACGATAATACAGCCCAGTTTCATCAGCATTGTAGATGTCATCTGCTGAAAAATTTTGAAGAAGCTCGGGCAGCTTTGTTGATTACCATTCCTCAGCACCAGCACCGCCAGCCCTTTCTTTCTCGTCAGGTACTTTCTTTAATTTTATGTCCTGTCTAGATTTCGATCAAGATAACCAAACGGCTGTACCTTTAAAGTCATAGTGGCCAGCTTCTTAACGAGTTCTTCTGCTTTGCATTTTAACATCGAGCCGCTTACTCCCCAGCTCGTCCAGTAACAATAGCAAACCATTCATTAAGGTCTTCATCGACGTCTGGATCCTTGCCTTCACTCTTCCGTTTTTTGAAAGTTTCTCCTCGTCCTTCACATTGCGCAGATTCTTCTCGCAGCTCATCCTCTTGTTTTTATCAAGCGCGAAATTATGGTCTTTGCCAATCCGGTAATCTTCACTAACCGACTCTGACTAGTGTTTCGTGGTTGTTGCTTGATCTTATCCAGGAAACCATTTTTTTCAGCTAACGTCAAATCCCGTCGGGGCATTTTGGCAGGGGAGGCAAGAAACGCGCACAGTTCACTGACTAAAGTGGTCTGAAGAAACCTTGGTGTTTTGGTGTCAAGATGTTGAGGTCAACAGGGAGTTATATGATCGCCATTCAAAGCTTTGGCACTAAAATCATTCCCAAAAGTGGTGAAATGATAGCTTTGTCGTGTAAACTTTAATTATGATTGACAGGTGGAGCCGGTTGTTCATTTCCTCGACCAATAACCTCGCAGGCGGCTACTGGTGGCTCTGTTTTAAGAAAGGTCAAAGAAAATGGTGTGCTTGTTCACCTCCCACTGGTTTTGCTCTTGTCACGCAATTTAAGGAATTCCTAACCTCTGATAAAGCATTCTTCTGGAGAGCGCAGTTACAGATCCTTCTATATGTCGCTGACCACCTGTACATCCGCTGTACGTGGTCGACTTGTGGCTTCTGTTTCTTATTCGCTCTCACGTTTGTTGGTCCGATTAAACGGAATTTTGGTTAAAATAAGCGAATAAATAATATTAGGCTTATGTACTATCTACTTTATAAACTGAAACAAATTTACCATAAAGGATTTGTTTCGGTTCTTCAGGATTCTGTCTGAAAAAGCGTCTGGTCCGATTATGAGGTGGTCCAATTAACCAGATTCGACTGTATTTGCACTAACGGCTGAATTAATGAATCCGTAGCCAACAGTATCGAAGATAATCGTGTGTCCAGAAATGAAGAGATATGCCAGTCCTCGAAAGCTGTATAATATTTCATCAATTAGTCAGTGAAACATTGTTGTATTAGACAACGCTTAGTATAAAATTCCCTATCATTTATTTCCATTTTATAGTAACAAAGGAATTTCCGCCTCTTAATGAATATGCATTGAGAGATTATTAGTATGTTTATGGATTTGAAGGCTATTTTTAGGGCAAATTGCAACTGCAAAAACTCAGCAAAAAGACCAAAAAATTGACTCTAAGGTTCAACTAAGGTTAGGCGACTAAAAGAAAGGTTCTAGGAATTTTCAGCGAGAGGATTTCAAAATTGGACAAGGCAAACAATATATATCCAGCACATGCAAATGAAAATTGTTTTTCAATAGCCTCCCTCTCCTTTTCGGTTTCTTTTAAAAAAGCGTATGTTGTCGATTAGCTAGGCATTAAAAATTTTGCATGTTCATAAAATTTTCAAATGATATATCCATCTAGTGAACATTTTATCCATGTAGTGAGCATTTATTCAATCGTATATCCATGTAGTGAGCATTTATGCAATGGTATATCCATGTAGTGAGCATTTATTATTATTTATTCCCCTCAAAAATTATAAAACTGAATTAAAATGGATTCTGAAGAGATTTTTTTCGTGGCGTCTCTGAGTATTTACGTAACTATGTATCTCCCATATTGAAAAACGAGCAGCCTCAGAACGTTGAAATTTTGCATAAAGGACTGCTATAACATATAGATGTGCACCTGCTATTTTGGTTGGAATCGGCCGACCAAAAGTATATAAATGTATATATATATATATTGTTGCATGCGTACGAGTTCGCAATGGATTGAACGCACAAATCGTTAAATAGCTAATGAAATTTATTCTTTTCACAATAAATAAAGCAAAATGCTGAAATATTTCCTCAAGTATATTCGTACAGTATCACAATATCTCAAACGTTAAACAGAACTCAATTAAAAACAGAGGAACTAATTCAGTCTCACAGCGAATTCGCTACAATCAATAACAGCATTGAGTAAACAACAGTTCGCTTAAAATAGCTACAACTAAGCTGAGGTGTTTTAATCTGGTTTTATAAGCTTTTTAATTATTCACTAGACTATTCTGGTAAAACCTATTTTCTAGATTTTTCTTGATTTTTGTGGATGGCAACAGCAATTACGAGACATTTATTTATTAAATATTAAATGCACAAGCTCCTTTATTTTAACTTTTCCGACGTAGCTTTCTCTTCAAAAATTGTCTGCGTTGCACGGGAAAACAAAACAATTTTAATTACAATTCTAAATAAATACGAAATGCGTAACATTGCCCCCTTCCCAAGGCCTGCACGTCCCGGACAGTACAATCTCTGTACAGGAAGCCAAACTTACAAGTAACGCATCAATGAATAATAAACATTACATTACAGTAACAAAATAAACAATAATTGCAATAAGTAGCTTTCAGCAAATCAAATCATCAAATACTGTCAAATACTAAATACAAATCAAATACTATAAAATGCAAAATACAAAAAGATCCATAGTCTTATACTGTTTATAATACTATTTACAATTATATACACTACGTACTATGGCCATAGTAAGGAGCTAACCTGACGTACTGAACGACGAATACGTCAGGATTGGAGCAGATGATAAAGCTTTCTTCAGTTTCTTAAATGCATCCTCACATTCTTTCGTCCACACGAACTTTTGCTTGCTCTCTGTCAGCTTGTGAAGGGGATCTTGCGATGGAAGAAAAAGACTTCACGACTCTCCTACAGTAGGTGGAATGCCCTAGAAATCTTCTCAGCTGGTGGACATTTTCGGGACGTCTCCAGTCTTTAACTGCTGACACATTTTCGCGATCCATGCGCATACCTTCAGCAGAGATGACATGTCGGAAGCCACTGGGTAAGTCACTTCCTGTCTGAATACTTTGCATTTAGCGGAGCTCAACTTTAGACTGGCTTGTTACAGTTTCTGAAGAACTTTTCTACATGTTCTTCGAAACTTTTCCCGACGATGATGATGTCACCCAGGTATATCAGACGGGCTTCGTAGGAAAGACCTTTCAAATAGTCTGCATTAGGCGTTCGAATGAAGCCGGTGCATTACATAATCGAAACGGCGTCACCTTAACCTGCCGAAGTCCTTGTTCAGTAGTAAATGCCGTTTTTTCTCGGTCATCAGGGTGTATTTCTACCTACCAATACCCACTCTTTAAATCAAGTGTCGAGAACCACTTGCTTTCAGAAAGTGTCCAGAATGTCGTCAGTTCTAGGTAGAGGCTAACTGTCTTTCTTCGTAACCTCGTTCAACAGGCGATAGTCAACGCAAAATCTTCCTGACGAGGACGATGGGCGATGCCCATGGACTTGCTGAAACCTCGATGATATCGCTTTCTTGCATGTCCTTTAAAAGTGTTCGTACCTCTTCCTGTTTAGCAATCAGTAGACGTCTTTAATGTTGCTTGATTGGCGGATGATCCCCGGTATCGATTCTATGTTTTGTCAAACTGGTGCGACCCACGTCAGAAGACGAGCAGGAGAAAACATCTTGAAGATCTTAAATGGCCCGTTCGGCAGCATTCCTCTCTTCGTCGTTTAATTGGGCATACTTCAATAACACAGGTGTGATGCTCTCTGAAGACAGGGATTCTTGGGTATTAATCTTTCGTTTAAAGCTGATCACTACAGTACATTCTGCCACCACTTCACCTATCTTAATAACTCTTCGAAATCTACTCTTTGATTGTCTGGGAGAGTTTGCAGGATATGCGCTGCGTCTCCTCTCAGAGAAGCGGCGAGATGACAGGCCTTACCTTGGGAATCCGATCCATTTGCTTCCGCAACTACAGAAAATTGAGTCTTATATACTTGCCAGGAGGTCTTTCCATCATACGTGGATAACTTCAGTGCGGGACGAACACTGACGGGTAAAAATTTAAAACCATCCGAAATGGTCCCTGCCGTCGCTACGAGTTTTTTTAAATTATCGACTTTTTTGGCAATCGCAGAAACCTTGTCATTAATTTGTTGTTCGACGGCAGAAACTCTTTCTTCAATTTGTTGCTCCACCGCATAAACTATTTCTTGAATTTCTCCAACTTTGTCTTGAACTGTACCTATACCTATTCTTACTTCCATAGCCTCGAGCTTGTTTTCTATTATATAGACAATTTCTCTTTTCATTTCCTCTTGACCTAATCTCATTCCTTATTTAACTGATTCTTGACCAGCTTCCATCTTTTCTCTAACGGATTTTATCTCGTCCATAAATGCAGCAAAGGCTACCATCAGCTGTCTTAACTATTCTTCCATAGCTCGTGTTAATGGCATTCAAATATTTCACTCCTGACACCAAAAATTGTTGCGTGCGTACGGGTTTGTAATGAATTGAGTGCACAAGTCTTTAAAAAGTTAATGGAATTTATTATTTTCACAATAAATAAAACAAAATGCTGAAATGCTTTCTCACAGATATTCGTACAGTATCTCAAACGTTAAACAGAACTCAGTTCAAAACAGAGAAACTAATTCTATCTCAAGACGAATTCGCTACAATCAATAACAGCATTAAGTAAACAACAGTTCGCTTAAAACAGCTACAACTGAGCTGAGGTGTTCTACTTCGGCTTTTATAAACTTTTTGATTATTCACTAGAATATTCTGGCAAAACCTATTTTCTAGATTTTTCTCGATTTTTGTGGATGGCAACAGCAATTACGAGATATTTACTCATTAAATATTAAATGCAAACATCTTTTATTTTTACTTTTCCGACGTAGCTTTCTCTTCAAAAAATCGTCTGCATTGCACGGGAAAATAAAACAATTTTAATTAAAATTCGAAATAAATACAAAATCCATAACAATATACGCTCTGTTACTCGGCTGAATGATCTCAGTTTCTTTATTTTTATATGTTTGTAAATTGTGCTCTTTTTGCTTTAAAAATGATTGAATTATGTTGTTGTTGCCTTTCGGTTAAGGTTTTTATGCCTTTAGTAAATCTGCATCCAATATTTATAGAATTATCAACAATTTAAAAGTTATTTAAGTGCGGCGAAGCCTAATTATTATTAACATAGTAGCCATCTTTATTTACATTTGAAACTTAGCAGACTTGTGGATTTGTTGCAAGTCTAGAGAAACTTAACTTCGCCACAACAAAGATAACGCCTTCTTTTATTATTGCGCATTAAATCATGCTTAATCCATTCTGGAATTTATTTGGGGAAATAAGTGTTTAAGATTTACTTCGTGAAAAATTTCTGATTTTTTATTATTATTTGAGTCGGGAAAGAAAAGTATTTCGCGAGGCTTAAATTTTTGCGATTACGACGGGCTCGCGAAAATAGCGAAAATTAAAGCCTCGCAAAAATAAGGGCCTTTAATTGATAATAAAATAAATAATTGAAAATAAGATGAAAATTCTGAACGTCGAACAGCCATGTTCGTGATTTGTTACATGGAATAAAATTCAGATTAAAATATTTATCTCGGAGCAGTATATCGCTCCTACAGCATAGCAAAAATAGAGCACCTTGCTCTCTCGCGGCTAACTCTAGCCCAATAGTCTTTAAAAACTTCTAAAGTTATTTATCTTAGGATTTATTGTCATTACTGTTTCTACATCAGCAATTTCATTACCAGTTTGAATGCAAAACAGAGTTCTACGATTTCTCCTTCCCTCCCGAAACTCAAGACTCTGATTTAGAATATGTTATAGTAAAAGTTCGTATGTTAATATAGTAGTATCGTTAAGGCAATAATTTTACCTCAGGGAAAAAGGAAAGGGAAATTTGTGAAGTGATAGCGCTGTAAATAGAGAATATTCGTGAAAATTCTTCAATCTGCACTAACGGTTCCGCCCATTTACGTATATTAACATTTACGGAGAAAAGAGAGTTTACCAGAAACGAAGCAACGCCACAAACAGCTAATAAAAAGTACATAAGTAAGTAAACATTATATTAATACATTTTTAATGAATTTATGTACAAAAAACAATAAAATCCTGGAACTGTATTCACTATCGCTATTTTAAATCAAATCCACTATTTAACTTAACGTTTTTACTTCTTTGTACGCAGTAAAAGAAGCACGGTAGTTACGAAAAATTTCGGGTTCCATGTTTCAACGAAAATATCCATTTTGACCGCTATCGAATATAACTAACCGATTTGCCTGACATCTGTACATAAGGACAGAAAAGGACTCTTTTTCCAAGAACAAATTATGAAACCGATTTAAAATGAATTCAGAAGAGAATTTTTCGTCGTGTTTGTACGTACGCATGTACGTATGTATCTCGCATCACTCAAAAACGACTAGCCTTAGAACGTTGAAATTTTGTATATAGGATTGATATAACATGTACTTGTGCACCTTCTATTTGCTTGCAATCAGCTGCACCAAACGTGTATATATATATATAATTACAAATGTTTCATAACAGTAAATTTTATTTAATTATTATTTAATTATTAATTAAATTTAAACAATTCATTGCGCCATTGCTGCAAGGAATGAAATTTAAATTATAGTAAACAGTAACTACTTAAAATAGTAATTTTAAGATAAATTATAATTTAAACAGAAATTGTGTAAACAAATTAATGCTAATTATGAACTATATAATTTATTAAAATTACTATTTTAAGTAGTTACTGTTTACTAGAATTTATATAATTACAAAACAATTTTTTTGAAAACAAAATATAAACATGCCTAGTATTTTCGCGCATGAAGCTGCTGAAAAATTATCATTAAAGACATAAAGTAAAAAATTTAGAACCAGTTTTTTACAAAGACAAAATTGAAATTCGTAATTAATAAATTTCAAATAATCCTATAAATGTTACAAAGAATGTAAAAAATGTTAAAATCAAAACTTTTCAAACTAGCAATACCCCAATTTAAAAAAATAATGAAATTTAAAGAAAAATGAACAAAAACAGAAGAGGAATTTAATCAACTTCAGGTCCACTTCATCAGGGAAAAGGAACATTGAAATCAATTAAAATCTCTCTTCTACAAAAATTCTTGCTTTTCTGTATCCGGAATTAACCACTTTGATCTATTTTAATTATAATAGTTCATCCGAAAATTCTGACCCTTTCCCAAGGCAAGGGGAAAACAAATTAAATTCTAATTAGAATCTTGAACCTTAAATACAGAGAATTCTGTTTTATTTAAAACAAATGAATATATATATTACTCGGCTCAGTGAGCTTAGTTATTTTTACTTTTATAGGTTGGTAAAATATGCATTTTTTGCTTTAAAAATGATTAAGTTACGTTATTCTTATCTTCTGGTTAAGGTTTTTATGCCTTTAGTTAATCTGCATGCATTAGTTGTAGAATTATCAATACTATAAAAGTTGTTTAAGTGAGGCTAAGTCTAATTTTTTTTTACCATAACAGCCATACTTGTTTACATTTCAAACTTAGCAGACTAGTGAATTAAGTCTTTGTGCACCTTCAGTGTCTTTTTGCCGAGTGGGACCAAACGAAAACTTTTAGTTTTGTGCACTGAAAATCTACCTTCTTGCCTGCTGGGCAAATTGTTTGTTTTTGCGTAGGAACTGTAACTGTAGAAATTGTTTTAACTGTATTTAATATTTTATGTTTTTCTATATCTTTCGATTTTTAATGAAGATAAGTTTTTATGTATTTTTGCCATGTCACGAAGTGAAAACTGAATTAATTGAATGAGAAATATATCTCTAATGAAATTCGAACACATAAGTTTAAATGAAGAGCAGCAAAAATGCGTATAATTTAATATTCCGTGCAAGGAAGTCATGTGGTGTACACATCAGATTTTTTTTATACCTATATTATATATACGCAGATTTTCTTCATTAAATAGCAAGTTTTTGAAAAATTGTCGCTCGATGACGAAATAGTTTATCGCCATTAACTGAACATTGGCCTTCTGCAAACGACTTTTTCTCATATTCCAGAAATCTAGAAAAACTTTGGGTGCTTCAATATTCTAGTTTTGAATCTAAAATAAGATTACTTTGCAGTTTATTTTTCGGAAATTCTGACCGAAAATGGAATATAAAAGTTATTTAAATGTCAAAATAATCTAACAGTTATAATTGAACTTAAAAATAATAATAAAATAAAGTTCTGAATATTGCTGTAAAATTAGATATTTTCGAAATCTTAGAAAATCCTTTAAAGTTTGCAAAAATAACGGGGCAAACTCGGGGAGTTGCTTTAAAAGTATTTTCTTTATTTCTTTTAATTATTACGCAGGAATATAATATCCATATCAAATAAAAAATTTAAATAAATCAAAAAAAGAACGACTATGCTGATTTTGGGGATCGACTATCAGATATTTGTCGGGTAAACCATAAAAAGGTACGCTAAGTACTTTGTTAAGATGCAAGCTAAGTACTTTGTTAAGATGCAAGCTAAGTACTTTGTTAAGACGTGAGTAAGCTAAAAGTAATCCTGTTTATCTAGAAGTAACATGAGTCATATTATCACTACTTGCTAAGGAGCACTGTATCAGCGAAAAAAGGGATGTATATTCTTGACTTGTCGTATATTTTTGACTTGTATCACATACGTTTTGATTTGTATTTTTTTTTTTTAAGAATTAGATAGTTGAAGTAAAAGAAAGATAAATATCTAAAAGACTGTAAATCCATTACATAAATACATAACAAAAATTATATATTATTTGAATTTTCTGTTATAACATGTAGTTACACTGAATTCTTCACTACATATTTCATGGTTCACATTTTGTTTTACATCTGCGTTCTGCATCTGCAACTACTGATATTGAAAAAATAAAGAAACAAATAAATAAGAAATAAATAAAAGAAAATAAGCATCTAAAAGACCATCAATGTATCACATAGGACGAAAATTAGGTGTGCGGAAAAAATGTCACCCGGAAAAAAGGGAAACGGAAAGAAAGCCCCCGGAAAATAAGGAACGGAAAAAATATCACCCGGAAAATAAGGAACGGAAAAAGAAGGAACTCTAAAATCTCGCCAAATAATGTCGCCAATCGGAGTTGGGGAAACCTGCCAAATTCTAATTTAACCGGCAGGGTTATAGCGGGCTCTCTTGAGGGAGGTTTTAAGGGTAAGACGTTGAGCTAGCTGCAGCCGGGCAAGGTCATTTCGATAGCAGGTTTTAATATTCTTATCGCAAAGTGTGACTAAATTTCATCTACAACGATTTGTTATAATACTGCTTTTAACGTTCAGTTATGCGACAATGTTTCACCCCTGAACCACAGCTTAAGGCTATAACTACATGGTATACGAGCGGAACAATCACTAATGACCATGACCCGCTGGTCAACCCTCCATTTTTACCATCGGACAGGCCAGCAGCTCGCTTATCTTCTTTCAATCATCGTTAGAAGATTTCCCTATTCCGCAAGTATGGTTGCTATGATAAAACTTTTATCTCCCATTTTGGCGATATTTCTAAACATCCCTTATTTTTCCCATTGCAAAAGAATGGTGACTTATTTTCCGTTTCCTAATTTTCCGGTGCCTATCTTTCCGTTCCTTATTTTCCGCGTGACATTTTTTCCTACAACCTGAAAATTACATACTGTTTGAATTTCCTGAATTACTCATTTGTTTTTACACCTGCATGTACACTGCGCAAAAAAAAAAAAAAAGGGGGGGGGAGAGACAGTTCTATACCTTCCGTTCTACTGGACCGAATCACGAAATTCAGCTTGCGTTTTTCATGTCTCGAAAGCGCGACTTAGGATATGCATTAGATTTATATATAGCATTGTTCTAATGTACGTATTTTGACACAAAAGCGGACTTTTTCTGAAATGACATGCCAATTTTTTTTCATATTTCAATTCTACGACTCGAATTACGCTAAATTGCCAAGTTTTGTAAAAGTCGCACTAGTAGTTTTTAAAAAATTAGCCCTCAAAATTTTAGCTCCTCAATGTTGAGTTTGGTATATACGTATTTATAAATCTCTCTTTTTTTTTATTAAATTTATTTGATTCTTCCTTTCGCATTTCGAAATTTAGGTTGATTCAAAGTAACATTCACCCATTTTTTATGATTTACTAAAATTTGTATTTTTAAATCATTTTAATAAATTTTTCGAAAAACGTTTTGAATTATAACCTGTAAAATCTTTACAATCAACTTAAAGTAGATCTATTTCTAAGCATACCCGCAAAAAATTAGAATTTTTTATTCAAAATTTCCGAAGATATACGTGAATTTTTATATTGGCGCGTTTTGAAATTTAGCATATTTGTTGAAAGCGATAATAACATCAAATGCGGTTTAGGTACTTTGTTAAAATTATTTGAAAGTAAGAACGATGTGACTTTTTTCCCCCTCTGCACAATGGAAGGGAAAGGAAAATATGTTGCCATATATTAAGAAGTTCGTCAAGTGAATTATTCTTGGCGTAAACTGAAAAAAAAAATTAGCCAAGGTAAATTTTTAAATTTTTCCGTAAATTTCGAGTCAAATTTTATAAAATGTAATATTTAGGCATAATTTGGATCGTAGAATCGAAATATGGAAAAAAATCGGTATGTTATTTCAGAAAAAGTCTCCTTTTGTGTCAAAATACCTACGTTAAAGCAACGCTATATATAAATCTAACCATGAGTTCTAACCATGAGACCATGAGTTCAGCCACATTCGGCTATCGGGGGATGGGTACAAGTTCTGAGTGCACGTGTCCCCCAAAAGCCGAAGGTAGCTGAACGCAAGCTACTCACACGCATTTGTAATTTAAGTAGTGTGTGTGTCAGCTCGCTTTGAGTAATCTAACAACACTGAATAAATTATCGTTAATTACTTAGCAGTAAACATTTCATTTTTTTCTTCGTCGATATGTTATTTTATTATTATATATTATTATTTGCCGATATATTGGCCGGGCCGCAA